>OZ007591.1:35788258-36290758 GCA_963931845.1 Maratus michaelseni | reverse complement strand
ATACTAAAATATATGCGAATACGATTATATTTGTAAAAAAATAAATAAAAATAAGATAAAGATCATGTAGGGCTCATTAATAATGACACGTTTGCTAGCCTAATTAATTAATGAGCTCAAATACAAACCCTCGTATTCGACTATGTATGCTCCAAGTGAAGAGCCATGGAAATCATAGTTGCTTTCTTTTACGATTTTTTATTACCACTAAAATTAATTTTTAAATCGCCGAAATCCAAGTACTAAATAAGGCAAAATTTGTGTTAAATTTTAGTGGTAGCAGAAAAGCGTAGAAGTTGGCAGCTATGAAGGAAATATTTTATTTTTCCTTACAAAAACAAAACGAGAATTCATGTTGCTTTCAGAACTACTCGTTTAAAAGCTATTTTTTTAAACGTTTAATTTATTGTAAATTAACGCATGTATTTAAATAGTTTTTCGATTCCCTTTTCAGTACCTAATAAATACTGCACATTAATTTGGAATGCGTTGTAAATCGAAGGGAGCAGTAAATTAAAGCATTAGTTTCAACATAAAACACATAATTTATAAAAAGAATACTATAAAAATTGTATAAATGTTTAAATTTTTAGATTCATGATATGCTCTTTGTATCTTTCCGGTTGGTTGTTTTCGCATCCACAATCTCTTAGAGCTGAAACATTAAAATAACTTTGATCTGACCATACATACTTCGTACTATACTTTCTTAAATTTTCTATACCTAACACAAAGGCAATGTTGTCAGATTGTTGAAGTTTTTTATTCAAAATTACTACCAATTTTTTTACCAGTAATATTTTTCTTTATTTTATCACGGAATGCCTGTCCATAAATAAATAATAATTTATGTCCATAAATAATAAAGCTAAGCTATTCTGAAATAGTGGTAGATATTTTGAATAAAAAAAACTTGTCAATATTGCAGCTACGTTCGTTGCAGTTGTGTTCATGAAAAGCATATTTTCTGCATCAAACATAAATTAAATCAAATACTACTAATGATACACCAAAGGCTTGGCGGGCCACGTGTTTGACATGCCTGCAGTGCACCATAGATTTCAAAATCAAGGAAGGCAGACGACCAATATAATTGACTCCTATATTAAAGTGAATTATTATTATTATTTCAGATCCAAAGTAAATCTTATAACATATCTTAGACACACTGTACACTGCAAAAAATAACTGTTGATTTTACAGCATAAAACTGGCACCCCAGCTGCCAGTATTATACCGTAAAATTAACAGTATTAAATAGTAAACTAAGCAGTAATACGCTACCGCGCAGCAAAAAATAACTGTTGATTTTACAGTATAAAACTGGCACCCCAGCTGCCAGTATTATACCGTAAAATTAACAGTATTAAATAGTAAAATAAGCAGTAATACGCTGCCGCGCAAGCAGTAATACGCTACCGCGCATGCGCGGTAGCGTATTACTGCTTGCGCGGCAGCGTATTACTGCTTATTTTACTATTTAATACTGTTAATTTTACGATGTGCGCGGTAGCGTATTACTGCTTGCGCGGCAGCGTATTACTGCTTATTTTACTATTTAATACTGTTAATTTTACGATGCGCGGTAGCGTATTACTGCTTATTTTACTATTTAATACTGTTAATTTTACGGTATAATACTGGCAGCTGGGGTGCCAGTTTTATACTGTAAAATCAACAGTTATTTTTTGCAGTGTATGTGATAAATATTCATCCAGAATATATTGGAAGAATGATGCAATCTGTAGAACTGTATGGGGCATTAGCATCATACTATAACGTCGCCACGCCTCTTTTGAAAACAAATTGTTTTCGGAGTTATTACTTTGACTTTCTCTGCTTTTTTTATTCTCATATGTAAATCAAACATGATAAGTTTGCTTTAAAAAAAAAAAAAAAAAAACTTCGTTTACAATGAAACATTTGAAAGTTTTCCTTTTAGGGGGGCTTCTATAGACTTCTGATATTTTCTAATAAATTAAACTTTTTTTTTTCTCATTTGTTTAAGACATTACGCTACATTATATCCTTTTGCCATTATTATTATTATTTTTTTTTTCCGCTAGTAATTTATTCCACAGTCTACACAGCTAAGTGTAAAGCTTAGAGCTTTAGTCTTATACTTTAAATACTATTTCTAATAAAAATACACTTTAATCTCGAAGTCAATAATTGGTCTGCCTGATATTCCCTGTTTGGAACTCTATGATGTACTGGATGACATTTAACCAGGTCAAAAATTGCCAGTTTTTCTAAAAAAAATTTCACAAATACACAGTTAGTTTAATTTCAAGTGTTAAAATCTTATTTCAAAATCAAAAGCTTCCGTTAGATTCTAACACTTAAAATATAAAATTAAGTAGATATTTTAGGAAGATTTTATCAAGTGAAAAAGAAAGATTCTTCAAGAAGGGCATACAAGAAAAAGAATGTAAAAATTTTAATTTTCCTATGTGAAATTTGAAAAATACGGGTGCATTCCAAACTCACAGGTTTAACATTAGAGAGGGGGATTTGTGGTATGACTAATAAGAGGTGCCTTCCTTAAATGCTCCATAACATGAAGTGTATATATGCTTGAAAATAAACTAGATCACATTACTACTTCGATACTTTTAGCAATCATTATTTTATTTATTTTTCCCAAAACTGCTTGGAAAGAGGTCTGAAATAACTGTCATGAAAATTGTAGATGCTTTTCTTTAACAATATTTCATGCATGCTTATTTTTTTTTATTTCATTTATTGACACTCTCCAAAGAAAGAAAAAGGGGGGGGGGATGAATAGCTATGCATAGACAAAATCACTATCAATATATCAATATCACACCTTTACACTATCTTGGACACGTTTCAATCAATAATTATCAATCTTAAAACGGGGAAAAAAAAATAAAATAGTTGTCATTTATAGATTTTTAAGCATTCAAGAGTTCCTTAATCTTAAAGAAGTCAGAAAACTGCCGTGACGGTGTAATACGCGTTGCCGTCTTTCGTGGAAACGTTTGATTTTAATGCCACCTGGAGTTGTATTGTAATCTTGAAGGTAGTTGTCCGACTTCTTTAAGTCCGCAACAAGGTACTATTTTGCTTCTCTGGTTGATTCTTAAGAGATAGCTGAGTTTTATACAAAATATCGGAAAAGAAAAAAAAAGTCCTTTGAGATTCACTCCGCCCCCCCCCCCCCCCCAAAAAAAAAAAAAAAAAAAAAAATAGAATGCTTTTTGTTCTACAAATTGTTGAATCTATTATATTATATTATCTGTTTGTATTTAAAAACTACTCCTCCTCTAATATAAAACGCATCACGAAGAAATTAACATCGGTTATCCGCATGGATTCAAGCATGTCATATAAGCTCTCCAAATTTTTATCCAAAATTCTCTCGGCCAATGAAGTTTTATTGCCCGCTTGTATGCTGTCATTCTCTTATAAAGGCACTCTACTATAATTTCATCAAAATCGCTTAACCTACATAATTAGAGTCAGTTCATTGGCATTGTAAACACTAGTTGCTGCTTACAAGAAATTTAATAAATTAATATTATAAATCTTTCCTAAATGTAGAATAGAATTAGATCTCTTTTTCCCAAAAATTCGAAAGATCTCAAGCAATATAAATGCTACGCCGGCTAATAAGGTTATTAAATTTTGTATTATTCAATGTTATTTTTGTCGATTAACAAAATTTAGATTTGTTGCATCTTGCTCAAGTTTTACTTACCTTTAACACTCTCGCTCACGACTCATTAGAATAAAGTCATTCTGCGAATTAGTTTAATTAAAATCATATTGTAGATTGTTATATATTTTAAAAAAAGATTTATACCTCACACACACACATATATATATATATATATATATATATTTAAAAAAAAAAAAAGATTTATACCACATATAAAGTCTTTGTTTGACAGTTGTCGATCAAAATAAAATTTAATCGAAAGTCGATTTTAAAATACTTGATTTTATTACTTGTTAGGAGCCTTATAAGAGGTCTAAATTTGCAACAGGGTTAAACAAACAAGACGAAAAGAAGAAACATGTATCTACAACCGTTTTATAAAACTGAAGCTATTTGGTCATTTTGAGTCATGAAAGATACATAGAAATTTCTCCTTCCACTGCTTTCTCTCTTCTGAACCTAAATTTGTGTATATTATCTTAAAAATATAAATATAATCTATCAATTTTATAGACAAATTGAAATTTTTCTTTATCTAAAATTGCTTATAGAAATTTTGCGTTTAATAAGGTTTTTAAATAATCAGAAAATATTGTTTTTCTCATGTACATTTTTCTTTTCAATTCAAAAAAAATATATATTTATTATTATTAATTTTATAACTGTATGACCCCTTCACTTAAGGTAATTAAAGAAAATAACTTAAGGTAATTAAGGAAGTTTTATCTCTACCATGGTAAATTTGCCCCTCGTCTCAAAAACTATAAAGGTTAAATATATATATTATGTGGTTTAATGGTTATTATTTACAAAAGTTTTATTATATATATATGATTGTTTGGGCTCGGAGTTGACACAATTTTTGGTATTATGCTGGTGTCAATTACAGAAAACAATCATTCTTTGCTTATAATGTGGTTTCCCAGCCCTTGAAAAAGTAAATTACATTATAAGCCTAAATTTGTGTTTTTACTTTTGTTTCACTTTTTGAATAAATAATACTTCATTTGTTAGGACTATGTTTTATAATTTGTAATTTGACAGTGCTACATGGGGTAATAATTTCATTGCATATGGTCAGTTGCTTCTGTTTCAATGGTTAATTTTTGCAATAAGTTTATATATATATATATATAATTATAATATCATTGAATTTCAAAAAACATATCAAGTTCTTGTAACATTCTAATCAAATCTCCTAAGAGATAATTAGTAATAAAGTGTAGACAGAATACCACATAGTTAATAAATTAACAAGTGCAATCCTAACTTTACCATAGCATTTGCTTCAATATATATATATATATATATATATATATATATATATATATCTACCCTATATATATAAAATCCTAATGAAACGAATTTGTGAAACGATTTTATGAAACGATTTTATGAAACGAATTTATGAAACGATTTTATGAAACGACTGATTAAACGACTGATTATGTTTCAAGGCTATTTTTAATAAAATATTAAACGCTTGATGGTGAAATTAATACCAATTGTTCATAAAAATCCGCTGATGTCAAAACTGGTAATAGAATTTTGAAATTGGAATTAGTTTTCGAGATATTAATTTTTTTCTAATTTTAATGACATTTCTGTAATGATGGCAACTAATTACTCAGTTTTTTTGTGACAAAAAAGGGAAAAAAATTGAAAAGGATCCCGATAGGGATTATTGATTTCTTTTTATTCGTCATTTTCAAATTGAAATTGAATTTATCTTTTATTTCAATCGATAATGAAGATAAGATTGTGATTAAATTATGTTTTTCAGGAAAATGTGAAAAAAAAAATCACATTTCTATCGTCAGGATTCAATCGTCTGTCAGCATTTAATTTAATTTATAAACTGAAAATATTTTGAATAAATTCGTCCAAATGACGTCATTTAGGTAAACGCAAAAGAAAGGGAGGAAAAGGAATTAATAGTAATTATTATTTATTGATATCATTTTGTTATTTTTTTGTAAAATTTAACTAAACGAAATTATAAAATCATTAATTCGGATATTTGAAACTAATATATAAAATAATAATTGCCCAACTAAACGGAAGAATAAAATATCCTGCTTGATTTTCTATCCTGCTTGGTTTTTTCCGCCAAGCTTTTTAAAAAAGCGTCAAGACCCCTATATTAGACAAGCACCAAAAGTTCATTGGGTTTATTTTTATAACTTTTGGCAACAAATCTATGTATATTAACGAATCTATCCCTTTTTGAAGCTCGAATTACGCCAAACCTAAAAGCAAAGGATCCTATAATGGAAAAGTACCCGATTTTCTTATGGACAATATTCAAGTGACAGAACATGGTGTAAAATTACCGCGGATAGCAAAGTTGTTTAAATATCTCATCAATTGATGCCGAATAAATGAAGGCATGCATGCACAAAATATTTAATTAATTTTGTATGATAAATAATTATTAGAAAATTCGTATATACATATTAATTAAAAAAAATAATTTACATATTTAAAATAACATGAAAATATGCATGATGGTGCACTAAAATAGAGAGAAAATTAAAACCTGTTGCTGAAAATGTCTATAACATAGTACTTTTCAATACCGTGGTTCTTAATGTTATTCACAAGCAGATGGAATTTTTCTCATCCTTAAACGCAAAGGAAGAATAGAATAGAGATTGTTGTTATAAAAGTCCGAGAGGTAGTCACAATTTAAACCTAAGCATTTTATACAAGCTGGTTTTCAAGTAGTAATTGATTTTACTTATCAATCCCGAAAACAGTCGTCGCAACAGCTGTGTATGAGGCCATGATAATCGAAAAATGTCCCATTAAAATGTTAAAAGCATGGCAACCCAATTACTGATTTACCAATATTTTTAAAATAAAGCACGCTGTCATGTTTTTAGAGGCCTCGAAGTCTGAGCGGGGGTTGGCGAGCGTAGCTCGCAGGGGGTAGGCCCCCTAGTATATATATATTATTTATTTATTTATGGTGGCGGAGTGATTTGACTTGCAGTTTCATCTTTGTCATTTTTTATCGTTTAAATGCTATACGAAAAACATGTATGTCAAGGGTGATTCTGGTCCGAAAATTCCGAAAAATTAAGGCAATGATTTCCGAAAATTAAAAAAAATATCGGTCATAAATCCGAAAATTCGGACATAAAATGTATCGGTATTTCGGCAAATGATCGCCGAAAAAAATCAATCTCGTCATTCGTTCGAAGAAAAGTAGCCAATTTTGTCAAAGGATCACAGGAAAAACGTGACTTCGTGAAAAGATCGAAAAAACGGCAAATTTCGTCAAAAACATTGCGAAAAACGGCAAATTTCGTCAAAAATTCGCGAAAAAACGGCGTTTCATCAAAAACATTGCGAAAAAACGGCAAATTTCGTCAAAAACATTGCGAAAAACTGCAAACTTCCTCAAAAGATCGCGAAAAAACGGCAAATTTCGTCAAAAACATTGCGAAAAACGGCAAATTTCGTCAAAAGATCGCGAAAAAACGGCAAATTTCGTCAAAAACATTGCGAAAAACGGCAAATTTCGTCAAAAGATCGCGAAAAACGGCAAATTTAGTCAAAAACTTTGCGAAAAAAACCGACAAATTTCGTCAAAAAATCGCGAAAAAAAACCGGCAAATTTTGTCAAAAAATCGCGGAAAAAAACGGCAAATTTCGTCAAAAAATCGCGAAAAACGGCAAATTTTGTCAAACATTGCAAAAAACAGCAAATTTCGTCAATACATCGCGAAAAAACGGCAAATTTCGTCAAAAACATTGCAAAAAACAGCAAATTTCGTCAAAAGATCGCGAAAAACGGCAAATTTCGTCAAAAACATTGCGAAAAACGGCAAATTTCGTCAAAAACATTGCGAAAAACGGCAAATTTCGTCAAAAACATTGCGAAAAACGGCAAATTTCGTCAAAAGATCGCGAAAAACGACAAATTTGCGAAAAAACAGACAAATTTCGTCAAAAAATCGCGAAAAAAACGGCAAATTTCGTCAAAAAATCGCGGAAAAAACGGCAAATTTCGTCAAAAAATCACGAAAAAACATCAAATTTCGTCAAAAACATTGCGAAAAACGGCAAATTTAGTCAATAGATCGCGAAAAAACGGCAAATTTTGTCAAAAACATTGCAAAAAACAGCAAATTTCGTCAATGCATCGCGAAAAAACGGCAAATTTCGTCAAAAACATTGCAAAAAACAGCAAATTTCGTCAAAAAAATCGCGAAAAAAACGCAGGTTTTATCAAAAGATAGCGAAAAAACGCAAATTTCGTCAAAGGGACGTTAAAAAAAAAGTGGCGGGAGTGGACACCTCCCCCCCCCCCCCCCCCTTCTGTTGTAACTTTTCAGAAAATTTGCTGTGAATTTCAGAATTTTTTTTTTTACTCAGAATCACCCCTGATGTATGTATCGGAAACATTTTAAGTCATTGAAGAAAAAATAACAAGAAAAAAATTACCAAAACCGTGAAAATCAGTATTTTGTGATAAAACAGGTTTTAACGTTTTTGCCTCGTCTTGTCAGCCGTGGTAAAAAGTAAGTTTGGTAATAGGTCGCAATTTTTAATAACTTCCGTTTAAACATACAGTGAATTCTGTCTAAGGCGGACTCTGTGTAAGCCGGAATTTTGTCTAACGCGGAATTTTTTTCAAGTCCCGGCAAACACATAGGGAATAACATTAATTCATGCTCCATAAGCCGGAATTTGCCTAACGCGGAAACGGAAAGGTTTTTAAAGTCCCATCGAAATCAAAATTTTGCATAAGACGGAAAAAAGGTTAAAAAATGAAAGGCATTTGGTTTATGAAACTTCAAATCTGATAACATACATCAAATGCTCAACATTCGTAAAAGATTAATAAAGTTGATTCATCAGAACGGAAAATCTTTAAATATTTCAGGAATAATTTTTTATTCCATTATTTCTCATATATAAGCAAAATGTTTTTCCTATTAAAAAAAAAGAAAGAAAACACATCATACCAAGTACATTTTTTACATTTATCTCAAGTAATTATTCAAAAAAAGAAATTGATAATCCCTATACATTAACTTTTCTCTCTTTTTCATTGTATTAACGAAATAATATCACTTTTTTTGCTTGCTTCGGATTTTGAATTCTGATCATTGTGCAATCAGTCATTTGGTCGCCATAACTCTTTGTCTAATGTGAGAGGGAGAGGGCGGGGAGAGGGAAGCTACAATCATTTACATTCTGTATGAGGTGTGGTTTCAGATGGGGAAGGGGATGGAAGATGAATTCGTATGTATGACGTAGTGACGTATGTTTTATTTCAATAAATCACATGATCAGAAAACGAGGTCGTTGCACGTGTTATTTGTTCTTCTCATTTTATATTGTTTACTGATATTACTAAGTGATAGTAAAAAATGGCTTCAAAATCTAAACTCAATACGCTATCTCTGCGGGATAAAATAGAAGTTATTAAATTAAAAGAAAAAAATGACTCTGTAAAAGATCTTTGTATTCAATTTAAATGCGGTAAAACACAAATTTATGATGCTATAAAAAGAAGAACAGAGTTGGGAAAGGAATTGGAACGCAAATCATCCAACAGAAAGCGAAAAGGTGCTGTGAAAAATGAAGACATTGAGCATTAACACTTGAATGGTTTTCTAACGCTAGAGCTAAAAATTTGCCCATACCTGGAACACTGTTGCGTGGAAAGGCGAAATAGCCTAAAAATTAGGTAAAACGGATTTCAAGGCTTCTACTGGATGGTTAATGAGTTTCCTTAATCGACACAATATTGCCATGAAGCAGGTTTGCGGAGAGTCGAAAGACATCCCAGACCAAGAAATTCAGGAATGGAAAATACATTTTCCTCTACTGATTAAGGGATATCAAGCTACTGATATATACAATTGTGACGAAACGGGGCTATTTTATCGTGCGTTGCCCACTAAGTCCCTTGCAAAAAGAGGAAGTGAATGCCACGGTGGTAAAAACTCCAAAAAGCGTGTCACTGTTTTGCTTTGCGCGAATATGGAGGGCAGTTTAGAAAATCCCTTAGTGATAGGAAAATCGCAAAAGCCGCGATGTTTTAAGAATGTGAACATTGATAAACTGCCTGTGATTTGGAGATCTCAAAAAAAATCTTGGATGTCGACTGCCATAATGGAGGGATGGCTGACTGAATTCAATAACCGTATGATCAAAGAAAATCGAAAAATTTTGTTATTTCTCGACAATGCACCTTATCATGCCAATTTCGAACTATCGAATATAAAATTACAATTTCTTCCCGCAAATACTACTGCACTAACACAACCTATGGATCAAGGAGTTATAAAAATGATGAAAACCCATTACAAAAAATATCTGTTGCGGTCCATTATTGCGTCTTTAGATAATTGCTCTTCTGCCACCGAAATGGCAAAAAATATAAGTGTTTTAGATGCTGTCAAATGGATTACCAAATCCTGTTCGGAAATGTCGACTGAAAAAATTGTTCATTGTTTTAGAAAAGCTGGTTTTGTTTCAGAAAATGGCCATGAATCAGTTGACCAGTTGGAAGAAAATGTGTTACAAAATTTAATAGATGACTTAAAATGTGTTCACAGCAATGAAAAAATTAATGAAGAAGAATTCGTATCAGCTGACAATATAGTGTGTACTACTGAAGCTAACACTTCTGCGGACATTTTGATTCAGCGATATCAAGATTTGGAAAGTGCTAGTGAAAATGAAGATGAGCACGATTATGAAAACCATAAATACAATGGAGGAATTCAAACGTATCAAGACGCCTTCAGAAGCATTAGGTATCTTGAAATTTTTTTTCTTGCTCAAAAAAATGAAGAATTGATACCCATAATAACGGACTTGCAATGTGCTACTGAAAAATGCTTGGTAAAAAGAAAGACAAAACTAGCATCGATAAAAGATTATTTTTCGACTGTTTAAAAACTACTATGCCACTATGTGAAGTATGAAGTAGTTGTTAAGGTAAATGATTTTCATTAACTTTTAAAATGGAAGAAATTTATCATTGGTACTACTATTTATTTTATTATTCATATAATGTTTTTCAGATTAATAATAAATTTAATAAGACGTATAATTTCATTTAAAAAACTGTACTGAAGATTACGAACGTAAAAATAGGACTTGCGCATATATATTTTATTTATTTATTTTGGCTGTTTTGCATAAGGCGGAATATTGTCTACGGCGGAAAATTTTCTCGGTCCCGATTGATTCCGCCTTATACAGAGTTTACTGTATAACTATTGTGATGTTTATTGAGAAAATAATCATCTGTCTATTTAATGTCGCAATAAAATAAATATTTTTAGTGAATTTTTGCATTAAGTGATATATTTATTTAAGTAGGAACAAGTAATATATATTTTTAAAAAAAGTCAATTCCTACTTTTTAATCATAAATATATAAAATAAGCCCGTGCAGCATTAATGTCTCACGTTATCTTTATTGAACATTATTTTATAATCATCGTTGCGGTATTTTATTTCTATGGCATCACTAATTTGAGATAAATCTTTCATTTCATTTATGAAAACAATGGGAGGATTTTTTTCTCCCATTTAAAACTAAAATTAATTAGTTAAATTTAATGAATGAATTAATATTTGAAAAAACTGTATTAACATAAAGTGTCATCCACTACAAGTTTAAAAAAATGTGTTTGAACTTGAGTGGGTGAATAGAAAATATTTTATTAACGATTGAAAATTTGAACAAGATATATATAGAGAGAGAGTGTGAGCTAATTGTAGGAATTTAAAAATTCTTACCTTACAATCTGGGGTAGATCCTCTCTTTTTTATAGGAATTCCTTTACTGCCGGCATCAATAGCGCAAAACAACTTCATAGTTTAGATATTTATCGGATATCCTTAATAAAATAAAATAAAATAAAACTGAATTTACGCAGACGCCTTCACTCTTGCACACTTTCCTTACGATGAAATTTTGGCTAGGGTGTTTTAACCTGAAGTTTTTTTTTCCTTTTTCTCTTGCGTTATCTCAATGTATTGAGTCATTCATGCATTTTTTGTGGAAAAAAAAATAAGGATCAATGTCTGAGTATTATCTCCTTTTTTTTTTTTTTCAAGACTGTATCACAAAACGTGATCAGATACTCTCGTGATTGAGTTACATCATCTCGTTCCCTTTGTCATTTCCGACCCCAAAGGTCGTCAGAATCGATTTATTTTCAATTAATGGGTTAAATGAGCTGCATTATACTAAGATTGTAAAAAAGCTAAAAAAGATGAAATAGTCTGGAGGTTTTATAATGCCAGTGTCTGATAGATTCTTTCTAATCTGTAGAAGGTGAAATACCTTTGCTATGTTTTTTGGTCGTTTGTATACCATGTATCTTTTTGCCATTCTGCTTTTTTATGATCATAAGAAGTCCCCTCTCGCTCATTCTTGAAGTACGGCAAATGCAAGCGAATTATTGAAAATGCTATTATCCATGCTAAAAAAATATTTATTGATTGTTGGTAAAATAAACTCAAATTGTTTTCTATTAAAATATATCGGCTACATTAAAATGTTCAGTTTGTAGCAAAAGTCATAAAAAAAATCATCAATTTTTATAAAACATGTTTCTTTTAATATTTAGTTTTATATCCTTATGAACCTATATAGTCGTTATAACTTAAACTAATCTCTCAATTGTACATTTCAAAAATTATTCGAAACATTTTGATGTGATATTTAATAAACTTTGTCAACAGAGAGCAGACTTCTTTATATTGCAAATAACCTTTTATGCAGTTCACTAGAATACATTGGGGGAACCGAATTTTTTCGTTTATTTTATACTTTTGAACAGTCCCAACTTTATGGCATCGAGAGAGAATTAATTTAATAGAAGATTGTATAATAATTTGGAACTTATTCTGTTTTTTAAAATCTGCGTTTACAGGTTTGGAAAATATCATGAACAATTGTTTTTACATAATCACATAATAATATCACTAATTGTAATTACAATATAGATAAAATGCTTAAGTGATTCAAAGAGAAACACAAAAGGCTTATGAAAACCTTTTAATGATCGACATATGTTTCAGCGCTCATAGGGCGCCATTTTCAAGATATATAAAAATAAACAAAAATAAAAATATTCTCGCAAATTTTGAAAATAAACTTGAAAACATAAATCACGAGACCATATATGTAAAAAAGCAGGTGCTTTAAATAGTCAACTGTAAACGTGAAAATTCAGTGTACTTTTCAGTTTTAAAAAAGCAATAAGGAAATATTAATTTTCACGTTTACAGTTGACTATTTAAAGTACCTGCTTTTTTTACATATATGATTTCAAAATTTGCGAGAATATTTTTGTTTATATCGTTGTATATCTTGAAAATGGCGCCCTATGAGCGCTGAAACATGTGTCGATCATTAAAAGGTTTTTATAAGCCTTTTGTGTTTCTCTTTGTATCACTTAAGCATTTTATCTATATTTCAATTATTTTTCTTTTGATGATAGGTTTTACGACATGGTAGGCGTTTTACTATAAGAATTTATAGAAGTTGATTCAATAAAGTTTCGTAGTCCAGTATTCAACGAAATTTATGATAGCTTATCTGTTTTTAATTATTTCATTTAATTAAGCACTGGCCGTCGTAATTCTGGTAAGAACATAATTAAGTCCTCAAAAATATAACTTACACATTTGAAACAGCAGCTTCAACTTCTGCAGGTGTCATGCTTTTGTACGGAGAAGAGTGGGAAACATAATGTTAGCTTTTATAGGACATCTTGTCTGTATCCATTTCCTCTTCAATATTTTTCCTTCTGTAATTGTGTTTTGTTTCGCTTTAGTCTCAATTTATTCACTAAAAAAGCGAAAATTCAACATTTTACAAACGTATATTTTGGAAAAAAAAAAAGTACAGTCGGAACTCTATTAATACGAGAAGCAAGGAGATTTGTAAAAAATCTCGTATTAACCGTTACTCGTAATACTCGTGGGGATAATAAAAATCTTAAAAAAACACACATAATTAAACTAATTACAACTTAATTAATTTATCTTATTAGCTCAATCTTTAAAATTAACATATCGTATTTTCCCCGAAAAAAATCGGCTAACATTGCAATAGTCACTGCAATTTTCGGCCGATTGATTTCATACATCTTTTTCATGTAGACAATGCAAGAGCAGGGATCGATTAACCTCTGAACCATTCATATTTTCCTGTTAAACAAGTTTTGTAAATGAGTGCGTGGATTTCCTCTTGGATTAAGCAATTTCTTTTCCAAAAAAATTAAAAATACAATGTAAAAAAAGGAAAATGGGAATTAGAGGGCCCTCTTCAGTCATTTTGGGCCCCCTTTATATTTTAGAGGGAAAGCATGCGCTTCACGTGCCTTTTGGGGCAGGCCCTGTGCAAGAGACATGAAAAGCTGGTTAATACAGCACAGAGTCAGAAGTTAAAGAAACAAACATGTAAAAGTTTTCTTCTATGATTCTTCCTTTCCATGGTTCAGTTGTAAATCTTACAAAGTGGCAGTATTTGAAAAAATCTTTATCTCTTCATTCTTTCAAGACCCGCAGGACATTTTCAGTTTTCTTGGGTTGGGGTTTGGGGGTGTCCTTGAAGTTTGAAATTCTGTCTAGTAACACTGATAAATTACTACATTTTGACAGACAGTTGCAATGTATAAATATTACCGCTAAGAGAGTACAGTGTTCGATAAGAAGGGGATTTCTTTCCTAATTCTATCCTGCTTTTCGCCGAAAACCGCATAGAAATGAATAGATATTTTGCTCGTACTAGCTGTGACCCTGCTTTTGTAGCTCGTAAAAGGCGGGAAATTCTTAATATAGTTTAAACGGTGAACCATTCTTAACGTGCAAATTGCTCGTATTAAACGAATTTGACTGTATATAATAATCAGCTATATACTTCCACATGATAATGAATGTAAATATTCTTATTAAAAGTTACTGCCATTCATACATTGACTCATCTTACTTCCTATATAAACTGTTTTTGATTACATAGTAGAATCACTCAATTGAAGAAATGAAATCTTCTGACGACGTGTCTTTGATGTCACACTGTATCTAACTTTTTTGTTCTTACATCATCACTGGCAGAGGGAACCATTTATGGGTGGGTGGGGCCTATGTCTTTCACCTCAGTTTCTATATTTATCTTCAACCGTGGCTTTATTTATCTGACAGAATGATTACGTTGTTCATTTGCTTACTTTTCTGTTCGCTCGTTTGATATATTTGTCTTTCTGGTTTTTTTTTCTCTTTCCGCAGATAAGATTATGAAAATTTGGCTTTGACTATTCTGCTGATCTAGTGTCTCTAAGTTAGTGTCCCAGTTATGTCTTTTCGCAAGAATGTCTGAAAAGTTTCTCCCCCCTTTAAAAAAATACTTTTGAACGGAGTTGAAGAGTGTTTGATTGGAATTGTCTAGTTGTTTGTCCATTCGCGTTCTAATAAATTACAAAAGAGAAAAAAAAAAAACAGTCCCGACGAAATTTCCGTTGAATGTTAAAATAGACTGAAATACATTATATTTGGGTTTAAAAAGCTTAAATTTTACTTTTTTAAGACCTCGTCTTAAAAAAGTAAAATTTTGTGCTAAATAATATAAAAACAATTGCAAAAATGAAACTACAACAAATGAAAAAAGGAGTCACACTGCAAAAAATAATTGTTGATTTTACAGTATTATACCGTAAAATTAACAGTATTAAACAGTAAAATAAGCAGTAATACGCTGCCGTGCAAGCAGTAATACTGTTAATTTTACGATATAATACTGGCAGTTGGGGTGCCAGTTTTATACTGTAAAATCAACAATTATTTTTTGCAGTGCAAAAGTGAACAAAGAAATGATCATCTCGAAAACCAAAACTGTTTACCATACAAAAATCAAACCTAGTTAGAAAAATATATTTACTTTTTCGCCAAATTTCCCCCCGCTATTTACTATGGACCAGATTACAGAGCATTAACCTTCCTTTTCTCGGTTATTTTCTACATATATATGAAAAAATGGC
Organism: Maratus michaelseni; assembly: GCA_963931845.1. Classification (NCBI taxonomy): domain Eukaryota; kingdom Metazoa; phylum Arthropoda; class Arachnida; order Araneae; family Salticidae; genus Maratus; species Maratus michaelseni. The sequence goes on along the minus strand of OZ007591.1, from coordinate 36,275,050 downwards.
TACTATTAAAACGCGCTTTCACATTTATAATATCAGGAATTGACACGATCGGCTTGTGTTTAATTGTCTACGCAATTCGACTTGAGGAAAAGTTCCATTACATTTTGATTTCTTCTTTGCTCTTGCATTACGCGAATTTTTCGATCAATTTGATTTTCACTTTTGTTTTGTAGGTTTTTAAAAATATTGTAAATTTCGTCATTTAATCGTCATTAGAAATTATGTCATTTTTTCCATCCTATAAGACTTTACAGAAATTTATTATTAAAAAAACATTCAAAAAAACTATTTTTTAAAATGACAATAAACTTTTTATTGTTTTAAAGCTAAAATAAACGTGGACTTAAAATCCGGTTGCTAAACCACAATTTTCAAACGTGTCTAGATTGTGCCAATATACTTCAAGCCCTTGAGCCTTAATTTTAATATTGGGAGAAGGAAAATGATGTTACTTTGTTCGTATTAAATCTTTGTTTTGTGAATGAAAATGCAATTTTATTAACATTCGTCAAAAGTAGTTTTTATCAGGCTATCGAATTAAGTTTATCGTTTTTAAGAATGAAAATCATAATTTACCGCTAAGCATGACGTCATTTTCGACATGGATAATTTTGCATATTGTTGACATTTACAAACCATTTTCTTTCCAAATGTTCTTTTCAAAACTTTTTTTTCTAATTTAAATATTTATATTTGCCGTGCGCAGACGATAAACCGCCAAATAGTGTTCCCATCGCCATCTTTCGTATTAGTTTTATTTAATTTAAAATGCAAACCTTTTACTCCTTTCATTTGGCGCAGCTTGTCCCCAATGGGACCTTGCGCCATTAAACCTTATACAACCAACCAACCAACCAACCTTTCATTTAAAATACAGAACTAATTTTAAACATATACATTTAAAAAACATATATTAGTTTAAAATACTCTTTTCATGTGAAATACAAAAGAAAAAAAAGAAAGAAAGAAAAGAAAAAACCCAAAATCATTTTATTTTAACATCAAAGCATATCCGTTTTATTTTCGATTTATGGCGTCATATTCGCCTGCTTCCCGTACTTATTCAAATTCATGCATCTATTATTAAGTACTTAAAAAAAGTTTGTTTTATTTCTAATATGACGTCATTTAATCTTATTTGTAATTCTTAATTTTTTTTTTTAATTTCATTTTCATTTTTCACGTGGAAATTTTTTATTTGCAAAATAACTGTTGAGGAAAAATTATTATACCAGGTTTTGTATTGATAGGTAACGATAATGCTTAACAACTAAAATGATTAATTAAATTTTACTGGGAAAATATTCATTGATTATCTAATGAAAATAACGAAATTTTGAATAATTAAGAAAAATATTTGAAAATAATAAATAACACCTACCCTATGTTCATTTCTGGGTTATAATTCATGTATATGCAAAGATACAGGGCCATTAAATCATCAGTTTTGACATTTACTTAACAAACATTCATACTTCGCATTTATAATATTAGGATTAGGATAGATTGTGTAACATCGTTATATATATATATATATATATATATATATATATATATATATATATATATATATATATCATCAACCGTTTTCAATCCACTGCTGGATGTAGGTCTCCCCCAGATTTTTCCATTGTTGCCTGTCTAGTGCTTTAGTCATCCAATTAACACCGGCCACTTTTCTGATTTCGTCACTCCATCTTACTTGAGGTCGTCTTCTTGGTCGTTTTACATCTCGGATACCACTGTAGGGTGTTTGTGCTCCATCTATTGTCTTGTCTTCTTGCAATGTGCCCAGCCCATTTCCACTTTAGCCGTTTAATTCTCTCGATGATGTCAAAAACTTTCCTCGGACTTCTTATCCACGTTATTCTCTTTCGGTCTCTTCTAGTTATGCCTAGCATACATCTTTCCATACTTCGCTGTGTTGTTTGTAATCTTTGTACCATCCGTTTTGTTAGTGTCCAAGTCTCTGCTCCATAAGTTAGTGCAGGCAAAACACATTGGTTAAACACCTTTCTTTTCAAACAAAGAGGCATGTTACTCTTCAGAATAATATTGTTCTTTCCAAAAGCACTCCATCCATTTCTTATTCTTCTATTGATTTCATTCATGATACTGTTGTCTGATGATATTTCTTGTCCAAGGTACACATAACTTTCAACATCTTTAATCTCAGTGTTGTTGTAGACGATTTTCTTTTTTGATGCAAATGAATTGAACATCACCTTAGTCTTTTCCAAATTTATTTTTAATCCCACATTAATGCTAGCTTCTGCCAAATCTTTTAGCATATTTTGCAATTCTTCAGGGCTATTACTGAAAATTAAAATGTCATCAGCAAACATATATAACCATTAAATGAACGCTACAAAACCACCAACAAAAACTGTGAAATTATGAATAAAAGTAAAATAACTAATTGACAACAAAACAGATCCCCCTAACAAACTGAACAAAGATACCAAAAACATAGTAAAAAAAAAAAAAAAGCAGACATTGAATAATGGAAATTTGTGGAATTTAGACAGAATCTTCAGGTTCCAAATGCCTAAATTTCCACAAATATAATGTGTGGTTTCATCTTTATATTAGATATAGGCTTCATATAGGTTTCATCTTGCATATTTTAACATTTTGAAGGTGTACAACATGTTTAATTTTGAAATTATTTTTTTAAATATCGCATTTAGTCCGCATGACAGATATTATTATGACAGAATATAATAGCGGACTTCGCCCGCTATCGGGCTGGCTTAGATATTCGAAAAAACGAAAAAAATAGACCGGTAAATTTTTACTTTATAAAAAACATGACTTTTTTTTTTTTTTTTTTTTTTTTTTTTTTGCTAAATAAAAATTTATTTGGATTTATTAAAGAAAGGATAAAGTGTTTTGAAAGGAATATTAAACGAAACCCTTTGAGTGATCTTCGATCACACTTATCCACTTGTTTACACTTATCTTTTGTGTTAAACATAGATAAGTGAAGATGTTGGTAAGGGATAAATTCTAATTATAAATTCCAGTTTACATTTAAAGAGAATCCTGTGAATGTTATAATCTTAATTTAGTATTTTTAATATGCTTTTCTTTTCTTTTTTCTTTTCTTTATTTCCCCCCTTTCTTACTTATTATTGGATTGTCGCAAAATTTCATTGCAAGCTATTCAAAATAGAATAGTTTGCTCGTTGCCTTCCAGACTTTTAAAAAGTACGTAAAAAGATTTTTTTTTTTTTTTTTTAATAGAATAAGTTATAAAATTGAACGAACCATTGTTTTCAGAAACTTTGTTCTTTTTATTAAGTTATGAAAGCCGATAGCAGCTGAAATCTTGCATGAGTCATCGTAGTTGATGTAGCGTATATTAGATTTTACTTTCCCTGTTTTTATTTTATTTTAACACTATCAAGCAAGGCAAATGACGTCACCAGTCTTCAAGTGCGACACTCGTCACAAACTAACAAATTCTACCTCTGCTGGGATCAATTATCCAATTACGACACGAGTTTCCTGTCAACCTTCGATATGTGTGCTAAGTGACCGCTGCCCGAATTAAATCATGCGGGTTTTCGAAGGGTATCGTGTTCGCTTTGACAATATCTCCCTGTTTATAAATTGTTTTCCTACACTGCAAAATAAAAATTGTTGATTTTAATATATAATACTGACATCCCAGCTGCCAGTATTATACCATAAAATCAACTCCCCCCCACCCCCTGATTTTTTTTTTTTTTTTTTTTTTTTTTTTCTACAGACTTTTCAAACTTAACATAAATTATGATTTCTTCTTCTTTTTTTTTTTTTTTAAGAGATTTCGTTTCATTGCTTATAATTAAAAAAATATATAAATGTAGTATATAAATACAATCGAAGTTGTTTAAGAACTTGTGAAGTATTTCATGTGTTATCTTTTATTTTTATTTTGTTTTTAATAATGAAAGTATGTAAAGGGTTCTAATAGAATTAGCACTTGACACAGTTAATTTTCCAAACGTTTATAATGTTGTATGAGTATTACTTCAAGGTGAATATACTAATCTATAACTTGCTCCAAAATGATTATAAAACTATATTTTATAAAATCAGTTTTGTTTGAGAAAAGCATTTAAAAAATTCGTTCACTTAAAATTTATTATACAGGGTGTTTGGATTAGATATGAGACGCGCTTAGCTCGAGCTCGTGCTCCAAGGGAAATTTTTATTCATTCACATTTAAGTAAAAAAAAAAAAAAAAAAAAAAAAAAAACTTACTAAATGCTATTTGTGAAACAATAATATATTCTAAGTTTAACTTTTTTTTATAAACCTTTTAAAAATCAGCTCGAATCGAATTGGTATTGATGGGAAATATCCTGTCTAATTCTGAAGCCCCTCTGTACGGTCAGTATTAAGTAAGGTAACATAAAGAAGCCGCGGCAATCCATTGTTTATCCTCACTTTCTGTTTGAAGTCCTTTTAAAGAATTAATGGAAAACAGAACTCGTGTCTTTCTGTCATAGTGTTACCGTGATATTTAAAAAGAATAAGTTTATAAGCGGTGCAGATTTTTGTTCAGAAGTTTAACAACAAGTCTTTTAATGAAATTTGCTACACACTTATCCCTCCCCCCCCCCCTTTTTTTTAGGTAGATTTCGTAAGAAATACTACCTATTACATTCTCACCTAAGTTGGAAATTTTGAAAAAATTTTGCAGATCTACGCCGATCATGACTCCCAGAACCCAAAACCACCCCCAGTTCAAAAGTTTATATATATATATCTTATCTATCTATCTATCTATCTATCTATCTATCTATCTATGTCACTTTTTTCTGACCACGATAACTGGAAAAATTCTGCATAAATCTCTTCCAAACTGTTACATAAAATCAAGGGACATAAAATCTCGGTCAAGTTCGTTAATGGGCAAAATCGAACCAAGGGGGGGGAAATGGGGGGGGGCTTCTTGTGAAAACAGAAAAATCCTCATAATTTCTTTATTATTATACGTATCGAATCCGTTTAAAGTTATTATTACTTCTAGGAAAATGGCCGAAAATGTATGTATGACAGATTTTTGATATAATTAAAAATGGCCCCAAGGGGGGGAAAAAAGAGGGGTTTTAGAAGAAAAAAAATCATAGCTTCGTCAATTCAGAAGATATCAAATCCGCGTAAATTTATTATTAATCCTCTTAGTATTATCTAAAACTTTTATATTGACAAGTTTTTTATAGGACCAACCGTTATAGTAAAAAAAAAATTAAAAACAAAACAAATCCCTGCCGGCTCCGCCTGCAAACAAGTTATTTTTCGAAGTAGGCGGTTCCAACTCCTGCATCCTTTCGAAACTGATACATAAAATCAAGGGTCATAAAATCTCGGTCAAGTTCGTTAATGGGCAAAATCGAACCAAGGGGGGGGGGGGGGAAATGGGGGGGCTTTTTGTGAAAACAGAAAAATCCTCATAATTTCTTTATTATTATACGTATCGAATCCGTTTAAAGTTATTATTACTTCTAGGAAAAGGGCCGAAAATGCATGTATGACAGATTTTTGATATAATTAAAAATGGCCCCAAGGGGGGGAAAAAGGGGGGTTTTAGGAGAAAAAAAATCATAGCTTCGTCAATTCACAAGATATCAAATCCGCGTAAATTTATTATTAATTCTCTTAGTATTATCTAAAACTTTTATATTGACAAGTTTTTTATAGGACCAACCGTTATAGCAAAAAAAAATTAAAAGCAAAACAAATCCCTGCCGGCTCCGCCTGCAAACAAGTTATTTTTCGAAGTAGGCGGTACCAACTCCCGCATCTTTTCGAAACTGATACATAAAATCAAGGGTCATAAAATCTCGGTCAAGTTCATTAATGGGCAAAATCGAACCAAGGGGGAGGGGGAAATGGGGGGCTTTTTGTGAAAACAGAAAAATCCTCATAATTTCTTTATACGTATCGAATCCGTTTAAAGTTATTATTACTTCTAGGAAAAGGGCCCAAAATGTATGTATGACAGATTTTTGATATAATTAAAAATTGCCTGAAGGGGGGGTTTAGAAGAAAAAAATTCATAACTTCGTCAATTCCCAATATTTCAAATCCGCTTAAATATATTATAAATCCTCTTAATATTATCTAAAACTTTTATATTGACATGTTTTTTATAGGACCAACTCTTATAGCCAAAAAAAAAAAAAAAAAAAAAAAAAAAAATCCTTGTTGGCTCCGCCTGCAAACAAGTTTCGTTTCGAAGTAGGCGGTTCCAACTGCAGTATCATCGCAAAAAGGTCATTTCTTCCGCAATTCCCGACAAACAGGCACCCCACGTTCTGCGTCTTCGAAATCTACCTGTGCCTGTAGGCCGAGCCGTCAGGGATTTTTTTTTTTTTTGTTATGTAAAATGTAACGCTATCACGAGAAGTGATAAGTAGACACTTTCCGCGTCCGAATAACGCCATATTTTGGGATGTAGTTCGCTTTACTGATAATATCACTGATCGAGTTACTGTGTTCTTCCGACACTTTTTCTGATCTCTTCTGATTTCTCACAAAGTAAAGTGACAATTTTGTTAAAGATTTTAACAAATTTCCCAGTTCGGATTGCAGCAATTCACCCTGTATTAATGACTAAATAAATGGTCCAAGTTTCCTATGCAGAAATGGTTTACTCTATATCCCCCTGCCCCTTTCCATGTGTGTACGTGGAGCTCCCAGGCACCCTGTATATTTTCTTCTAAAAGTTGTTCACATCCCTTCCCCCCTCCGAGGACTGCATTCTTTAACAGAAAATTCCGTAAAAACGACTTTCTAAAGTACATTTAATTAAGAACTGATGTTTCATTTCAAAAAAGTACTACATCATTAAAATGCAAAACAAGCTGTGTAGAAAAGGCATTCATCTAATTTTGTAACCAGTGCGAATAGAGATTTGAATCAAAACCTTGGATTACAAAACCTATTTTTATAAACAGAAGAAACGAGTGGAAGTTAATTTATTATTCTGTGCCTTCCGGACATTGCAGAATGTATAACATTGTGTGTGTATAGAGAGAGGCATTTTAGCGTTGTCTTCTCTGGCATAATAAATGTCTGCTAAGCCAGACTGTTTGGGCCATTTTTTTTACTACTCTGACGTGTACATTCTCTTATGGCGTGCAAGGTCAGGTTTTTGAAAAACTAGTCATGTAGTTTTGCAGTTTAGTGGGTCATATGCCATAAGATGAGTTTTGTATTTTAATGAAATTGACATTTATTAGCGTCTTTCTCCAAGGAATATGAAAAATGGATGGAATAATGAACAAAAGATAAATTTCGTAGACAAGATGAACATTCTGGCACACTTTACTTCTTTTTTCTGTAGTCTATTTGCCTTTAAATGTTTTTATTATTATTAAATTATTCTGTTATTCTTAATTCCTATTTAATTCAGTTACTTTTTAATGGATTGTTGTAAATGTTTCAGAGTTATGTACTGTACACCTTGCACTCTTTCTTTCTTTTCAACTTAATCAGTTTAAAGTTATGCGGTTCCAAATTTATAAAAGGTTTTCTTTTCTTTCTTTTTTTTCCGTTTTAGCAACTAATCCATCTGTATTTTTAAAAATCCCTGACGGCTCGGCCTACAGGCACAGGTAGATTTCGAAGACGCAGACCGTGGGGCACCTGTTTGTCGGGAATTGCGGAAGAAATGACCTTTTTGCGATGATGCTGCAGTTGAAACCGCATACTTCGAAACCAAACTTTTTTTTTTTTTTTTTTTTTTTTTAATATAACAGTTGGTCTTATAAAAAACATGTCAATATAAAAGTTTTAGATAATATTATGAGGATTTATAATAAATTTAAGCGGATTTCAAATCTTGGGAATTGACGAAGTTATGAATTTTTTTCTTCTAAAACCCCCCTTAAGACAATTTTTAATTATATCAAAAATCTGTCATACATAAATTTTCGGCCCTTCTCCTAGAAGTAATAATAACTTCAAACGGATTCGATAAGTATCATAATTAAGAAATTAGGGTTTTTTTCTGTTTTCACAAAAAGTCCCCCCATCCCCCCCCCCCCGGTTCGATTTTGCCCATTAATGAACTTGACCCAGATTTTATGCCCCTTGATTTTATGTATCAGTTTCGAAAAGATGCGGGAGTTGGAACCGCCTACTTCGAAAAATAACTTGTTTGCAGGCGAAGCCAGCAGTGATTTTTTTTTTTTTTTTTTTTTTTTTTTTTTTTTTTTTTTTTTGCTATAACGGTTGGTCCTATAAAAAACTTGTCAGTATAAAAGTTTTAGATAATATTAAGAGGATTTATAATAAATTTAAGCGGATTTGAAATCTTGGGAATGGACGAAGTTATGAATTTTTTTCTTCTAAAACCCCCCTTCCCTCCCCCCCTTAAGGCAATTTTTAATTATATCAAAAATCTGTCATACATAAGTTTTTGGCCCTGTTCCTAGAAGTAATAATAACTTTAAACGGATTCGATACGTATCATAATTAAGAAATTATGGGGTTTTTTTCTGTTATCACAAAAAGCCCCCCATCCCCCCCCCCTGATTCGATTTTGCCCATTAACGAACTTGACCGAGATTTTATGCCCCTTGATGTTATGTATCAGTTTCGAAAAGATGCGGGAGTTGGAACCGCCTACTTCGAAAAATAACTTGTTTGCAGGCGGAGCCGGCAGCGAATTTTTTTTTGTTTTTAATTTTTTTTGCTATAACGGTTGGTCCTATAAAAAACTTGTCAATATAAAAGTTTTAGATAATACTAAGAGGATTAATAATAAATTTACGCGGATTTGATATCTTGTGAATTGACGAAGCTATGATTTTTTATCTTCTAAAAACCCCCTTTTTCCCCCCTTGGGGCCATTTTTAATTATATCAAAAATCTGTCATACATAAATTTTCGGCCCTTTTCCTAGAAGTAATAATAACTTTAAACGGATTCGATACGTATAATAATAAAGAAATTATGAGGGTTTTTCTGTTCCCCCCCCCCCCTTGGTTCGATTTTGCCCATTAACGAACTTGACCGAGATTTTATGACCCTTGATTTTATGTATCAGTTTGGAAGAGGTTTATGCAGAATTTTTCCAGTTATCGTGGTCAGAAAAAAAGTGACATAGATAGATAGATAGAATAAAGTTTTGAACTGGGGGTGGTTTTGGGTTCTGGGAGTCATAATCGGCGTAGATCTGCAAAAATTTTGTAGTATTTCTTACGAAATCTACCTAAGAATAATAACGATAAAATAAATAAACAAACCAAGGGAAGTGCACGCGGCTCCAGCACAAAATTGAGTTGAGAATGCAACAATCAAAACATTAATTTGATGTGTGTATGTGTCCATGTTAACCATTGGGGGGGGGGGGGTGCTTCAGGGTAAAATAAATAAATAAAGCAACATCCTAAAACTATGGCGATTACATTAACGAGGCTCTGTGCTTTCGCGTCTTAAAATCGTTACTACAATGAGAAATAATTATGTTACTTTTGATGCAATCGTAGTAAAATCCTCCCAGTTTTATTAATTAGAATGAACGCTTTCAATGGCGCGTGCAACAGAAAAATTATAAAAATTCCCTGACAATAAGGGTAAGAAAATGCAAAAAATTCAACCAACATATAGTGAAATTCTATTTCGTATGCTTTGAAAATAATGTCTTTATTTTATAGCATCCACTTATGATAAAACATTATTTCTAAAGGTACAAGGTTAGTTTTTAGTTGGAGTCCGTTTGGCTTAAACTAAAAAAAAAAAAAAAAAAAAAAAAAAAAAAAAAGTCACGGCTATCATTTTTTCAAATTAAATAACTGTTTTTCTCTCAATTTTAACGAAATAAATAAAAAGATATATTTTAAGCGATAATAAAATAATAGAATAACAATGAAATTCATTTCGTTTAAAGTGTTTTTGAGTTGTTCCGCTTCTGCCTCTTGTAGTAATAATTTGACGTGTACGTTATAGCTCCCAGTTAAGTTTGAACTTAATGCACGTCTCTTTTAAAGCTTAAAAATACCAGCTAAAAACTCTGTGTTACAAACAATTATGTTAAATTAAATTTTGTAAATAAAATTAAAAAGTGCTAGAATAGGGGAAAAATGCATCATAAAATTGGTGGTGTGTGTGTGTGGGGGGGGGGGGGGGGTGCGCCTTACAAGCTTTTGTCAAAGCAATATCGTCCCTTTCCCCAATCACGCAGAATTACTTTTCAGAGTTGCAATGGCTTTTTGTAGCTGTGAAAAATATCGGATTCTATCAGGGTTAAGAAGAGTGTACAAATAATATATATTGCAATTCATCCCCGGCCGTTTACTCAGTAAATTCGACGGTGGTCAACTCTTCAAGTCTGACAGGCATCAGTTATTGATTTTTCATATTTTGGCTTCACTAGGCAGCGCGTAATCTGGTCTGGTACCTTTTCACAATAATTTACACGCTAGGTTGAGGCTGTACTGTGGTTATCCGACACGAAACAATGCAGCATTACAAGTTTTTAAGCTTATTATTTTGTCGTTTGTGTCTTACTGGATGAAAGGCCGTCGAATTTGACTGGTGAAAACTGTATAAGTATTTATAAATGAATGTATATGCGTATGTAAATGTTTGTTGATTCACATTGTTCCGAATTTTACAAATACACTAAACTGTACACAGTGCTCATATTTTAAAAATCGAAAATTCCAATTTGTTTGATTAAAATGGTTCTGTTATTGGCACGATTCTAAGTGTGGACAAAAGAGACCTAGTGTAGCATTTCATTTGAGAGGGAGCACGATGCACAAAGTTGGCACTGTTTTGGGCGACTTACTTTTGGCCTCAAATTTACGATATTTTAAGAGATATACCCGAATTTATATATTCAATCAGTGCGTGACAACCCAATACCCCCCCTCCCCCCCTTAAAAAAATCTCTCTGATACATTATTACTGTCAAAATATTTCAATTCAACCATTATCTTAAGATTCGGACTTCTTACATATTTCGTATGTAACATCAGGAGTTAGCTAAAACATTCTGTAGTATTTACACTGGGTCACAAATGTTTTTCTTTGTTCAAGAGAAAGAAAAAAAAAAGTAACCTACAAACAGTATGAGTAATCCACTTGCCTTGGCTGCTTTTCGATGCTAGTTCAAACAAACCTTTCATAATCTCTGTAGTTTTTTTTTTTTTCTTTAACTGGTAGAAGGGGGAATCCCTAATTCCAGACGCTGTGTTCGAAAACTCCCGTTTCGTGATGTACAATCACCCCAGATCTTAAGACATTCCGCTTCAAATTAAAATGAGGCCCTACTTTTATGTTTGAATTATTGCGTAACATTATACATTTATGAAATCTTACTTGGAAATGGTAACTGGCTCTCGAAATCTGAATTTTAAATCTCGTGTTTTTTGCTATTGTGCTTTTCATTAATAACAGCATAAAAATGCTTATTATTGTCCTTGGAAATAAGCCAGATAAATGAAATCGGCTTGATAAATTGAAATATTTATAATTTATTGGTCCGATGTTTGTGCTGATTTTTCTAGAAGGCGCATTATTCTCTAATATTATATGTAATTATCTAGATTTTTCTTTTTAGTTTTTTCCTGATCGGCATCGACTTTTTATTAAGCTTTTTTGTTACCCTTAATTTTAATAAATTGCTTCATCTTTACTTAATCTTAGGATTTCTGATTAAATAAGGCGGATTTTTTCACCCTTTTTTAACTGATGCTAACAAAAAAGCGTCATATTTGGCAGCTGTTCAAAGACAAATATACTTGTCACCGATCAACAATGTGTTAATCATTAAATGTCAGAAAATTCTCTTTAAATGATGTTGATTGAGTATTTGTGAAATTCTACTGTACAAGTTTAAAAATGCGTACAAAAACAATTCCGTAGCAATTCAAAAATTATAATAGAAACTCAATTTTTTCAAATAAATTGAACAATTAGAATTTTCAAAAATTAATAAAATATTTAGGAAAATAATTAATCGTTCAAATTGATTATTAATGCTATGATCACAAAATAAATATTTGTTATTTTAAAAATTTTATGTACTGAATTCTAGACAATTACGATTATAATATTGATGAGACAATGCTCAGACATTGAGGGGGGGGGGGGGCAGTACCTCCCTAACCCTTCTAAAAAATACCCCTTTAAAAAATATTTAATATAATAAAATAAATTCACTGAAAAAAAAAGGACACACCAGTTTATTTAATCTTATTTCCCGTTACAATTCATAAGAGTTAATCTTTGAAGTTACTTAAAATCTCACTTACAGTAAAAGAAATCAAATGTAAAAATCAAATCATACTAATGTAAAAGAAATAAAACTGCGGGATGAAATTTCAAGTATTAAATCAATCTACAAAACAAAAGAACTTTTTGAGAACATTCACTGGAGCTGTAGATCTAGAATATGATTAAAGTATTTTTCAAATTATTATTCAAGGTGTTATTTTTCAGATTTATTTTTATGTTTTAATTTTACGTATATGGTTGTAGCTTGAATTGTTTTACTCAAGACATGAAGCCCTTAAACAAAATTCGATCGTAAAATTGCTTAAAATTTAAAAAAAATATATATTTTTTGTTAAAATAATATTTGTTGTAAAAAATTGGTTTTTTCCCCCCGAAAAATCTTTTTTATGTGTTTATTGATTTGTGTAATTAATATTTTTTTCTTTATGATTGGAGGGGAGTTTTTTGGTGGGGGGGGGGGGGGGGGGGAGATTTTAGGATTTTTTTTAATGTTGTACTTAAGGAATACTTTTCTTTAAATACACTGGTGTTTAACACATTATGAAATATAATTGGTGTTTTTTAACATAGTAGTATCTTGTTTGTTTTTTCACTAACGAAATGTGTTTTATTAGCATCAATAAAACCAGCAAAAGCAGTTAGATAAACTCGTTGAAGTGAATCTAGCTGTGAAGCTACTGCCGTTCCGCATTCCTTGTAATATAAAACGGTGAGCGTTAATTATGCTTCTTTCTTCTGAGCTTCTGACAAATCTTACGTAGGCTAATATGATACATATGTTATCTCTTTTATCTGAAACACCATAAAAATACGTTGTGTTTATTTTTCATCGTGTTATTTTAGCGGATTATAAATTACACTCGCACGTAGGGAAAAGATATTGGCTCTTCTTGTTCGTAAAATAAATTTTAAGATATAGTATATCATTTTAAAGTTAGTTGTTTAGAGAATTTTGTTTTCCTGCAGTAGTAATGTCCATGCAGGAAAACTAGTTTTACAGTCAATCTTTAACTCTTAATTGCTGCTGTGACAGAAATTGTCGCATAGTTGTGCGCGGATCGAAAGATGAATAAAAGGCTCGATTAACTCATAGGATATTGTTTCTGTACTAAACTTTATGTAACAGAACTATTATAATTAAAATTCACCTATTCAGAGAGCCCGGGCCGAGGGAGTATTTAGGAATAATACTTATTTCTATGTAAGAAGATATTTTTAAATGAGAACTTAATTTTGAAACAATTTTAAAATGTTATTGACAATTTTCTACTACGCAATTTCAATATCGGACCCGGGTTGTAATGACACATTTTTTTAGGGCATGGGACCCGAAAAAAGAGCTCGAACTCATCTTTAAGGTGTACTCACATCTGTATAAAAATCTGCTGAAAATGTAGAATGCTTTGTATTTATTTTCGCATCAATAATTTGAAATATAACAAATTCAATTATTTTTTAAAAAGCATTTTGTATTTTCTATTTCTGCAAATTATTGTTTATCCAAAATTCTCAATCATCTCTCCACAGTTTCAAATATATTGACTTACCAATCTAATCATTAAAATTTTATATTAAAAATATTAAATTTTGATTAGTAAATAATCCAATTAAGAGTTCTTTCCCTTTAAGAGGTCAGGTACCCTTTAAAGTGTCAAAAAGTCGATTTTTCTTTGATTGCTGATATGATTGTCTAGGAACATTTTAAAATAAACCCCATGCAAAAATTCCATTTAGAAGAGGAGTTATTACTAAAACAGGCTGAGTTCTTTTTACATGATCAAGGGGTTGTTTGATCTTTAAAGTCAATGTTTCCAAAACGGCGATTTTGGTCATTGCGCGCACGATTTCTGAAAAATGGTTGATAGAATTTTATGAAATTTTGGTTGAATGTATTAAACGTATAGATGCACAAAATGGCCCATTATTATGTTTCTCAAGTAACAAGTTAAGAATTCATGACTACTTTTGCATTAGAAAATACTTTATATTTCCAGTTTCTCTAAGTTTAAAAAAAAAGAAAAAAAAAAAAAAACACGAAATTGCTCACTGTTTTCTATGTGAATTCTTGAAAGTTCCTTGAAGTTCTCTCCCAATCTTAATAAATTTGTAAAATTGGGTAGTAGAGATAGTCTTTGCTGAACTGAAGTGCAAATGATATTGTATTTTATTGAATGTATAAAAAATAATTAAACAGCAATTAAAAGTCTCTTCTCAAAATTTGAGACAGCCTTAAAGGTTACGAAATTTTTCAAGTGAAACTATAATTAATATTATTATTCATAGTGTCATCGTATTATGCAATTTCTGTTTGCACCAACAGAATGTTAGACTTATTTGTCTCTCTTTACTGGTGGCTAATTTTTATTCTGGGGGAGGGGGTAACTTGAGATTCGGCTTATAATGTTTTAAATGTCAGTACCACTGAGTGAGTGTTAGTTGTATTTATTCCTATTGTTTCGCTTCGCAGTTTTTTTTAATTGCAAGTCTTGGCTAATTCGAATATCTTTCGCGCCCCCTTTGAGTTTAAATTAAAGTTCTATTGTGTTATTATTCATTCGTATAAGTTGAGAAAAGGAAAGAGAAAATAAATTGGCTCTTCCTCCTCGTAGAAGAAAACAAAAATTTATTATTACATTTTAAAAGTGTTTGGGAACATTGTTTTCTTGCAATTGTAATGTCTGTGCAGTGAAACTAGTTTTACAGTCAATCTTCAAAGAACTACTGATAAATGAAAGACTCAAGTGGAACGCATTATAGTGAGATCAGATTAGATCGGTTCGGATATCTTGATTTTTACCCGAACTCGACCTGATCAGCGGGTCGGTCCGGATCGTGTTTTCCGCCACTTTTCTTTCCACAATAAAATGTTAAACTGATGTGATACATAATTAAAAACAAAAACTTCTTCTCTGCATAAAAATAAAAATGCAGAACGCGTTTCGAAAGTGTGTTTTTGTCGTTCTTCCTCAGCCGCAAAGACGTGCTACCATTGTGACAGCAGGCGCAAGACAGGAATCTTGCTTCTACTTTCAAAGTGGAGGCACGTCTTTTTTGTAGCTGTTGAAGAAATACATTTTTATAGCATTATTAAGAAGTTTTTGCCTTTAATTTACTTTACTTTTCTTTTTGGCAGATTCGGGTGGGGTTTTGACACTTGACGGATTCAGATGTACCCTATATTTTCCTAAGAAAGCTCAAAATATTGCTTTAGATGAAAAATTATATATTTGTATATATGTATTCATTTTTATTCATAGGTAAACATGATATTAAAGATTTATTGTAGACTATTATATATATATATAATTGCATTATAATATGGATTAGTTTTCTTTCATTTCGATTTTAGGATCGGGTTTGAGTTCAAATGTTTCGAGTTGGGTTGAGGAAAATTATTTTGTCTGATTTGGTTCTAGTTGCAGGTCTATGAAAATTTTATCCGGTTGACTTCAACTGGAATTTTCTTGTCGGGTTGAGTAACATGATTTGTACAATACTAGTCTGATGTAAAGCGAAGATGGTTTTTAATGAACAAAATGTAAAAAAAATGGTTTGCTTTAATATAAAATACCTTTCAGAAAATTCCGTTTTATAAAAGGAAACTCGGATTTAACGAAAAAAACATTTGAAAACAGTTTTTTTAAGAGGTTCCCTTTTCCCTTTAAGCAAAATTTTGTACTTTGCACTTTTGTTGAAATTAGATAAAATATTGCAATGAAATTATTTATTTATTTATTTATTTATTGCAGTCAGTTATTTTGATAGATTTCGTAGTTTTTTTAATTAATTAAAACTAATTTTTATTAAGTTCTTTTGAATTTAATTTAAAGCGTAAATATAGGATGCGAAAGAAAAAGGATGTTTGGTATGATTTCTTCAATTACTTTTGTAGCATGTTTTCCCATTCATAAATTCAAAACTGCGTAATTGTGAAAAAAAAAATGTTGGGTTAAAATTAGTAATTTAACCGTTTGACTACGGGTAAATGGTCGCTAGTCCTGACCCGTAATTAAAGGGTTAATTCTATGATGGTTGTAAGAATGTAAAAATGCTTGCATTAAATGTGTGTTCAATAATTTTTAATAGTTTTTACTTACCCATCATACGTAGTATAGGGTAAGTCTTGTAATCGTTTTGAAAATCGAAAAAAAAATTTTGACGGATTTACACGTTTCAGACACTGGAGATTCCGAAAAACATATTTTTAGAAAAAAATTTTTGCCGTCCGTCTGTGTGTCTGTAAACGCTCTATCTCCCGAACAAATTGAGATAGAGACTTGCAATTTGGTATGTACTTAGTATGTAATAATGGGAAGAAGCCTATTTCATTTCAATAACCTCGATTAACCGAAACATTTTTTTTCGGACTCTCGAAATATTCATTCTGATGAAAGGTATATAAAAATTTTCGAAATTGTTTATTTTAAGGAGTAAATATAAAAGACAATAAAAAAAAAACATAAATTTTACATAAAACATGAAGTCGATCGGATAATGAGTTGCCGAGATATTTGTAATCCTATTTTCCACACTCTTCGATTTTTTATGACCCTGTATTTCATCCAAATTTCACTTCAAATATATATTTTAATTGGAAATTTGACGCTTAATCAGATGCAATAAACCGCTAGTTAATAGGAGTATTATTTTTGGAGTTATAAGGAAAAACCTCTTTCAAGCAATTCAGTAATCGAGCCTTTTTATGACGTCATCAAGCCACGATTTTATTTGAATATCAATGCCTTTTATAAGTAGTTTACACATTTTTATTTTAATATTTTACATTATACATATACATGATGGGTAAGTATTACTGTGGCCCCCAACGACTAGTTTACATATTTTCTTATTTTTAGAATGCAAAATGTTGAATTACAATGTTGTGTGAACTCTGTTACAACGAAAAAATGATTGATCTCTTCTAACTTTTCTGTAACATAGTTCGTCAGTATTCACTTTTATAAAAAAAAACACCTGACACATTATTTTTCAATTTGATGTCGTTTGCAGATACAGGAAATTTCATCCATTGTTACAGTACTGCTTTGATATGATATGATATGATATGAATGTTACTGTATATTCTTGATTTTAGTTTAAAACTACAGGAAATTTCTATTGTAAAGGGAAAATAAACTTGAACATTTGGACACGGTTTTTCAACACCTGGCCACAAGCGTTGCATCAGTTGAAGCGTAGAACCTTTGAAAAATCGTCTACAAAGCATTGCCCTCACCACAGAATAATAAATGCTGCGATAGAAATTGTGTGGTTTTAGTTCAGTAGATACCTTTCAATAAGATTGTTTTAACGTTTTGCTTAAATAAATTATTCGTTAGCGGAATATTAGATTAATCGGGATTGCATTCAGTTGTCGATCCAGGAAAATTGAGCCTGTTTACGAGCTCTTCACGAAGTTCCATTTAATAAAAAAGGCCCCTTCACGAAGTTCCATTTAATAAAAAAGGCCCCTTCACGAAGTTCCATTTAATAAAAAAGGCCCCTTCACGAAGTTCCATTTAATAAAAAAGGCCCCTTCACGAAGTTCCATTTAGTAAAAAAGGCCCCTTCACGAAGTTCCACTTAATAAAAAAGGTCCCTTCACGAAGTTCCACTTAATAAAAAAGATCCCTTCACAAAATTCCATTTAATTTAAAAAAAAAAAAAAAGCCCCCATCACGAAATTCCATGTAATAAAATTGACTCCTTCACAATATTCTTTTTAATAAGAGACCACTTCACAAAATTCTTAATAAAAAGAGGCCTCTTCACAAAATTCTTAAGAGAACCATTCACGAAATTTCATTTCATAAAAGCAAATTCGTCGTAGCTTTTTTAAATTATTATTTTGTTGAATTCGTGAATTTACAAATAAAACATTCTCATCGGGTAGGAAAACTTTAGCAAGAGGACTTTAAATAGTTAGTATTAATAAATATTTTGTTTTGATTCGAATAATTAAATTTAATCTTTTGTTGCAAAATTTTATTTTTTCACGAAAATAGGATTCTTTCATAAAAAATAACTCTCTTTTTCCCCCCCACAAAAGGGAACCAAAGAAAAAAAAACTTGCATCGACCTCTGGCATTTATCACTCTTCTTTAGTTTATAAAGCTATTTAATAAAGTACTTTAAATAATTCAATGTAAGAATTATTTTTAAATTAAAGAAATAAGAAATTTTCTAATACATTTTAAATGATTTTTTTTTTTTTTTTAAGAAAAGTGTTTCTAAGTACTACATAATTTTACAATTCAGTGTTTTTATGATGAGATCTCCCTTAGAATAAATTTCTATAATCACTAGATAAAATAATTCACGCGCATAACGTATGTTTTTTCTTTCTTTCTTTCTTCCTTCCTTCCTAAAAAGTAAGTGTTTTTCTCTGGTAAAGCATAGTGAAAGATTTTTCTACTCTACCTCTGGAATAGATATGTCTGGTTCAGCGTTTATATTTGTTTCGAGGTTTCGACGTCTAAGAAGAGTGCTAGTTTGTTTGTTTTTCCAATATCATTTCAAGGATTGTTATATTTTTAAGTTTGTAAATTTTCTGCAAAATGGTAAATTATTGGATTTATATAAAATTTGTCGAAAACATTTATTTAAAAAAGGAGAGAAGAGAGAGAGAAAAACTGCGGATTCGTGCGAGAGAAATAAAAACTATTTCTGTTGATTTGATAGAAAATTTAAAAATAAATCTTAATCCAGGTTTACTTTCGAATAAGTATCATTGTAACCGGAATGCAACGCGGAAGTAAATTTAGAGTTGTTTGGGTCATACACATTGCGGTATATTCCTGTAACCGATATTGCGTTATGATGACTCTAATATATTTCTGTTTTAATTGTAACCATATTTTCCCTCTGCGTGCCTTCATTAGTACTATCACTTAAAGACTTATTCTTGAAATCAAATTCCCCCCCTCCCCCCATTTCATTACGTTTTTACAGCTTGTTTCGCCTGCTGTTCAAGTTCAACCTTATTATGTCCGCTGGGTTTTGTTTTGTTTTTCATTCGCACGTCTTCTGCCGCCTTCTCTACTTCCGTAAGTGGATCAGTGGGTTGCTTTGAGGGCGGAGGCCATATTTGTCAAAGTTTATTGCTCTCCTCTGGAATCTGCAATGTTTTTCTTTTCAAAAAGAAAAAAAAAAGATGTGAATCAGAAGTAGTGTTTGTGCATTGCAAGTTTCGTAAGAGTTGGTTAAATGAAATGTAGCTTTATGCGTATGTTTTCATAATCTTGTGTCCATCGCTGTAAAGGGCGATAGGAAAGGACAGAAATATTATTCTATTTGTTTGTTTGCAGGGTTCGAAAATATAAAAAATATCCGATATTTCGATATCTATCCGATATTTTCAAAATAGTCAACTTATTGATGATTATAAATATTTTCAGAGTTAATATAAACTAGACATTAAAACATGTGTCATTTAGTATGAAAACTTAATAAAACAATATTCTAAATGTCTTTTTCTATTTTTTTTTCTCACTTACCTAACAAAATTTAAGATCAACTAATTGAAAACAGACACAATTTGTTTTTTACCCTCACAAAAAAAAAACTATTAAGATTTAGTAATCAAGTTTTAAAAAAGTTTCATGTTTTATACAACAAAATAATTTGTTTTTATTGAAAAATTTGAACCGAAATATAGTAAGCTTGGTTTGCTTAACTGAACAAAACTAAAACGAGAAAACGTTATTTCTAATGAAGCTGCAAGTTTATCCAAATTAGATAGTTTATCTTTCAGTGGCTTTCCTAAGTAAATATTGTCCCACGTAATTATTGATTCTGCATTTAAAAATTCAGCTTCAGACATAAAGTTTAGAAAAGTTGTTTTTTTTTTTTTTTTTGGGGGGGGGGGGGGGGAAGGCAAAAGACCCCTAAAAAAGCCACTATAAGTGCAAAAATTGTTTATCTACAGAACGGCACAGCCAATAACAGTTAAAAAATTCCTTTACACTTGTTTTGACTGAAAATATCAAAAATATACGCAATATTTTGAAAATAAATATCAAATATATGAAAATATCAAACTTCGTGATATTTTGAAAATAAATATCCGATATGTATCCATTGATATATATCATCGAACCCTGTTTGTTTTATGTCATTTATAAGAACTGGTTGTATTTCGATATATATAATATAAAGCCGTGGAAATAAATTACAGGCCGTCGACAAAATGTTTTTACGGGGCTTATTTTTAGGGTTTTGTTCATCTCACGAAACCCTATTACTCCCGCTCCGTTGTCTGTCCGTCACAGAGCCGTTCTCAGAACCTATATAACTTACAGAGTTGAAACTTTGTGTGTATATAGCTGAATACTTGCTGTAAAGCTCAAAATATTAAAATTTGAAAAAATTGTATTATTTTAATAAATAGAGATAAAATACCAAAATTCTAACAGCTTTTTCCTATTAAATTTAAACATTTTTCATTATAGCAGTTGCCAACAATTAAAAATCCACAATAAAAATCTTTTCTGCAATAATTAATTTTCTATTGAAAGATTCCCACGTGAAAAATGAAAATGAAATAAAAAGTTTCACCAATTGAAAAAAAGATTATGACGTCATATTTGAAATCTAGCGGAAATTTTCAAAGATTTCTCAATAATACAAGGAGTATGAGTATGTGTATGTACAGAAGACAGATTAATATCACGTCATTAAAGAATTAAAAAGAAAATTAATCTGACGTCATATTGGAAGTTTAACGGATTTTTCAAATGTTTGAGAATAATACAAAGCGAGTATCAATATGAGTAATAGAGAATAGTAAATATATGAGTTTGAGGAACGTATTGAATCATGATAAAAACCCGATTATGTAAATATTCGCATATTTTAACATTTTAAAGGTGTACAACATGTTTAATTTTGAATTTTTTTTTAAATATCGCATTTAGTCCACTTGACAGATATTATTATGACAGAGTATAATAGCGGGCTTCGCCCGCTATTTAATCGAATATTAAAATCTAATTTAATGGAATTACTTTATTTAATTACTTTAATTTACTTTAATTAATTTATCTTATTTAATCGAATATTAAACCGCTCGCCGACGGTTTAGATATTCGAAAACACGAAAAAATAAACCTGTAAATTTTTACTTTATAAAAAACATGACTTTTTTGTTGCTAAATGAAATTTTTTTGGATTCATTAAAGAAAGGATAAAGTGTTTTGAAAGGAATATTAAACGAAACCCTTTGTGCGATCTTCGATCACACTTACTCACTTGTTAACACTTACCAACGTAGTTGAAAAGTGCTTATGAATTCGGTTTGTCTGACCGTCTGGCCATACTCTAGTTCGCCGAAATATAGAAATATAGTCGAATAGCCATGTAATTGATATATGTTGTTGATATATACTATGGCATGTTCGGTATTGAAAATGAGATGTGTAGCATTTATAATTAGTTTCCGTGGGCACTCAAAAGAATGTCGTTACATTATGGTCTATGCAGAAAAATCGCTTGCAGTGTACTTTAATGATGTAGCTCTATCTCAAACATATTAAAATTGGTATCCATCACTGAGGTGCACAGTAAGATGAATACAGTGAAATAGGGTGTGCATAGCATTAATCGTTCATTTACAATCGTTCATTATATTCTCTTTGAATTTACTTTCCTTTATTTAGATGTATAATTTGTTTTTCTTTTGATATTTTGAAATAAAAATAAATTTCACGAAATCCTATTTTTTTACCTTTGTACCCTGGGCTTGGGTGCGGCGGTTGACGTGCCTGTCGTGCAACCTCAGGCGTCCGGCGGCGCAGCTCAGTTTTACCTTTGTACCCTATCCTAGCAAATAACTTTTTATATAAGTGTAGCATTCTAGAGTTAATTAAAGTAGTTAACTTAAAATTATTATTTGTTATTGGTAATTTTTATATCTGAAGTAAGCGCAAGATTTTCCCAGAAAAGTGTTCCATTTAAAACAACAACCCCCTCCTAAGGCTAATGTCCCTTGTATATTCTTGTCATATTGACTCATCGTTTTTGTCTGTCATTTAAATATGTTTTGATTTGTTGCACAATGTATTCGTGGATATCTTCTTTATCTGTCACTGAAATTTATTGTACAGTGGATTTTGATAGACGGTGTGCGATCATTTCTTTATTATTCGCAACAGATGGTTATCACACAACAGGTTTTATTGAAGACGTTACGCGTACTGAGATTTAACCCGGGTCACAGGAACACGCGAAAGCCTAATTGCATTGTTGATACGAGAATGGGTCACACACATTCAAAACTTTTATTTTTTGGTCTAGTTTAGAAACCGTGCTCAAGATTAAGTCTATAGAAAAGCACTTGATCTTATGTAGTGATCATGAATTATATTATCTTTCATGATTAATACAGATGAGAAAATAATGAGATTTTAACTTTAGTTTCAACTTAAAAATGTAGTCATTAATACATCCTAATTCATAGTAAATTGTCCAAGAGAAAACATTTCAGTGATTTCCTATCACGCTTTTTTGAGTCCATTGTCCAATGTTTATTGTGTTTGCTTCTCGAGAGCATATGATGTTTGGATCTGAAGTTTGTGAATTTTATCCTGTACAGTCCGAGCGGTTTGACTACGAAAAGTCTTCAGAATCTCTTTAATCTTTCAGCTGGCGCGCTGCAATATTTTGCACGAGTAGGTGCATGTCGAACTTTTTTACGACACAGTAGTTACGCTATAGCAAATGTAAGATATTTCATAATAGTAATAAGAAGTTAGAAAAACTATTATACATATCATTAGTAAAAATTAAATTTTAAATACCGCACCACATGTGAGGATAAAGTGTTAAACATATCTTTTTTTTTTTTAATTTGTGAAATCGTGCTCACTGAAAATATAAAGAGACTTTTTAACTTTCCTTCCCGCTTTAGCTTTCTTTCCTCACAGATCGTAAAATTTCATTATAATCTATGGGGAAATTTTTAAAGATGACTGCTCATTGCAAAATACAAATATCAGCACTTTGTTTTCACAATCAGAAAT
Organism: Maratus michaelseni; assembly: GCA_963931845.1. Lineage (NCBI taxonomy): Eukaryota > Metazoa > Arthropoda > Arachnida > Araneae > Salticidae > Maratus > Maratus michaelseni. The sequence continues at coordinate 36,251,786 of OZ007591.1, read as the reverse complement.
TTGATATCCCTTACGTACATACGTTTTTAAAAATATTATTTAAAAGACAATAAATTTTTAAATTTTCACTTAAGTAAAATATTTAGTACTTTTTACCTTGTCTGTAATTAAATATATAACTATACAGTCTGTCCGTTGCGAAGGAGAAATATTTTTGAACTTTTGCAACCTACTGTTATTTCTTTGTTATGGCACGAATTTACCTTAATTAGTCTTTATAAACATTAATGACTGTATTATAAGAAAGGGTGGCTTGACTTAAAAATGATTATTGATTAGTATACATTATTCTAAGCGTTTATTTTGTTTAAAAACGATGTTCTATAGTGAATTTCTTGAATGAGAGGGAAAAATACTGGATATGAATCAGTAATGCCTTAAAATTCCCTGGAACTCAGGGAAAGTGGCCCACAGTTTTAAGAGCAACTAATATATAGTTCCCTTCGTCAAGAAGAACATAACATGCATGCAACACTCAATTACTACCTTGTATCTGTACGATACACAGTGATTTTTTTTTCTCTTTGGAGTTTGGGAACGCTTCTCCCCCCCCCCCCCCCCCCACCACCACCACCACCACTTTCTGACGCATGCTGGGCTCGGTCTAACGTTCTGTATAAAGTCTATTACGTCATGCATCTCACAGATACAGCGACAACAATAGCATAAGTTTTTTTAGGATAGTAATAGAGTGTTAAAGCTGCTCCATCTGATGAAGGGAGCTATTTATTAATTGCTTCTGAAATTGCAGTGTGCATTCTGGTTTATTGGAGTTCTAAGAAATTTTGCTGCATTATTCTGAAGATACTTTAGTTTTTAAGAAAATATTCTTTGTGGCCCTATTTCGGATCGAATGTTTATTTCCCTTCGTACTATTCGTAGGAACATTATCTGAGATTTTATTCCACAAATTTATTTTATTTTAAAACTTACGAATCTCACATCAGACTTCAATCTCGATTGTCATCAATGAAATGTATTTAACCGGAAAAACTAACGCCAGCTTTTTCTCTCTGTGGCAGAAAGGACTCTGTAACTTCGCTCAGATCATCGTTCCGCCTCCATATATGGAGGAGCACTAATTCCGAACCTACTACTCACTCGACTCCGCAAACTGGAGATATTTATATCTCTCTCTTCCAAAATGGCATCGGCTTGAGTCACTGCCGAGTAGAAGACGGAATTTGCCGACGGTATAGCCCCCAGACTCCGTGATCGTGTTCTCCGTTTCTCACGAGATCCGTGGGTTGCAGATTCTACTACCTACCTTTCAGCCGAGAGCACCTTAAAAAGAAACAGTATCTGTATCTTATTACGGGGGTTTAGGGGAACCGAAAGCTTTTCTTTGGGATGCAGTAATCGAAAGATGTAATAAAATATCTGTACCCCTCTATGTATTTTTAGAGGAAATATATCATGCGGGACTGACACAGTGATGTAGTATTGTTTATGCTATTTATCAAAGTAGTTACTTTCTGACACAAACACAAAATCATTTTCATTATTTAATTTTCAGATATTTTCAAGAATCTCTCTTAAAATTTTTACTCTGCATTTTTAATTTTGAAAGAATACGGTAAAATTCTATTCATTAATGAATTCACCTTTAAATATATCAATGCGTACAATTTCTTTAATTTAGCTTTTAAAAGTATTGTGGATTACAATAATTCTTTTCAAAGGGGAACATGTAATTTACTGTAAAGCATGTTATAAGTTTAAAAAAAAAAAAAAAAAAAAAACTAAAGTTTCTTTATATTTTTGCGTTTTTTTAGTGCAGTTACACAGTGATAGGTTTTTTTTACAAATGAAAGACCATATTTTGAAGTTTAAAAAAAAAAATTATTTGGAAATAGGTTGAAAAATAGTCCTCTGGTGGCCTTTGATACAGGGTGTGCAAAAGTGGAAGTGTTCCGCGGTACCAGATGAATCGCGAAATCTGCTTATCTGTAACAAAAAAAAAAAAAAAAAAAAAAAAAACACCTTTAAAATTCACGATATTTTGTAGTCTTCCTCGGATGGGTTTATCAATTTTTCGATCCTGAAGAAAATGGCTGCCTTTCAAATTGTCGATTTTAGATAAAAAATTTCGGATATATATTTTGCGCGATTTAAATCGCGCAAAAAAAAAATAATTTACAATTCGAATATTGAAAAACGCGTCCGTGAGGGACTACAAAATAGTATGTACTAGAAAAGCATAAAATTATCAACCAAATCGCTCGATCCAAACCTGGTACCGATTTGTAAAACAAAGTTTCGAGAAAAACAGGTTTAAAGTTTTACAACGTTTTTAAACAGACATAAATAACAGTGACAATTTTCAACTTACATAAAATTTTCTATACCAGGCCCATATAATGAACCTTCGTGAACCTCCTCTTTTTCAATTCTTTTGTTTCTATATGCACACAATACGCTAAAAATGAGCCTATTCTCTGCAACACCAAAAGGCGGATAACTTTTGAACCAATACCAATTTCATACCTGCCAACTTTCAACTAAACTTCCGTACAATGTGAGTTAATTTGATCCAGGTTAAAGATGTTTCTAACAAGAAAATATAGATGAAAAATTGGTATATATTTAGTTTCACGTTCTTACGTGGAACCTATTAGATTACATTTCATAAAAAAATTCTGGTTTGAAACGTGTTTAACTTCTTTTACATTAACCTACATTGTACGGTAGTTTGGTGGGTGCGATGTTGGCAGGTATGGAATTTTGAAAGAACTTGCTTTACCACAAAGTTTTTGAGAATTTAAAGGGTTAAAAAAAAAAAAAAAAAAAAAAAGTTATAACGCATGCTTTAACATGCATGCATATTAAAATTTCTCAACCATCTGAAATTTTCGTACAAACATCGAATTCGAATACAGATGGGCAACTATGCAAGCAAGAAAGTATCAGTTCTAATCACATTTACAAAAAACTGTGTGAAAATTATTTTTTGAGCAAATAAGCGTATAATATAAGCATTAAAATTAGTGCAACTATGCCAAAGTTATGAGTATAAACAAAAACTTATAAAAAGTACCCTCTAATTTAGAGCGTTATCGTTTTTAAAGTCGGATTTAGAACGTTTCTTTCAAAACTGTTCAAAATTGAATACGTGCATTCATTTTATTTACAGGGTACTTCAAAGTTCAAAGGTTCTCCCTAATCTGTTAGTTGAAAGAGTCGTCAATAAGCTAGGGTCGAAGTGTACCCAACCCGAAAATTCTGCTTAAATTCAACCAGACCTGTGCCCGACAAAAAAATTATGTCAACCCGAAACCCGACACACTTAAACCCAAACCCGAAGTGCAAGAAAGTTGATCCATATTTTAATACAATTATGGAAAACTAGTCTGCAATTAATATCTCTAATATAAATTTTATCTTTTTTGTATAAAAATGGACACATATACTCATTAATGTTCAAATACGTAATTTTTTCCTTTGAAAAATCGGGTCCACCCGAACCGCGAGTTAGTCGGGTTTGGGTAAAATCGGGTTACTCGACCCGATGTCTGTAATAGGCGGAGTTGGTGTTGCTAAACTTCTCGAACCTAAAGAAAGTTTATTTACAAACTCTGGTTATATTTAATTATTTGTTTTTCCGCCAAAATAAAACTTATATTCAATCGAAGACTATTTTTGAGTCAAAATTTTTTATCTTTGTCAACCTGCCGAAATACCCAGGAAGTAGGTCCGACCCGGAAATCTGGCGAAGGTCTTGCTTGGCCTTCGCCGCCTCTTCTGTAGTCCTGATTTATCGCCATTCGATTTCTTATGAGGCTATGGTCGACCTAAAACTATAATTGAACTGAAAACAACAATAACATGTGTAGTAGGATCGGTTTCAATAGACCAATTAAAGCGGGATAATGAAGGTTCGAAAGAATTTCGTTTCGTACGTGGTCTAGAGTCCTGCATCGGGTCAGGTAACCCTATTTTACCCGAAAACGACCCACAGTTCGGGTCGGTTTCGGGTTAGATTTTTCTCTGATCCACTTTTTCAAAAGGAAGTCCTGAATATTTTTCAATACAGGGGGGGGGGGGGACTATATATATGAATATTAACAAGTGTATGTATATATATATAATCAATAAAAAAAAAGAGAGAGAGAGATTGATTGATATTAGAGATATAGTTGTTGTCTATTTTTCCATAATTGCATTAAAATATGTATTCATTTTCTTTTACTTCGGATTTGGGTTTGAATATTTCGGTTTTGTGTCGAGTTATTTTTTTTTTTTTTTTGGGGGGGGGGGGGGGTCTTGTTTCGGGTTGAATTTAAGCAGAAATTTCGCGCAGAACTCTAAGGCGGTCTCCACAAATGACAAACATTTTGAGAAACTCATCTTTCAATTCCCTTTCTGCTCATGTATAAATCTTGACAATGTGAAATCTTTTTCCGTTCAGCAGCTAATTCATTTTTTTCGTTATCTAGGCCCTTTGAAGTACTCAGCAGATAATCGAAATCAGTTACGAAACAAATGAATTGAGCATGGAATGTTTGAAGATTTGATCACGGAACACACACATAAATTAACCTGCAAGGTCAACTGGTTTAAATGAGTACTATTAAATTTAACCTTAGTTGACTTGAAAAGAATGCATGTATGTCTGTGTTAGTGGAGCAAATAGGAAGTAGATTGCTCTTTGTTTCAGTGTTCATTCCCCCCCCCCCCCCTCCCCCCCCCCCCACTTGGATTAAATGCCAAGAGCTGAATGAGAAGGGATTCCGGAAGAAAACAAAAATTCTGAGGACGTTGCTTCCATGCAAAGTAAACAAGGACGTCGTATAACGAAATTTTGTGGGTGGAAATTTGCTATGGAACGTTTTTCATGTAAATGAAGAAGGGCGCGGGGAATTTAATTTTAAAATTGAAAGCATACATTTGTACAAGATTTGTTTAGTTAATTGTTTTTAGGAAAATTATCAAAATAAGGCCAAATATCGATTGATAAATAATCAGATTCTTCGAGAAATGATCTTAAGAGGCTACTTCACTCACGCGAAAACAGCCGCTCGCTAATGTTAATCCTATGGGACAGTTATTTTATAATATCTCGTTTGCATTTTAATATTTTTAAACGATTTTTTGCATTGAATAGCTGGAGTCAATCTCTATGCAGGCCGTTTTTTACTTTTTGGATTTTGAAGAAGTTTTTTTATTTAGATACTTTCACTTTCAGAACAGTTTTCGAAAGTTAATGTTCATTAAAAAAAACGGCAACCAAAATTGAAAAAATAAAAAGCGGAGAGATTGAGATTTTAATTTTCAGTAATAGCCCTAAAGAATTGATAAATATGGTAAAAGATTTAGCAGAAGCTAGCATAATGTAGGATTAAAAATAAATTAAGACTAAAGTTTCAATTAATTTCATCAAAAAAGAAAATTGTTTACAACACTGAGATTAAAGAAGTGTAAAGTTATGTGTACCTTAGACAGGAAATATCATCGGACAACGGTATCATCAATAAAATCAATAGAAGAATAAGAAATAGATGGAGTGCTTTTAGGAAGAACAATATTCTGAAGAGTAACATGCCCCTTTGTTTGAAAAGAAAAATGTTTAATCAGTGTGTTTTGCTTGCACTAACTTATGGAGCAGAAACATGGACGCTAACAAAATGGATGGTACAAAGATTACAAACAACACAGCTAAGTATGGAAAGATGTATGCTAGGCATAACTAGAAGAGACAGAAAGAGAATAACCTGGATAAGAAAGTTTTTGACATCATTGAAAGAATTAAACCGCTAAAATGGGCTGGGCACATTGCAAGAAGACAAGACAATAGATAGGGCACAAACACCCTACAGTGGTACCTTGTTTATTACAATAAATACTTTTTATTGTTGTTTTGACGTTTGCTGCCCGATGAATAAGATTTTTCTATGTTAATTACTCTATAGAGAAAAAAATATATATATGGACAACAATTAAAGTAACATTCAAATCGAATAATAAACATCCGTAACTATTGATGTATTCAATTTTTCTAAAGATACAGTTGTAGGGGCGGGGGGGGGGGGGGACACCACCCATATTAATTGTACAGCAAATAATTACATTAAAAAAGATAAGGGAGTCAAACGACTGGAGATGTCTACTGTTAAATGATATGCATAAATTAAATTTCCAGGATATTATGCATATAAAAAATTCTAACAGCTTCATTCTTTAATAATAATAAAAAAGTTAATACTCACTTTCCATACTTTATTTGAATTTCTTTGATTAAATTAGTCCAAAAAAGTATAGTTTATGTATTTTCTCTTAAACCTTTATAGACTTAGAGTTATTTTTTAAAAAAAGAAAGAAAGAAAAGTGTTAGGGATTTAACCATATATTTGGAAAAATAAAATTAAGATTGTGCAGAGTAAAAATGTACCAGAGTCATTCAGTTAATAACTGGAAAAACCGTATCAAAATATAATATAAACAAATGCTATTTATAGCTATCAACTTTTCTTGTTGCTTTATGAGACTTTTTTTTCTGTGGATGCAAACGGTAACAGGAGAATGGCCCCCTTAGGTCATTGAAAAGTAAAATTTCTCTATATCTCGAAGACTAATGGTAAGATTGAGCTGTAAACTCAGACATGTTTTCAACTATTCTAATTCTTGTTATGTAAAAATTAATGTAGGTCAATATTTATAATTTTAAGTTATTTTTCAATTCCTACTATTAGCTCACACTCACTATATATTTATATATCTTGTTCAAATTTTCAATCGTTAATAAAATATTTTCTATTCATCCACTTAAGTTCAAACACATTTTTTTAAACTTGTACTGGATGACACTTGATGCTAATACAGTTTTTTCAAATATTAATTCATTAATTAAATTTAATTAATTTTAGTTTTATATGTGAGAAAAAAATTTCTCCCATTGTTTTCATAAATGAAATGAAAGATTTTCCTCAAATGAGTGATGCCACAAAAATAAAATACCGCAACGATGATTATAAAAAAATTTTCAAAAAAGATAACGTGGGACATTAATGCTGCAAGCGTTTATTTTATATATTTATGATTAAAAAGTAGGAATTGACTTTTTTTTTTTTATATTGCTTGTTAATGTGTTAATAGGAATACTTAACTTCAACAGTACTACTAACAGAAGCCAAATAACGAATATTCATTGCATCTTTTTATGAAAAGTATACATTTTTATTTCTAAATAATTTAATTGAATCAATGAAGAGTTTACTGAATGTTTATTATTGCTTTTAATTAAAAAGCCCATTCTCTCTCTTTTTTTTTCCAGACATTTACAGCATGGTGCAATTCCCACTTAAGAAAAGCTGGTACCCAAATCGAAAACATCGAAGAAGACTTCAGGAATGGCCTGAAACTTATGTTATTGTTAGAAGTCATATCAAGTGAAACACTACCGAAGCCAGACAGGGGGAAAATGAGGTTCCATCACATTGCTAATGTGAATAAAGCATTAGATTTTATTGCCAGCAAAGGTGTCAAGTTAGTTTCCATTGGTGCTGAAGGTAAAATTTCACTAACATATATATATATTTTTTACCTTTAGGCCAGTAGTCCCCAGCAATTTTTTTCACTCTTGTGCCCCTTGCGTAGACTTTTCATTCCACAATTTCTTGCAAAAAATGTGCGTTTTTGTTAATAATGATCTTAGATTAGTTAATTAATGAAACTTCGCAAATTAATTTAATGACATTTTACAGGCTTTCCATTTTTTATCTTGCATTTTAAAGTTTATTTTAGATTTTTATAATGGCAGGTTAACATCAAAACAAATAAAAACAGCATCAAAGTAATTTTTAACTGCATGACTTATTATAAGAGTTCATGAATTTAAAATTCTCTTCGCTCAGTAGCTTGAGTGTTTTCAATTAGGTAAAAGCCATTAGGCTAAATAATTGCATTACTGACATTTCATAAACTTTGCTTGTCTTTCAAAGAATTTGGCAGAGTAATTATAATGAAATATATGCAAACCTCTTTATCATTTGAGTCCATTTTCATGTAATGTATTGAGTGTAAAAGATGGTCCAATCAAATCCTTTATCACACTGTAAGTCAGCCTCACACATTCAGGATTTCCCCCCTAACTTCCATTTGTGCACAAACTTCTCCACTTTGCCCTAAATAATACCCCCCTCCGTCCTCTCATTTTTGTTTTTCTAAATTCTTTAATATAGTGCTTTAGATAAATCATAGTTCCAAAGTTGCTAAATGTTTAATGGAGGATTTTTTTTTCTTCCAAAAAATAAATAAAAATAAATCATAATCTTTGTAATTGCAAATAAATTTAAAGAAAAATAAGAAAACTTTTATTTATTCTTAATTTTGATGTTTTATTATTTATTCCCCCTATTTGTTTCCCCTAACTTCCATTTGTGCACAAACTTCTCCACTTTGCCCTAAATAATACCCCTCTCCGTCCTCCCATTTTTTTTTTTCTCTTAATTCTTTAACCCTCTCGTCACCCTGGGTCTCATATGAGGCTCCTACTTCGAATTGCAATATTTGAAAGAAAAAAAAATATTTTTGTTAATTCCAGCACCTAATAGTGATAGCATATGTCGATACATTTACTATTATGATGTTACTTATGTTTCAGCATTTAATAATAATAATATTAATAAAAGTTTTATTAATTATTAGTAAACCGTTGGCGTTTCTTTTAATTTAAACATATGTTTCACTCTTTAAATTTAAATTAGGGACTCCTTTTCCGAATTAGTAATTTGTGATAAGATAAAAAATACTACTAAATTTTTTATGTTTGTTTAATCTGGTTGTAATATGACATTTTCCAAACGTCTCAAAAAATTCTTCCTTAGACTATTTTCATAGGAAAAACTCGCAACATAACTACATTCGTTAGATTTCTGTAAAGAACACATTCGGTAAATTTCAGTAAACTGTAACTTCTGTGATTTCGATAGCTACTTTTAATTTTGTTAGCATAAAAGTAATTTTTCCCAAAATTGGAAAAAAAAAAAATCGGTGCCGAGAGGGTTAATATAGTGCTTTAGATAAATCATAGTTCCAAAGTTGCTAAATGTTTAACGGAGGATTTTTTTTCTTCCAAAAAAAAAAAAAAAAAATAAATAAATAAATCATAATCTTTGTAATTGCAAATAAATTTAAAGAAAAATAAGAAAACTTTTATTTATTCTTAATTTTGATGTTTTATTATTTATAGAAATTGTTGATGGCAATACAAAGATGACTCTTGGACTTATATGGACCATTATTCTTAGGTTTGCAATTCAAGACATTTCTGTAGAAGGTAAGTTTTATATAGATAGATATCTAACAATCCCTATTAAATATCCATTAAATAACTGAATATAATCCTCTCTTACTTTTCTTTTACAGAAATGACAGCTAAAGAAGGCTTATTATTATGGTGCCAAAGAAAAACACAACCTTATAAAAATGTTAATGTACAGAATTTCCATTTGAGGTAAATATCACACTAAAAATGCTATCTAATTGGATGTTTCTTGCTTGTTGCCCAGTTTAAATTTTATTTTTCAGTTCTGACAATTTTCCAAAATAAAATTTTAGAAATGATACTTTTAAAATTGGTACAGTAGGCTATCTCAACTAACTACTCTTGTCTCATACAGTCATTCATGAAATGCTTACAAATAGTAGGTGCAGTCGTCCATGTGCCATCGTCATATGCATTATTTTTTCACACTTTGAAAATGAGTTTGGCATAAGTGGTCGCACTTTTTGCACAAATGTCTAAACTCATCTAACCAGAATGAAAAAAAAATCTCTCTACTGAAGTCTCATTTATATGTGTTGACTCTGTTTTCACATACTTATTGATGTAATCATAGTAAAAGGTTTTTTTTATTAATGTTAGCATCTTACCAAATTTTTATTTCAATTATATTTTTAAAATATATATTATAATATCACACACACACACACACATATATATATATATATATATATATATATATATTATAATATAATATATAATAGATATGTTTGTTTTATAATATAATAATATACAGAGTATCTGAAAAGTGTGGAAACGGGTGAATAACTCGAGAAATATACATCGGAATGAAAAATGGAAAATATGTGTTCAATATTTTTGAAAAATCTATTTAGGGATATCAAAGTTGCCCTGAAAGAGGGGGCAACTTTAAATACTTAAATGATAACCCCGCCTTTTTTTTATTGCAGATTTGGATTCTATGGGGAAAAATACCTAACTTTTGTATTTAACATTTCAATCGGAAAATCATACATGGCACTGTAATCAAGTAAAATGCAGTGAAAATCGTTTCCATTGAAAAGTCCAGAAACGGTCGAATAACTCGAGAAATATACATCGAATTGAAAAATGGAAAAATACATGTTCAATATTTTTGAAAATTTTATTTAAGGATATCAAAGTTGCCCCCCTCAACTCTGCCCCCTGGAGGAAAACTGGGCAACTTTGAAATCTTAAATGATAACCCCCCCTTTTTTTTTTATTGAGGGTCAACTTTGATATGCCTAAATAGATTTTTCAAAAATATTGAGCATGTATTTTTCCAATTTTTAATCCAATGTATATTTCTCAAGTTATTCGACTGTTTCAAGACTTTTTAATGGAAATGATTCCACTGCATTTTACTCGATTACAGCACCATCTACGATTTTCTGAATGAAATGTTAAATACAAAAGTTACATATCTTTCCCCGTAGAATCTGTATTTGCAATAAAAAAGGGGGGTTATCATTTAAGAGTTCAAAGTTGCCTCCCCCCTTTCCCCCCAGGGCACAGAGTTGGCGGGGGGGGGGGGGGGGAACTTTGATATCCCTAAATAGATTTTTTTTAAATCAGGGGTAGTACTTTTCCTGAAATTCCTGATATTCCTAAAAAAAATAAAAACGTCCTGAAATATGGTAGTCTGTCCTAATATTCCTGAAATTTTGCAAGTTTTAGGCTATATCGGCATTTGAAATCATCAAATAGGGGGTAGGTGTACCTTTTTACAGATGCAAAACGATCACGAAAATCACAATTTTCCTCATACTATCATTAAAAAGTGATTTTTATCAATTTGCACAAAAAAAAATCTCAATTTTTTGTGCTCAGTTACCAAAATTCACAATTTTTATTGATTAGTCATTTAAAAATTTTGCTATTTTCGTCTCTCAGTCATAAAAAAAAAAAAAATCCCAACTTTTACCAATCAGTTAAAAAAATAAAATATTTTGCAAATTTTGTCGATAAGTGAAGAAAAAATCGAGATTTTCGTCCTTCAATAATGCAAAAATCACAATTTTTTACCAGCTTGGTCAAAAGGTTCTGGTAAAATTACTTTTCTTTTAAATGTATACTTTTACAACAAAAAAAATGTGTATGTAGTGTATTATTTATGATAATAAAATATATTGAAGAGGGAGTTAAGTGTTTTTTCGGTTAGTATGCCAAGCAAATGTGTCCTGAAATTGTCCTGAAATATCGAAAAAAGTATGTCCTGAAATATCATCTAGGGCTAGTACTACCCCTGTTAAATATTGAACACATATTTTCAGCTTTTCAATCTTTTGTATATTTCTCGAGTTATTCAACCGTTTCCACACTTTTCGCGCACCCTCTACATTATATTATATATTATTTATTTATTTATTGTTATTTATATTATATTTTATTTTATTTATAAGTTAACCAAATCATCTTACCACCACATTGAAACATTTATCGCCCAATTTTCCAGCACAGGATATGGGACTTTTCCCTAAAATACATGTTTAATTTTTAAAATGTTATTTTCACTGATGGAAACCTTTTTTCTTTTGTAATTAAGGCTTCATATGTTTTCCAATCAATACCTGATTCAAACATATTGATTCCTATTTTTGTGCAGATAGAGTACAATGTATTATAAGAAAGCTAAACGTTATTGTAGCTCCCCCTAACATAGAAAATTGGTAAGCAGATTGCTGCTTATGTGTAAGAATTCATTAAATGTTTTGAATTCTCGATTTAAACAAACATGAGCTTTAATCATTAACAAAATTATGTCATTTTGATTTTTCTTTTTTTTTTAAGTTTACAATTTATTTTTTAATGCTTCTATTGATTTGCACACCATTAACTGTATCATTTCCATTGTATTAGCACTACATTAACCCTCTGACTGCTCAATTTTTTTTTTTTAAATCCTTTCGACCAATATATAATTAACCTTTATCTCCTATACCATTACATATTTCAAATCATCCTTTATATGAAAAATGTAATAAATTTATCGTTTACATTTTTAGTCTTTTGACTGTAGAATTTTTAATACAAAATTGCTTCAAAAATTGTAAATTACATAAATTTTTCTACAAATGTCTTGCCCGTGGAAATCGCGGGATAAGCAGTCAGAGGGTTAAGGGGCTTTTTAAACATTTTTTTATTCAAAATATCTGCAGTCAAGTTCTGAACAAACTTAATGGGACCATAAAAATATATGTGCTATAATGATATTTCATTATAATGAAATTGCATTTCATTAATGGAGACATTGCCAGGGAATGTTAAACAATGGAATTTTTGTTCTGTCTGATTTCGCTGAAATGCAACTCAATTGTATTAAAGTAAAACATATAATAAATTCGTCAAAATAAGGTGATTGCTTTTTCCCCTTCTGTAATTATTTCCTTTGTATATATGGAATTACATTTCATTAATGGAGACATTGCCAGGGAATGTTAAACAATCGAATTTTTGTTTTGTCAGATTTCGCTGAAATGCAACTCAATTGTATTAAAGTAAAACATACAATAATAAATTTGTCGAAATAGGGTGATTGTTTTTTCCCCTTCTGTAGTTATCTCCTTTATATATGAATTATGTTTTCATTTAGATAAAGAGATCTTTAAAAAAATCTAATTGTTGATGTATTTTAGATACACAGGGTGTCTCAGAATTCCGTGTATGATCTTTGAGGAGAGATAAAGCACACTATATCAACTTTTGTATAGAAAACTAGGATTACAATCTGTTTATTCAGTCAGAAATACACAGCATCTCACTCCAATCAAAACCTTAATTATTGTCCATAATTAAAAAATATATACAATTAAGTTATTTTAACAAAATTTGCATCTTCCTTTGTGTAAAATGTAACAATATCATGTGATGGAAGTAGCCACTAAATAGCACTAAACTAGACTCGCCATGTTTCAGAATGTAGTTCACATTACATAGTATGATGTCATTGACTGAATATTGTGATGTTAATAAATATTTAGGTGCTGATGTACGTAATCAAAGTAGTTATTTAATAAAATTAAAAATGAGCATTGTTTTATGAAAGATGAAAAGAGAGCTGTGAATAAAGTACTTTGCATCCACAATATCCCCCTGTACTCATACTGAAGTATGTATTCTTTAATGGTTAAATAGAGAAAGTAGAAATAATAAAAATTGTTCTTACTTATGATGAAGGAGACAGTAAAATCAGTAGACTTGAATGATAACTCTGGTATGAACTATGAACTTCTTTATTTGTAATTAAAAAATGAGAAGAGATCTTGAAATTTCTCTTGTGAATTCCACAGAAAATATTATCAATCGAAAATGTCCAGTGATTATCTTATAACTTTAAAAATGTAGGATTATGATGATTTACTTATAAACAATGACATCACCCGATTTCAGAATAATTGAATTCCCTTAAAATGGTATCACTTAAACCAAAAAAGGTTAACTTCATTGACGATAAATTTGAAGCAGGCACTAAAGGCCCAGACTTTGCGCCATAACAACATTAAGACACCATCATTAATAAAACTTTTTTAATGGAATTATGATTAAATTTAAGTTGCATTCGTATAAATAATAAAGAAAAGGGGTGCCCAAAATGTTTACATTAGAATTTCGAATTCATTAGTTAATTAAAAGTGACGATAAAAGTTGAAGGTCAAATAATATAAATAGAAACCAAAACAAATCTTTTAATTCATATGAAATAAACACTCCTCTTGCATCAGTGTCAACACAGAGGAAAAAGTAACCTAGAAGCCACGCCACCGGCGCATGCACATTATGCACAATGTGCAACGATATCTTTGGAATAACACCATCAGTGAAAACGATCCTCTAAAGTGTCGAAGTAGTCTTAAGAAAGATCAGCACAGTCGACTGGGAAAATATCTTGATGTAGGCTTAGCAACATCACGCGCAAGAGAATGTCAGAGAAGAGGAAGAAAGTGTGAAAAAAGGAATGTGAGGGTATTCTCACAAATACTGTGTTCTTCCAATGCTTTTCACAATATCCCCATCTTTTCCACACTTGTCTGTTGAAACTGTTGGTTAAAATACTCTCATTATTGTTATTAAAAGAAAAAAATCCAGGTTCAGTTTGGAGAGAGAGGTCCTGTAATTTTGACTGAATAAATGGATTGTGGCTCTTCCTATACAATGTTTTTTTCTTATAGTGTGTTCTACCTCCTCTCAAAGTTTGTACATGAAATTCTGCATTTTAATTTTCATACAAATATTACTAAGTCAGATTTAAAAAAAAAATGAATGTATAAACAAAATAATGCTCTGTAATCTGAAAAATCTTTGGTCTCAGAGTTGACTGTTTCAAAATTTCATTTGTATTTATTTGATAAGTTATAAAGCATTTTATAATTTTAATCATTTAGGTTATCTAAGAAAATTGGTTGATTTCTCTTATTATAGTGTAGTTATCTATGGTTTACAGAATAAACTAATTTAATATTCATTAATTTTAGCTGGAAAGACGGTCTTGCTTTCTGCGCTCTCATCCACAGACACAGACCAGATTTATTAGATTATAGCAAACTCACAAAGGTAAGTCAATTCATCTGTAAAGCTGTAAACGTAAACCAACATATAGTCTGCCGAAAAGCAAAAATAAAACTAAACACTCCATTGTTTTTAATCACCGAATTATCATAGAGAAAAACATCATTCAATTGGCAATTACGTCTTTTTTAAATTTATATAAATATAATGAGCTTAAAAGACCATGCTCTTATTGAGCTAGGAACTTTAAAATTTTCAGTGCTAATATTTAATTTTGATACCATAACAGAATTTTTTGTATCCAAAAAGTTCTACAGTAAATATAACATTTAGCCTTCCATCTATATCTCTTATCATTATTTACAAAGCTTATTTACTTGTTTAAGATAATAGAAAATTTGCAGCCAACATTTTTTGAAAGAATTGGATTTAATGGAATTCTTCCAAGTTCAATTTATTTGGAAGATATTTCAAAAAATCTATTGCAACATTCATAATATTTTTAGCTGATTACATATCTATCTCATGAAGTTATTTTTAATATGTTCTATTGCATGATGGTAATTAAATTAAATGAAGAACATTTTTCAAATCTACTTAATCAAAATTCATCCTTCATTTAATTTGTGACTTCACTCAGAATCCAATCAACTTAATATGGGACCTTGAGGCACTCATACTATATGGGGAAAACTTCTCAAAACAGCATTGTGTTGAGGGGTCGATTTAGAAAAAGAAAGTTGCATGGTAGTAACTGCTATACAAAATCAGTTTTGAATAGCAGTTAGACACTTTTGTATCGCAAGTAAAAAATAGCAAACGTAACTTGAAAATTTATACCAAAATTAAAAAAAAAAAAAAACAACATTTAACAACAGGCATAAATGAAAATGAAAGTAAATAAAATTATACAAAGAATAAAAAAATAAATGGTAACTCACCTACCAAATATAAATTACTTAGTAAATCAGAAGCTGGCTTTTGAATCACTTATAGGTCAATTGTTATGAGAGGTCATTATTTTCTAATAAACCATAAACTCGGAAACACATTTTTTGTAATTTTAAATAAAACATAAAAGGGAAATTTAAAAAAATTTTAAATCTTCATTTAAGTTAAGTACACTACATTTATGTTTCCCACAGAATATGTTACAAACAAAAAATTGTATAATTTAATAATGCTTATGCAAATATATTTAAGTGTAGATTTTCATAATAATAGGCTTAATTGTTTTTCATCAATTCATGTGACTAAATGAATTATTACACAAAATAATACTTCCTGTTTAAGTGTACATGACATAACAAAGAGTGCAGGAAATACGCATCGCAACGATTGCGATTTAATGCATTTCTTGGGTTGCATTTTAGTTAAATTTGAATCGCAAATTGCGATGCGATACCGCTTAAATCGAACCCTGATTGTGTTATATAATTTATACATTACAAACATGGTATAAAATAGTTTTATGTCTGGTTTAAACTTTAAGCCATAGTTGTTAATTAATAAGGTTTGCATTCTTGGTCATCTTTGTGAAAATGAATACTATTTAATAAAAAATAACATTTAAAATGAAATGTTGTTGTTTTTTTCTTTTTTAAATATATGTATATGATATTGAACATAAACATAAAAAAAGTCTAAGTATTAAAAAACAGTTTTTAACAATAGAAATTACTAACAACTTAATACAACCAATTTAATTAAATATGAATTAACAGGCAAAATATATTTTTTAATATTAGTCTTTGCATAAGTATCAATTATGTTACAGCTGTACTTTTGTGTAGTTTCTTCAGTTGAGAAAATGTCAAGGAGGGAAATTACACATTATTTTTATGTACTTTGTCTCCATGTCTACATTTGTGCATTTGGAAATCTTCTAGGCATAATAAATACCAAATATTATTTTAAGAATTTTGCTAACTTTGTTGTATTTTTCTAAGTACTGAATTGTATTTGGGGGGGGGGGGGGCAGTGCTAGGGCACGTATCCCACATGCCCCTGAATTAATCATGATCTGACTTCATTTCTTGTTATTATTTGCAAACTAAAATAATTGCAAAATTAAATTTCAATAATATTCTTTTGCAGATTTATATCAAACTTTTTTTTTTTCTCCTGTACTGAGCTTAACTTTATATCTGTTTGCAAAGTTCTCTTATCGACAAGAAAAAAAAACATTTAAAGGGAGAAAGTAGTAATAAGCATTTCTGTATTGGTAGCTGTTTTTATTTACTTTCTCATTTAATTCATGGTTTTGCCTGTGTAACAGAAATTTTCCATTATACATTCAAAATGAATTTTACCATTCTTATAAATAACTTGTCTTGAAATTCATTTTCTTTATTGAAACAGGATAATCCTATTCATAATTTGAATCTTGCTTTTGATGTTGCTGAAAAGTATCTGAATATTCCAAGAATGTTAGATGCTGAAGGTAAAAATTTCATATATTAGACTGAAGTTTTTAATGCATGACATGTATTTTCATAATCAAATGTAACTTATGAGTTTATTTTTTTGCAACATTTATTAATTTAAATTTTTATTTGTAAAGGCATTATTCTGTTTTATTTTTATGTCTAAGCTTAATTTTGTTCATGAACTACATTTAATATGAATGATAGGATTACTGAAATGCAATTTAAGGAATATATATTATATATTTTTTTAATATGAAATGATTAAGTCAAATATTTAAACCTTTAATAACTTGGTAACTATATATTTTTTATACACTTACAAATAATACTCTAATTGAAGTAAAATAGAAAATTAAGAAAGTTTTCTGAGATTTATTTTTGTAATCCATCTTATAGTTGTTCTATTTTGTATAAATATCTAAGCAAAAAATTTTCTTGCATTTTTGCACTTGTGAAAAGAAATTGACTATCTTGCCAAAACCAATCTGCAGTACTTATGCTCTATTGAACAGGTCCCTAAATGACTAAAGCGGATACATATCAATAAATGCTACATACTGTCTGTCTCAAAAGTTTTAACAGAACAAGAAATGGTTGTTTATTAAATAACAATACAAGACTAAACAAAAACATATTATTTACTTTTGTAAAATTATTCAAATAAATCATATCAAAATGAATAAATTGGTATATTATCATAACTTTCATAAAAAAATCATAAAAGCTTGTAACTATATTGTGTCTGAAAAGTTAGGCACAATGAAAAAAAGTGCATAATTTAACACTTTTACATGATGCTATTTTTTAATAGTATTTTCCTAGTTTCGGATAACTTCAAATAATCGTGTTTCCGTTGAATCAATTATTTTTTGACATATTAATGGTGGCAGAGAATTCCATACTTTTTCAATGACCAGTTTTACTTATTATTACCAGTTTCACTTAGTTTCATTGCTTTCCATTCTTGTATACTTCACAGATTAAGATATCCCAAATGTTCTCAACTGGTTTAAGTCTGGGCTTAAAGCTAGCCAATGTATAACATTTACATTTTAGGCAGAAAGCTATTGTTTCATACTATGTGAGTTCTGGATTGAAGCATTGCCGTGCTGAAACCTCCACTCAGGATCCCCTAAGATCTCTCCAAATGGATGTAGATGTTGCTCTAGTTTCTCTTGATACTTTGTTGAATTTTATTTCCCATGGAGAAATGTCAGTCAGGTCCTGCTAACCATCAGAGACTTACTGCCTTGCCATCTGCTGAAGAAAGTATGTGGCTGTTTTCTGAGGCCATGTCAGTAACAATTCCAGCCATCAGAACCATTCAGATTCTACTTCTTTTCATTACTGAATAATACAGTGAGCCATTTTTCCCTGTACAACATATACTTTTGAGTCCAATCCATTCAAGCTTGTTTATAGTATGATTATAGGCATGGTTTGCAGGATATTATTTTTAAAACAATGTTCTTGCAGTCTCTCATGCAGCTATGAGACATTGACACAGACATTATTCTTAATTTGCTTTATGGATACATTCTACTTTGACACCAATCTTCTAATTTTGAGATCAATCTGAACACTTATTACATGTGGCTGCATGCATCTTGGTTTTTGGTCAAAATTGCTATTTCTAGCAAGTACCCTGTATATCCCTTGCTTTGAATTAATTAATATTCTAGAAAATTCAACAATAGACTTATTTTTCCCGATTTTCACTTAAATATATTTTTAATTTCCTCTTTTGTGCATTCTGTAGATCTCAGAATCTTAAGTAACCAATGGAAACTAAACATTTGTTGTTATACTGCTCATGGAAAATAGCTGGTTGAAACTAATCGATCATTTGTTAATATTTGTATTATGTGCCTAATCTTTTGAGACAGTGGTTTTTTAACACATACACAAAAAAAAGGCATATTTTTAAAAAATAATGCTGATAAAACCATTACAATACTTCTACTATGTTTAATTTTAATTAGATTTTGAATATTTATTGTGAAATTATTCCATATATTTCTCTTTCCAATTTCATTATCATATTTTAGTGTGTGTCTAAATGTTAGAAACAGACTGTATTTGCCCATGTTCTATAGGTTTACACAAAATGAACCTTGTTCTATATTAGGGGTAGTATTGCCAAGTTCACTGTCAAGAAAAGTGGGTCATCGGTTTAAAAATTAGGACATAAACATACAATAAATTAATAAAAATGGAACCTGTCTAGTCTGCAATGGAATTCTGTCTTAAACATAAAAAATTCATGGTTCCTTCAGAAGAAATACTCTCTGTATATATATTTCTCTTACATGGTGCTAAAATAAGGGTGAATTTCTTGCTTGAAACTATGATGATTGTTTGGCAACAACCGTAGTTTCTAGAGCAACGATTCTGATTGGTTCATTGTACGGCCTCATGTTTCATTCAGCAAATCAAAACTCAGAGCCGGGTCATTTTTTAAACATAAAAATCATCTATCGGCTGATGTAGCTGTTTTCGGAGATGTATGTCATTGGATTGTTTTACGGTCATGTGATGCATTCAGCAAATCAGCTACACAGCATTGTACTGTGCTTTTACGCGCAGTAGAAAACGTGTTTACATCTGAAAGATACTGTATTCTTCACACCAAATGAACTTTAAATGACAATTGTTGGTTTATATAAACTATTTTCCTACCACGTAGTGTTTTTTTTTTTAAATGTATTTAAGTCATGCTGTACAATATTATAGGTGGATTGAGTTTTAAATTGTGTTTCCAAGATAATTTTTTCATAGTATTTAAATGATTTATGCCCATTGGTGCTACCAATGGGCATAATTCTGTTTATATTTGCATAATTCTGTTTATATCAATATAGTTAAAATTCAAAATTTCAACTTTACAAATTTAAATAATATTTTTAATGCAATGGCACCACAAACCAAATGCATTTTTAATTGTGTTTTAATATTTTCAATTACTTTTTTTCATTAAGAAAATTTGTCAATTTCCTGTGTTAAAATGATTTATGGTAGTATATATTCCAGCTGGAGTTGCTACTAAAACAAAAAAGGAGCGAAGCGAGCTGGGACCACTTAGCAGTCTTAATGTGAATTGCTTCGCAATTTATGGGGGTTGGTGAACGTTAGCGAGTAGGGGGTCTGAGCCCCTTAGTACAATTATATCTGTTAAGACAGGAACCTGTCTAAAACGGAATCTTTCTCTGAGATTTTGTCGTAGTAGGTTTTACTGTATAAAAATAAACACAAAAATCTTATACAGTAAAATTTGTGAAAATAGAATTCCGTTTAGGAGAGATGTTTGAATAAACAGTTGCAATTGTGTGTTATTCTTTCCAAAAGGACAGTGGATTGTTAAGGTTTAAGACAGATTCTGTTATCAACAGTTTCTACTTTCACAGGTTTTCTAAAAAAAGTAAATAAAACCTTTAAAAACATTATACCTAGGGACCAGAAAAATATTCCATCTTAGCAGGTAGATTTCTACAGTAAATTTTTACCTTTTGGCAAAATCATAAAAAAAATTGTTATAGACATGTTCTGTTTTCAAAGGTTTTACTGTGTTAAATTACATTCTATGCAGATTAAAGAATAGCATAGTACTAAAGAAATTTAAAGGGCTTGCGTATCATAAAAAATCTGGACTTTTTGCACTTCACATAGTTGTTCCATGGGATAGTTCTTGGAACCACTGAAAAAGTTAATAGATCATAATTTGAGTAGGATTTGTGCCATATCTGGCAAACTGCTTTAATAAACTGCAATTTATTCTGTTTATGTCAATATAGTTAAAAATTCAAAATTTCAACTTTACAAAATTAAATAATATTTTTAATATTATTTTTCCTTAAAAAAAAAAATGCTACTGAAAAAAATAATTTTGTTTTTGAAGCAATAAAATACTGAGGAAATAAAGGGTGTACACAATTACAGGTTAAATCATAATATTTTTATAAACTTACATTATGTAATTGAAAAATAAATAAATATCTATATATATATATATATATATATATATATATATATATATATATTTAACCTCTTTGTGACGAGCATCCGTCGACAATTTAAAAATTTTTAGCATCAGGGTTTCTAAATAGAAATCTTTGCCTAATTTAATCACAAAATTTCTGTTATTAAATGGGCAAAAGTTACTATTGAAAAATACTGGAAAGAAAAATTGAATTGTACACAACATATGTGTCACATGTACACGATGCTTGTCATGCAGGGTTTAATGTTTCTAGTTTTATTTTATTTTCATGTACTATTGATATATTTTGATGTATATTGATGTAGTATTTTATTTTGATGTTACGTTTGTGTGTTAAAAGTTGTTTTAAATTTTTGATTGATTTTGTGTGCAAAGTTTTAAAATTTCTGGTAAACTCATGCATGTTTTGGATTTTATTTAACATCACCTATTAATAAACATTTCTAAAGAATGTTATTCAATTTATTTCCTAATTTCTATTTTATTTAATTTTACAACTTTAAAAAATTCAATTTTTCAGTGCTTGAAATATATTTTTTTGATATTCAATTTTGATAAATATCATGCATGGTGTGAATTTTAATTTACAATACTCGTTATTAGTTTACAAATATAGTGCTTTGCATTACAAATTAATGCAAATTATTGCATGTCATGAAGATTTAAAGGTACAGACATACATTTATGAAATCTTTATAATAGATTAATTTCAACACCAAAATTATTGCAGCTAATTTTGATTCCCAAAATACAATTTAAATTCGTTTCTACTTCCCTCTCTTTAAAAAAATTCCAGGAAAAAATTTATTTACTGGTTAGTTAACTCTGATAGGTAAATTCAGAGTTTAAAACATGACAGATTAGGTATTTTCATTGTTAATCACATTTTGAGCTAATTTCTGCATTACTTTTATGCAGTTTATTACATATATGAAGTTTTCGGGGCTTCTGATTATCATGATCACATGCTAAATTAATCTGAAATAAAAACATTAGAAAACCAGTATATTTGTAAATATCAAAGGACAAGTGTTAATAAAAAATATATTTTCTATTTTTTGAGAACTTTCATTTTTTATTGCATTCTTTACAGCTAGCTGCACAGTTAGAATTTCTATGTGAATAGTATAAGTTGCTTATTTCTTAATGTTCACAAAATTAGGTCTTTTTTCTTTTTAGATGCATTTGTAATTATATAAATGCGTAGCACCTATAGTCGTCACCTGTTCCGTCCATCTGTCTGCATATAACAGCACAAAAACTACCCAACCGAATGGTTTGAAATTTAATACCATAAAATCCTGTTAATCCACCCCCTAAACGCAAGGAAAAATCATAAAATAATCAGGGGGGGCACTTACACGGTATTAAGATTGTAGTAATATGATATTTATGGGTAGTGGTGGTGTGGGGGAGATGTTAATGGCCGATCGTCACAAAGTATGCATTATTTTAATAGAGTGACAAAAGAAAAACATTTTGAAAAAAAAAAATGATATACAAAATAAAAAAATAGTATAACTTCATGATTAATGGCGATTTCAGATTATAGAAAATTCTGGATTTCAGAAGCTTTGAAACTGGAATGCATTTAGATAAATAATAACACTAATATGTCTCATTAATATGGTAACAGAAAAATAAAAGGAACTTAATACTTTACAATGATTAAAAACACTGAGACATTGCAGTTGAAAATGTCCTGAAATACTTTCTAGAACTAGTAACATTTTATGTAGTGTCGTCATCTGTTGTAAATTAGGGTAATTAAATACCTGTTTTTTTTTAATAGTGATTTCTATAAATGCTAAATAAATAATACAAATCACAAAAATTGAGAACATACAGAACGAATTGGTAGTGTTGCCAGATTTTTAAAATGAAAAACATTGCTACCACAAAGATAGCATAAAATAGGCTACAAATTCGACTGTGGCGCCATCTACTGATCAATCATTTGATAATTTTTCTGCGATTGGTTCTCATAATAATGTTAAATACGACTATAAATTCTTTGATAAAATAAATAGATTCTATTTTAATCAAAATACTTCAAACACAGCATCAAATACACATTTTTTAACTTATTTCATGAGAAACTTTCACTATCGATATTTTTATTACCTTCATATCGCCATGGAGATAAATTTACAGCAAAACTAATGTTTGGTTGTATTGCTTTTTCAGGTTGACAATAGTTGAAGTTGTGTATGTTACTTTTGTGTTTGTACACGTTTGCGATATATCAAAGAGTCACGCCTTTCTGATCTGTCGGGGGGGGGGGAAACGTGAGATAAAATTTTTGGTGTTGATCTTGACATGCACGGAAATTTCTTTTGGGGGAGGGTATTTCTCGGTATTTTTTTAATTTTCCAATTTATTTACAAAGTGGGAGGGGGGGGGCACTTAATCGGGAAGGGCGGATTAACGGGATTTTACGGTATATATAATCATTGCAGAATTTTGTCATTTCAAATTTTATGAAAATCTAATCAAAACATAAAAAGATATTAATAAAAGTTTTCTTTATTCTATTAAATCCTATCATATGTAATCTATATAATAAAAGCGCAAGCCATGTGACTGAGGGAAAACAAATACAGGCTTACCATTTCTTTTTACATATGCCAATTGGCCATTTTTATTCAAAATTATTTTTTCAAATAAAGTTGCATAAAAGTTAATTTTTAGAAAGATCATTCAAAAAAATTGTTTGCTTGAAAGATTGCAGATAGATGAGTTACATTAAAAATTGTATAGATTCTAAGATAACTTCAGTAGAAATTAGGTTAACAGTCGACTATTTCAATCCATTAAAGTAAATAAACACAAGAGATTCGTTCATCGTGAGTCATAGAAATATTAAACCATAGATGTAATCATTCACAAAACAAGATCTCTATGGTGAATTTTGCAGCGCTGTCTGGTGTCGAAAAAAAAAATCACATCTGTACATGTAGCATATGTAATAAGAAAAAGAAAACACCTGCTTATTTCGCTCATAACAAACAATATAATTCATTTCGCTGAAATAATAAGGATTTTTTTTACATTGTAAAATTGTTATAGTACGAACATACTTCATTTGTCATGTTTAACACACAATTTCCAACTTGTTTCGACTTTGTGCTTTACTTTAACATTTCCATTCTGATTTTTTACTTTCTGGACACACATAGTGTAAAAATGATGCTGTCATCCTTATGTATGTGTGTGTGCTAGTGAATATGATTGCATCCAAACAGTGTTTTCAATTGAGCTTCCATTTAGCAAATGTGTTTTAGGCCACTACTGCAAGAACTACAAACATGTGGGATAACTTAACCACAATATTTCAATTGATTACACTTGGTTTGAAGATAACAAACATTTAGTAAGGCATAAACTGTATGAAGAAATGAACACCAGATTCTTGGATAATGGGTTGACATAACTTAAAATGCCATATGCCGATTTTTCAAAAGCACTTTTGCTTTCTCTCATTAAGCAAAAACAGCAAGCTTCTTAAGCCTTACATAAAAACATTCAACTCCTACAAAAACTATTTTAATAATGACATCATATATCATCACGGACTGTGAATCTATCATGGCTCGTGAAACTTTATACTCTATTGAGTTGAGATGTTGCATTTAAACATTGGTCATTTTTCTCACACACATTTTTGAACAAATTAGACAGTTTGGTATCTAAACCATTTTAAAACCATTTTGTGACTAAAGAAAATCAAAAAGCATTTTTCTTTTTTAACTCAATTATTCGATTAAATATTGTTAATGTTCATCTTATTTTGATACAACAGTTCATATTTCACTAGGATGTGACTTAATTTAGTAACACATTTTAATTAAAAGGCAAAACAAAAAATTAGAGCTAGTTTTATTAATCTGATAAAAATATAGGGAAATTTAAGTGTTGTATGTTGTTAGGAACAATGACGAAATACCTATATTTAAAACAACTTAAAATTCCTAATTAGCATGACTATGTAAATTCAATTTCCATATTTATTTTAATTAATAGGTCTTAATTTCAGCGTGGTAAAAATGAAATTTCTTTGAAAATTGTTGTAATTTTTGAAAAATATTTCATATTTATGAATCAAAGAGTATGTTTTCTGAAGAACATGGGGTCATTTTCATCAGTGAAAACATTTCACCTTAGTAAAATTAGAATCTAAGTTATGTTTATTCGTATATTATTGCTTATTTGAGTTATTATATTAGTTTTTTTTTCTTTCTATTGTATGTATTCAGAAATTATTAAGCTCATTAAAATAAATAATTTCAAAATTTTGAAAAATTGAAGAAAAAAAAATTGCTTAAAATACATGAAAACCACAAAAGTCTTTTTATGAGCATGAAAAAAAAATTTTAAACTCTGAGCATTTCAGTGACAAATTTTTTATTTATCATAGAGAATGTGTTTTAATCCTATGCTCATAAAAATTTTGGTTTCAAATTTCTGGCACAGTACTTTATCCTCTTTTTATATTGTATGTAATGTATGTAATTAATTGGGCTATGTTTGCTTTATTTGGGGGAAAAAAATTAAAAAATTAAGCAATCCTCTAGAAAAGTGATAAATGACATGATAATTTTATTTGATACTTAAAATATCAGGTTTTTACAGATAAGAAAGTTGGTAACATTTAATCCTAAAATTTCGATAAAAAAATAAATCTGAAGATTCGGAAAATAAATTGTGTGTACTACTAAAATTTTCATCCAGAAATCGTTTTATCTGAATGCCCCTGTCAATGATTATTTATTAATTACTTTTCAAAATTTCAACCAACCAGCATTTTAAATTAAATTTGCATGCAATTTGCGAGTAGTTAAGTTCACCCTTTTTCAACAACTTACCTGCATGGGAGTGGAAACTAACTCAATTACCTCGAAAAGCTCAAAATATTTAAAAGTTTATAACTTTCTTCAGACATGGTGAACACTCCCAAGCCTGATGAACGTGCCGTTATGACTTATGTATCTTGCTTCTATCATGCGTTCCAAGGAGCAATGCAGGTAATTTTAAGTGATTGTTTCTTTGCTTGTTTGTTTGCTTTTTGTGTCATGTGTATTGTCCTCTCCTACAGACATCAACATTACTCCAATGCCTGATGAGCGTGCTGTAATGACCTATGTATCATCCTATTACCATACATTCTCTGGTGCTAAACAGGTATTATTTTAATTTAAAAACATTTCTCACAACATCCTTTTTAACATTTTCAAATAAAATTTAAAAGCATTAAGTCGTGTTATTTTTGTCTGTCCATCATTTCTGTTTCATAAACATTATACTGCAACAAAATTTGAAATTTTTGCATAAATCCCAAACATATTCCTTTTTCGTATGAAATCATAATCACAACCATCTTAATTTTTCGAGTCTTATAGAATTTGAATATTGTCTATTAGCTCATTTTTTTTAATTGCATTTTATGAATTTGTTACCTTATTAAACTTTTGGATGAACATCCCCTATATGACTGTGTCATGCCACTTTGTTTCTGAGTGTTGCAAATCTGCACCAGTCATTGTCGTATACTCATGTTATTATCACCTTTATATATATATATTTTTTTTTTTTTTTCCAGCATATTAATTCATGCTTTATACTAAAAAATTTTGGAATGTAAGGATAGTCTTTACTTTAAATAAAGCACAACATGAAGCAAATTTTATACAGTTTTATCAATGTGTGTATATGGGTTAATTAATAAGTTATCCAAACAGAAAGAAAAGTACATTTAATTATTTTTACTTTTTCAAAAGAAATTTCGCAATTTCATAATAAGTAAAGTTTATAATGTATAAAAACTGAATTTTTCAGCTATGTGATCTCCCAGTCAAAAAACTTGGAAATATAGGGTGGTCTGACCAGCCCCCAGTGAATTAACAATTAGTAAATATTTTAATAGAATAAAGTTTGAAAAACTCTCCACCAGTTAATTATCATGCTGGGTTTAAAAAACCCATAATTCAGTAAAACGTGTTATAAGTTATTTATACAAGTTCTTGTAAAATAAATAACATAGTATGAAACTTAAGTGTTTTTAAATTGCTGCTTGTTCATTCACTGGTAAGAACTATTCATTTACTTGGTTTTTGTATATCTTTTTATTAAGACGACACCCCTAACATCCCAAACAAATGAAATATAAACTTCCTTTTATTATTTTTTAATCATTTGTATAGCAACACATGTATTTGCACTGTCAGGCGCCAAAAGGTACTGTTTATTAAAATATTATCAATCTTTTTTTAAAAAAAAAAAAAAAAAAAAAAAAAACGTGCTTAAGAGTACTTACTGGTTAGACTACCCTACATGGCGACACTCTTTTCCTCCTTAACAGTATGTTTGAACAATTAGCCATCATACAATCAGATATTATTGTTTTTTGCACCATATGCCTCTCATATGTTTGTATTCAGTAAAATTAGAAAAGAGCTTTTAAAGGCAGTTTAGAATGCAAGTATTTTTTATTTTTTTAAATAAATTATATGTTATTTTACTTTTACATTTAAAATGTTTTATTTTAGTGAATTTATGCATTTAATATAATTTAATTTTTTAAATACACTATATACATTTTGAAATTATTTTATGTTTAACATTGCATTATTTTTAACCATGTTTGATTTAATATTTTAAGCAATGCAATACTTTTTTTAATTTCTAAGAATAATAATTTAAACAACTTTATATGTTTGCAACTTTGTATGTTTACAAAAAATTTTATGCTAAGAACTGTAACTAAAAATCTTTACAAAAAATATAAGATTATTACTAAGTGGTTTTCTATAGTTAATAAACATATAAAAATCAAATTAACAATTTCTTAATTATTTTTAGATTAAAAATAAAGTCTTTAAAATGAAATGTCTCTCTCCCGAAAGCATTTATGAATTGTTATGTTTTATTTTATGTGCTTTATTAAATCTTGCTATTTTGAATGTTTGTTTTATGAAGTTTATTTTTTATTTGAAATAACTTGTATATAAATTTTTAAATTGCTCCTTTTAATATCTAAATATTTTAGTTAAAAAGAAAAAACTATATATAAATTTGTGCATTGTAATTGTAAATATTTTTTTAAGGATTAATTAATGAAGAGATGTTTAATTAACTGGGATATAATTCTCCTATTGTTTATTTAGGCTGAAACTGCAGCAAACAGAATTTGCAAAGTACTTAAAGTTAACCAGGAAAATGAAAGGCTTATGGAAGAATATGAGAGGTTAGCTAGTGATGTAAGTCTCGTTTTTCATTATGCTATTTAAAAAGGTGTCATATTGTTCTTGTTATTTTCTTAATTCGTATTATTTCTTCAAAATATATATAAATAGAAAAAATTCAAATCAATAAAACCTAAACTGACATTTTTTTCCTCTAAATTTAAAAAAACAGGACATTTAATTAAAATAGCTTAAGGGCTTGTAAGGAATAGTCATGATCATAAAACATAAGTTGAAAAATATTGAGGTGTATGTTTTTTGTTCCCTACGTGTATAATTATTTTCCTCTGTTCAAAGTAAAAAAATACAATAAAAAGGGACCGATTTTATTTATTTTGTTTCTTTTCTTTTCAAAATGCATTTCATACATAAAGATAGTAATACAGTCGAGCCAGCTCACTGTTAGATAGGATGTAGTGAAATACTGTTTAATATGATTTTTTTTCTATCCTGTTGGATCCCCAATACTTTAATAATGTTAAAAAGATCACTTAGAATGAACAACTGAAAACGTCATTATCGGATATTGCGAAGATTTTCTGTTTGAGTACTAAACTAAATGTTAACGATTTTACTGTTTTGGCTGAAAGAAAAAATGCGATATTGGAAGAATAAAGGCTTGAGAAATGCAGGGAGAGATCTCTGCCTTTTCTTAGAATGCAGGGTTAGGCATCTAGATGAAAATGTGATATCGGAAAAAGAAAAGTTTGAGAAAGGGATGGACGGATCCATGTCTTTTCTTAGAATACGGAGTGGAGCACCTTTGTTGAGAATTTCACCCCTGGGAGTGAAACTGCAGTCAAAGGGTCATTTTGACATTGAAATTTTACGTGTCAGGAGTGCATTCAGTGAGATGTTTAGTTGTTTTTTGTTAAGGACTGAGAAGTAAGCTTTTTTAAGTGTGTTTTAACTATGGCAGGGGAAAAGAGAAAGTGTTTGTCGTTAAAAACTAAAATCGAAATAAGACTGGTTGATGAAGGTTGATTGAAAAAGTGTGAAATCGCAAAGAAATTCAGGATTCCAGTTAATTTTTTATCGACAATTTTAAAGAATAAAAGTAAATTGTAAAAAAAAAAATCACGTTAGTTCTAGTGCCTCCAACAGAAAACTGTTTCGTTATTCAACATATGATGATGTAGAAAAATGTCTTTTAAGTGGTTTATGTCAGGAAGAGCAAAAAATGTGCCAATTAAGGGATCTATTTTGAAGGAAAAGCGATCCAATTTGCTAAGAGTTTAGGAAAAAATGATTTAGTTGTGGGCAGTGAATGGCTACAATGCTTTAACTATTGCCATGCAATTGTTTTTAAAACTGTAGTGTAGAAAGTGCACAAATAGAAAACTCAGTAATCTAAGAATGGTTAAAAGTAAAGAAAATCTAATTAAACAGTTTAAATTTTCTGATGTTTACAATGCTGATGAGACAGGACTTTTTTATCAACTTTTATCAGAACACACATTTGTATTGAAAGGAGAAACCTGTACTGGTGGAAAACATACCAAAGTCAGACTAAATGCATTAATTTGCTGCAATATCAAATAAGAGGAAAATTTTGGTTATCAGAAAATCTAAGAATCCTTGCTATCTCAAAAATGTTAAATTACCTGTAGAATACCAGAATAATCAAAATCATGGATGACCTGTGAAATTTACAGTGAATGGTTGAAAGACTTTGATAATGACTTGTCAAAGCAGGATAAACACGTTTTTCTTTTAACCCCTTCGCGACGAGCATCCTTTACAGAATTTTTAATCTTTTACCCCCGGTTTTTCATAACAGAAATTTTCACCTAATTGAATCTCAGAAATGCTATCATTAAATAAGGCAAAGCTTACAATAAAAAGTAACTGCTGGGAATAATAGAGGATTCTGAGCATCTTATGCGGCGTGTATACGTGTCGTTCGTCCACCAGGGGTTAATTGATAACTGCAGAGCTCATAACTCAAACATTCAGCTTAAAAACATTAATCTATGCCGTTTTCCACTGAATGCCACATTTAAAATTCAATCTCTAGATATGAGAATAATAAAATACATCAAAGGAAAAGACAGAATGAAGATAATCCAATGAATTTTGTTGAACCTTGAATTGAATCGTAGTTTTGTTGCTGATGTGAAAATTGCAAGCGAATTTTTAGAAGATGCGTTGCATCTCTATTGAACCAAAAAACATTCAAAATTGTTGGAAACATGCGAGATTTCTCAATGAACAAAAAAACTTCTCTCCAGATACTGATCCTGAAGACAGTTTTCTTTGGGATAGACTGGATGAAAACAGAAATGTAACTAACTATATTACACTGACGGATTATATTAGCAGCAATAACAATCTAGAAATAGAAGATCAAGTAACAGATGAAAACATCATTGCTGAAGTTCTAAATCTATCTGAATCTGATGAATCCAAAGATGACAACAAGGAATTAGAAAACAAAGAATCAGTGTCATCAAAATGTGCTGTGGAGAGTCTAAAAGACTTACAAGTATATTTTGAAGGACATAATATTGACTGCAAACATCATTTATATGCGATCAAAAAAGAATTGTGTAAATCAATTTTAAATTCAGAACTTCAATAAGTTACTGATTTTTTCCAAAAAATATAATAAAAGATTAAAAACAAACGGATTATATTCTTAAGAAAACAACGTAAATATCTTCGTTATTTTTTCCTATTTTTTATGGTGTATCAACTATTATGAATATCAGCTATAGCAAAGGGTTTTCAAAGACCCATTGACTTCGTAATATACGGGCTTGACTTTATTTGCTATTGCATTTCTAAAATGTACCGTCTTATTGCAAACCAGACAAAAAAAAAAAAAAAAAGACCATACTAGTAAAAGTAGTTAGATAATAATTAAGAATTAAGAATTAAAAACTATTAGTTCATTTTTGTGTTAATTTATGAATTTCATTTTTCTCAAATTAGTAGAAACTGCAGAAAACTTTATTTTTAAAATATGCGTCATATACGTATATACACTATATGGCCAAAAGTCACCGTACACGTTTCATTTTAAATGTTTTATCGAATATCTAGAAACATACTTGACATTCTTCTGGAACTTCAGGAATGTAAAGAACATGTTTAACCTCATGTTTTTCATCAAAGAGTTGATCACTAAGGCAATTAGGAGACCAACAACAAATTCAATTAAAAAAAAAGCATTTTCAATTCTCCAGTAAAATAAAAATACTTGAAATGCTCTGTACCTGTATGACATGACTATATGGTTCTTGTACAAAATTTGTGCAAGAATAGCACATATGTTCATGTAGATATAAAGGTTTCTTTAAAAAATTCCACATGTTTTTTGTTGCATGTATGGTTTTCAACCAAATTTAAAGTCACTTTCAGAAAACTTGACAAAGTACAATAGCAATATTATATTACAATTAGAATATAAATATATTAAATATTTATTGGACTGTGAGCATTTGTATGAAATAATTTTTAACTGTGCATGCACTAAAGATAACAAAATCTGTTTTGCATAATTTAGCAGTCAACTAATATAAAAAGGCCAATCGAATATCATAAAAATCCAGAAAGATATTGATGATATAGTGAGCTGAATTTCAGTTGTCTTTGAAAAATAGCTGGATATAAGAGATTTTTCACCATATGTAATTTTTTATTAACTGACTTCCAACAAAGGATACACAAGTATTTAATGAGTGTCAACATGTAGCATTGGAATGAATGCTTTGATTTTGATAATTCTTGTTTTGTTTGAATCGGGTCAAATCTGGTGGTTTTCCAAAAACTAAAGCTTCAATGAAAATTTAAATAAAAAAAATGACGATTTGTGGAAAATCCTTTATTTAGCTACTTTTAGAAAGAAACTAAAATTCAGTTCACTATATCATCAATATCTTTCTTGATATTCAAATGGCTTTATGTATATATATATATATATATATATATATGTATATATATATATATATATATATATATATATATATATATATATATATATATATATAAACTTATTGCAAAAATTAACCATTGAAACAGAAGCAACTGACCATATGCAATGAAATTATTACCCCATGTAGCACTGTCAAATTACATATTATAAACCATAGTCCTAACAAATGAAGTATTATTTATTCAAAAAGTGAAACATAAGTAAAAACACAAATGTAGACTTATAATGTAATTTACTTTTTCAAGGGCTAGGAAACCACATTATAAGCAAAGAATGATTGTTTTCTGTAATTGACTCCAGCTTAATACCAAAAATTGTGTCAATAGGGCACTTGCAATCAGCTGATCAACCATTGTACTTCACTTGGAGGTCAGGGTAGTTAAACAAATCAGAGCTGCCTATTTGTAGTGTGTGACCTCCAACATGACGTCTATTGCAACTGCCCTATTCCAAGAACAATCATTGGAACTAAATTGAAAAACAAGGATACCTTTGAAAATGGAACACTGCAAATCAAACCAACCATGTTATATAGAGGGGAGAAAATAAATATATGTATAAACAAATAAATACAAAGGAAGACAAAGAAAATCTATACATTACAACATCATTTATCCAAGCCAAATTTTGCAAAGCACATGGTAAAGTGAGTAAGTGAATTCAAAAGTACAGGTGAAAATTACAGTTAAGTATCTAACAGTAGCAGTTATTAATTTAACCACTGAGATTTTAAGTATTTCTAATTTAAAATATACTAATAAATAATATAAAATCTATAAATTCATTTACTAAAAATATTTTTTAACTTAAATAAATTTAATATATATATATTATATTATTGGAAAATTAAAAAATTTCACCTGTATTCCAAGTTGCAAAAAAAAAAATTGGATAATTTATTTGGTGCTGCCATCTATTTTAATAATATGGAACAATAACTAATAAATAATAGTAATAGGTTTTTGATCATTTAAAAACATTATATGGTGCTGCCATCTAATTTAAGATTAAAACAATATCTAAATAAATATTAATTATTTAGATTAAGAAAAGTTGTTGCCCTATATATTTGACTGCAAAAAAAGTTATCTTCAGTGCATGCATAGTTAAAATATATTTTATATAAATGCTCATATTTCTTTATATATTTAATATTTATATTCTTATTGTAGCATGTTGTTTCTACAGTAAATTTCAAGTTTCTTCTGAAATTGGTGTTAAATTTGCTTGAAAACAATGTGTGCTATAAACAAAAAAAACATGCAGATAATTCTTGAATTTTTTTAAGAAACCATTATACAGTAAAACCTCCATAACGGACACTCCCGAATAGCGGACACCTCTATTTAGCGGACACTTTTGTGATCCCCAAAACCTGTACATTTGTACATTTTTAACTCTCAATAGTGGACACCTCCAAATAGCGGACAAATTCTGTGCTCCCGAGGTGTCCGTTATTCAGAGGTTTTACTGTATCTCCAGGAATATACATGCTATTCTTACACAAATGTTGCACAAAATCCATATAAAATATGCAACATGTACAGATCATTTTGAGCAATTTTATTTTACAGAATGATCAAAAATATTAATTTTTTTATTGAATTTGTTGTTGGTTCAATAATTGCCCTAGTGTTCAAACCTTTGGTGAAATATGAGGTAAAACATGCTCTTTATATTGCATTAATTTAACACAATTATTCTAATTGGTAAAATAATCACACGAGTTATAATTCTCTAACTGAGTGGAAGTGTCCAGCCCAGGATTTGTACCAGGAACATTTAAGGCAATTTGGCTTAAGCTGCAAACGTTCTACCAACTGAGTTACTGAGGTACTGAGCTACCCTGGACAAATCTGGCAGACAACTTCACTCAGACAACCTTTTGATAATGACATCTGGTCTGTTATCAAAAATAGCTCAGCAGAATAAATCGCAGGTAATGGAACTCTACGAAATGTTGGGTATGTAATCACACATTAATTTAACACAATTATTGTAATTGGTAAATGAATGATATGAGTTGTAATTTTCCAACTGGGTGAAAAAGTGTCCAGGCTAGGATTTGAACCAGGAACCATTGGTTTATTCAGCCAACGCTCTACCAACTGAGCTATCCTGGGGTTTCTGTAATTGAGTAACTGAGCTTTCTAGGATAGCTCAGTTGTTAGAGCATTTTACTTCTGATTAAATCACAATTTAAAATTCCATGAAATGATTTATTTTAATTTGCGAAAGCAGATGTGTGTATTTTGATAAGATTATCTGTAGAAATAAAATTAAAAAAATTCAGCAATTGAAATTTTTTAAACTAACAGATTTTAACCTTAATAAATAAATAAATATATTTGGTTATCACAAATAAATTGATATTCCTTATTTTAATAAGAGGAAATTCAGTTTAAGTTTCATTTTTGGCAGAATTTAGAAAGTAAATTTTCCTCGGTGATATAAATATATTTCATATCTGTGATATTCAGAAAAGTACTTGTTTTGTATAGAAAATATCTGTCACTTTTATTTAAATATTGCCAAATTACATTGTTTTTATAAAATAACTGTATTTTATATGAATCTTATTTTAGCTTCTAGAATGGATTAGACGAACAACACCTTGGCTTGAAAACAGAACAACAGACAATACTCTAGTTGGAGTTCACAAAAAATTAGATGAATTTAGAAATTATCGCAGAGTTCACAAGCCTCCACGTGTTGAACAAAAAGCTCGTCTAGAAACCAATTTTAATACTTTACAGACAAAACTACGTTTAAGCAACAGACCTGCCTACCTACCTTCAGAGGGCAAGATGGTGTCTGTAAGTATGTAATTCTTGGAATTACAATATTATATTTAATTTATTTGTTTTATGTTCATTAAGCTTTTTACTATTGAGGGAAATAAAGTAGTATTGCTTGATGAAAGATCTCTACTTAATGACAAGTCTTCATTTAAATCAGGTTTTTTTTTTTTTTTTTAAACCGTGTGGGGCATGATCAATAATAATAATAATAATAACATGCACTGAGTTTTTTAAACTCTGATTTAAATTGAAATAATGAAAAATCGATTTTATACTTTTGACATAATTTAAATTTTGTTTAGTACTACTTTTAAAAAAAATCTGTTGTTGTTAACCAACAACAGATTTTTTTCTTTTTGCATGGAAAGGGCTTTTAAAAATTATAGATTTTGATTTTTACATTTAATATGCATTACTTTTATAATGCATATAATTTTTTTGTCATTTATAGTTGTAGTTTTTATTTTTGTTTACACAAAAGTAATTAAACTTATTAAAAAAAAAAATATATATATATATATATATGCTAAAAATAATACAATGAATATAAAGGCTTAAAAAAAACCCTTTTAATAAACAGACTTGCTGGTTTCATGCACACAATCATTGACTTTTTCAAGATCAGTAATTATAAAATAAGCTATATTTGCACAAAAATTTGAAAAATGAACTTGATAAATAAACATCATGAGCTATCAGGCATCATGAAAGCATGTGCTTTAATAAAAATGATCATTTTTACATGCAATTTATTTTATCTTATTTTTAAATTTATAAAGCATCTAGGTAACTCAAAGGAGGCTGATTCATTGCAAATTTCTCAACCATTATCCGTGAGTCAATCGAAAGTTATATGCAATGAATCGGCCTCCTTTGAGTTACCTAGAATTTGGTGCAAGATGCTTTATAAATTTAAAAATAGACAATTTAAATTATATTTAAAAATGATCATTTTTATTTAACCCCATGCTTTCATGACACCTGATATCTTTTGATGTTTGTTTATCAAGTTCATATTTCCTTTTTTTTTTTTTTTTTTTTTTTTTTTTTTTTTGTGAAATTAGTTTATTTTATAATCCTTAATCTTGAAAATGTCATCGATTGTGTATCTAAAATTAGTAGGTCTGTTTATTAAAATGTTTTTTAAGCCTTTACGTTTATTGCAATCACTTTTAGCATACATATTTTTACTTTAATGATAAGTGATTTTTCATATGTAATTCTATAATTAAACCCATTTCCTTCATCAAATAGTCATTGCTATATATTTTTTAAATTATTAAAATATTTTTAGAAAAAAACATTAGTTTATTTCTTGGGAAAGATTATTTTCTTTTGGTTTCATTTAGTAGTAGTAGTGGTAGTAAAATGTTAAAATTAATAGTTCTGAAATGGTGAACTTCTCAATAGTGTAAGATTATTATGCATTTGTATAAAGAAAAAAATAAACTTAAAGATTGGCATGGTTTAAAATGTAGTACTGAATGGGCATAATTTATTTTTATATGTTGATGAATGTGATAATCATATCAATGTACCTCTTTTAATATATTAACACTAATCTTATTTGCTTACGTAGTTCTAATTTATCCTTTGGTCCCTTATGTACTACAGTCTAACATAAGTATTCTTAAATTTAGGATATTGCTAATGCATGGAAAGGGCTGGAAATGGCAGAAAAGGGATTTGAAGAGTGGTTATTGTCTGAGATGATGAGGTACTTTCCTTTCAGTCATTAAAAGTATTAGAACTGTTTTTTTTTTATCTTGTTAGCCACACACAGGGTGGCTTATATTATATATATGTTTATATACCTTATTGAATTAATGGTTGTACATTTTCCTATAATAACCTATCTATGCGACTTCTTTCCCCTAGTCCTTTTAATTTGTAGTATATCTAATCGGTATTAATAAATAAATTGTTTCCTAATAAGTTGCTAAAATCTTAATTAGCATGTCATTTTTTTTTTTTTTTTTTTTTATTACTTTGTACAGTTGGAGAAATTAAATTTGATTTCATATTGCAAAATATATTTTTAGTCTCATGAATGTCTCTTTATAAATTTATTAAAACATATTGTGATTAAAATTTTCTTTAGTGTTTATTGATCAACAGATATCTTGGTTAGGCATAAAGTTTCAACAAATAATTCAACTTTATTAATAGGTTGTAGGATATAAGCGTTTTTCTTTTAATTAATTGGAGTAATTTATACAAATTATTCTTTCTAAAAAAGTATGTTCATTTATTTCTAATTTCAATTATCTAATATCAATTATTTCTAATTCACATTCATTCAGGTATTGATTTCTTATATCATCTGTTTTTTGCATAATGGTGTTTATGTATGCCTATCTAGGAAAATGTTTTTTTGCTTAATGATGTAAAAGTTTGATCTTTTATGCAATATCAGAGTAGATCTCTTTTAAAAATGTCGCTGGCTATGATTAATAGCATCAAATTAAAGTTTGACTTACAGCCTTATACTTTAACTCTGTTGTAATAAATACAGCAACAGATACAGATATCTAAAGAGGGGTTATTAGCTAGTATATAAGTTTTTTTTTTTTTTTTTAACTATTCAAAATATATTAACTATTCAATATATATTTAAAATGTATTTCATTTCAGTTATCGTACTTTTTATATCAAATATGTTTAGTATTTTATCTCAAATTAAAAATAGGCATGTTTTTAAAAAGTATACAGCAAAAGACTAATATTGCTACAATTCCTCTTTATTTTGTCCCCTTGCTTATATTATGTGTAGAAAAAATAGTATCCTAAAGAATTTGTATTTTCTGCAAGTTGTAGTTAAAATGTATATTAAAAATGTGACAGTTTCAATGTATCGGATACTATTTCAATACATAGTTTTCTTTGTTTTTTTCTTCAGTGAAGTTTTATCATTTTCTCAATTTAAAAATTCTTTTATATGATCAATTGGTTGTTCTTGCATTGTGAAACATTGAATGATATCTGCATATAATTCAGAAATATCTTTTATTCAACTGTAAATAGCCAGTTTGGTTTTACAGGTGAAATTTGCAGGAAATTTTTTTATTCAGCAAATTCTAGCATGTAACATTAGTTTTAGTGTCAAAATATAGAAATCATGTTTAAAATTTTAAGGTTTGTCTGCATTTCAATTCAAAAATAACCCTGTCTGTCTCCCATCTCTCTGCTGAATCTGAAGTTATAGTCAGTGATCAGAAGTATCGAAACTACAATAGCCGCCACTTTTTACAGTAGTTTGTAGCGTAGCATGCTGTATTTTGGAAATACTTTATGTAGCAAATAGCATGATACATAAAATCAGAAGTTTATAGGAAGCACAGATGCTACTTTTAACACTACTTCAAGAAAAAACAAGTAGAATACAATTTTTTTTTAAAAGTCAATTCCAACTTTTTAATCATAAATATGTAAAATGAACCCGTGTAGCATTAATGTCCCCCGTTATCTTTATTGAACATATTTTTATAATCATCGTTGCAGTATATTATTTTTGTGGCATCACTCATTTGAGGAAAATCTTTCATTTCATTTATGAAAACAATGGGAGAAAATTTTTTCTCCCATATAAAATTAATTAATTAAATTTAATTAATGAATTAATATTTGAAAAAACTGTATTAACACCAAGTGTCATCCACTACAAGTTTAAAAAAATGTATTTGAACTTGAGTGGATGAATAGAAAATATTTTATTAACGATTGAAAATTTGAACAAGATATATAAATATATAGAGAGTGTGAGCTAATAGTAGGAATTGAAAAAAAGTACCATAACTCTCTTTTTTTGTGCAAAATGTATTCTTTTAAACAATTTTTGAATCCCAGCAGTATTGTTTGCATTTAGAAATGCTTTTCTGTAAATTTGTAGTTTATTGGAGTACTCTGTGTAATTAACTCCCAACAATACTCAATACAGTTAATACATTAAGAGTGTGTTGGAGAATCAAGTAAACAAATCTATTGGTAAGTACATGAATCAACAGTTAGTAAATAAAATATGTGCAGTGTATAGTTGTGCTTATATATGTTATATATATATGAGTAGCCTCTCGTTGTATCATCATTCAGATCTCTGTTTTCATGCCTCATGAAAAAATAAGCCATCGTTTCATCGCATTTTTTATGTAACTATATTTTAGTCTGATAAAAGCAATTATTCGAGAATCTTTAAAGATTAGTTTAAGAAGTAAAGAAGTCTGTAATGACAATGTTTCCTTTTCAGTTCTGGATGTTTACATTAGTATATTGAAGAAAGTTTGATTTAACATAAAAATAAATAAATAATATCTAGTACATTTTGTTTTAATTTAATTTTTTATTTAATTGAGGTAATTGCACAGTATTTATTTTAAATACATTTTATGAGATTACTGTTGAATCATTCAGTTAGAAAATAACTTCTGTAATGTAATCTGAGAGTTTGTTGCCGTATTTGTTTAAGAAAACTAATCCTTGAAGATAATTTTAATGATAAATCAAAATGTAATTTTTAATTTGTGATTTCAATCGATTAAATCTCTGTTTAAATTCTTGTATTAAAGTGTGTATTCTGGTCAGCAACATAGTATTTGTTTTTTCATACTGTATTTTCGTGTTAATTGTATTACATATATCTCTCTTAATTTTGCCTAGAAAATTGCAGTGTGTGTATAAACTAACATTTTGGATATAAACACAAAACCTTTTTTGTTGTCTGTTATATGGCATTTATTTGATTGCATCCTGGCAGACGCAATATAACAAGGAATCATTGTATTTTTTAATCCATATCCTCAATTTTGAGTGCAGATTAAATCCTTTGGCAAAATCTGAAAGTAGCTTAGCAAAATAATGACTACTTTTGAAAAGTAGTTTGTAGTCACTACTTTTAAAACAAGTCATTGTAGTTAACTATATTTTTAATAAAGTAGTTGTAATTTGCTATAATAAAAAAGTAGTTTTCTGACCACTGGGTGTAGTTCTTAAAGAAAATTCATGTTGATGCCCAAAAAGATGGATACGTTGTCTTTTTTATAAAACACAGTTTTCTGAATTGTATGTATTCTGCTGTTCTGTCACAGATGATATCTATCACAACATCACTCACCCTGTCCGGTGTGATATTTGGATGAGAAGTTATAGTTTCTTTGGTTTTATATATAATATATATGATATATATGTTCTTTGCTCAAATGTTCAAATATAAAATAGCATAGCTTTCCCGAAGAAATAATTTACAATCTGTGTTTACATTTTTATTTATTTTCTGAATTGTGCTCTGCACATAAATCCATCTTTCAAAGTATTTTTTTTTTCTAATTAAAAAAATGTTGACCTTTAAATTTTGTCTTAATAATCCATAGGCAATTTAGTGACTGCTTCAAAATTTCACATCATTTATACATTTAAATAAATTTGTTAATATATTTCACTATCTTATTTTTGTAAATTTCTTTTTTCATATTCTACCTGAATAATCCTTAACTTAAATTTTATTGTTTGATTTATAATTATTGAAAGTCTTAAGGATGTATATGCAATTCCAGGTTAGAACGATTGGATCATCTTGCTCAAAAATTTAAACATAAAGCTGATATCCATGAAGATTGGACCCATGGTAAGGAAGAGATGCTTCAGAGCCAAGACTTCAGGAATTGTAAGCTCAATGAGCTCAAGGTATAAATATATTTATTCTCCTTCTTTTTCTATGTACATTGTTATTATTTTATTACATTAATATATCTTTATGGAAATTTAAGATACTTAAAATATTTTAATTACTGAATAGGCTTTGAAAAAGAAGCATGAAGCTTTTGAAAGTGACTTAGCAGCTCATCAAGACAGGGTTGAGCAAATTGCTGCTATTGCCCAAGAATTGAAGTAGGTTTAATGATAAAAATTAAAATATATATTATTTTATTATTATTATTATTGCCTTGGCAATATCGAGAGACGTGTTAATGGCCGATAAGCTACGGCAAAATCATCCCCTTTTCCCCTTAAACCTGTATATAACTTGTATTTATCTTGTATATAGAATTGTGTCTTACTCCAGAGATTAAAACAGTACAGTTTCTACAAAAGAGTCTTCAATTATCCACATTAATTACATCATACTAATTATTATATGGGAGCTCTGCTGGTCCAGAGTTCGCAACCAGTTATTTAATCTCCCTAGACTAGACCGGCCACGGAATCTGCCTAGAATTTTTCCGCTGAAGGAAAAAAAAAGAGAATGTGACGAAAAGTGTGACATACATTTTTCTTATCGGGCTGACATCTGCTTTTGAGTGCGAAGTTGATGCGGAATAGTGTTTTTTTTTTTTTTCCTTCTGAATAGAATAGGTCGATTTATTTAGCATTCTTCATTTTTTTTAAGCAATCGAATGATCATCCTATAGGATAACATGAATAGAAGTACACCTTTGATTATTTTTGATTAAGCATGCTTTTACAAGAAATAAAGCCTGTCTTCACTCAAATTAATTCGGCATGAGCCAAACAGATTAAATTAATACATAAACTTGTCTTTCGTTCTGATGAGACGCACAGTAATCAGAAAAATTTAAGAATGTTTAATGGCTTCAGTTTTAAAGCAGGAACTACTGAATGTGATGAAAAAGTTGCTTCAACTTCTAGTGATTTTCCCTTGGCTCAACTAATTTTAATAGCAAATTTATTATGTATCGACATTGCTGATGATGAAACTGACATTTCAAAATGCATTATTGAAGCACTGTCAGATTTAGAAACATTTAAGAATTCTCTGTCACCTCAAGCTGACTCAAAAACTGAAAATCACGATGAAAGTGACTCCTGCAATACCTTAGGATTCCATTCATCATCCAACTTTTCGGCTCCACCAGTGGCAGAGAGGTTCTGCTCTGAAAGCTGGTAGACGGGAGATGCTGGGTTCAAACCCTTGTTGCGCTCGTCGACCTAACTATTCGGAGTTTTCCGCGGCTTGCTTCGAACCTTGCCATAAATACAGGTTAGGATCCCTTAGAAAGACCCCCTGACGAAAGGCACTCCCCCTAGGGCCTATATCCCTCGAGTAGATAATTGCCCATCATAAATCAATCAACCAACCAACCAACCATCCAACTTTTCAAGTGTTCCTTCACAAAACACACCATCCATCCTCCCGATTATGCCAAGTGACATTCATTATGTACCGCGTCAATCAATTTCCTTTACTGACTTCAAAAATTTAATTACACCCTTTTCTGGTAAACCGGTATAAAATATTTTACAATGGTTCGAAAGGTTCGATGGATTGGCATTAACATTTAAGCTACGGCAAAATCATCCCGCTTTCCCCTTAAACCTATATATAACCTGTATTTATCTTGTATATAGAATTGTGTCTTACTCCAGAGATTAAAACAGTATAGTTCCTACAAAAGAGTCTTCAATTATCCATTTTAATTACATCATACTAATTATTATTATATATATAATCATTGCGGAATTTTGTCACGTTATTTCAAATTTTATGAAAATCGAATCAAAACTTAAAAAGTTTTCTTCATTCTATGAAATCCTTTCATACGTAATTAATTCAGTGATACTCCATGATAGGTAATGATTCTAGGTTGCTGTGGTGATTACATCATATTTAAGATGGAGTCATATTATTTTCGTATTACTAAATTT
Organism: Maratus michaelseni; assembly: GCA_963931845.1. Taxonomy (NCBI): domain Eukaryota; kingdom Metazoa; phylum Arthropoda; class Arachnida; order Araneae; family Salticidae; genus Maratus; species Maratus michaelseni. Next base: position 36,208,958 of record OZ007591.1, on the reverse strand, counting down.
ATAAACCGAATTTGTACACTAAAATTGTTTAATTATAGCAACTATATAATCTACCGACAGTTTTTGGATAGATGTTTCTGGAGAAATAGATATTAATTTGAAAAAGAGTCTAAATATGGATTTAAAGTTCTGAAATTTTCAAAGCTAGGCTAAGTTTCCCATTGGAATTTTCAGTAAATGTCAACAAAAGTTAAAATGTTGCCAACTTAAAATGTATGATATAAATATTTATAAAACTAGTTATAGTATAAGTCATTTGTCATGTTTGAAATGCAATTTCAAACTTGTTGTAGTTATAGCAGTAGTATTAATTATAACATTACTTTCTACCAGCCTTTTTGTCCATTCTTAACTCAAAGGATATGACTTGCCTTCTAACTGTGCAGTGAAATAATGTAGAGCCATTCTCTGTACTTTCTCCTGTTTAATTACAAATGTTTCCTTAAATGTTATTGTTTTTCATTGGAAAACTTGTAAATAATATTTTCAAATTATTTTTCAGCCAATGGGAAATTTTCTTCATAAAAATATATGTCATGTTTAAAGCTCAAATTGTTTAATCTTTCAATTGCTCACAAGCTTTTTCAATAACCAAACCATATTATATTACATTTTACTGTTTTGCATGTGTTTTTATACTTCCTTATTTAATGCTCTTTTTTTTCTGTTTCACAGTAATGGTTAAATCAATTATGATAATAATCTTATAACATTTTTATGCTCTTCTATTGGCTATGCTCTCACCCTTTACCAAAAATGCTGTTATTATACAGGGTATCTCAAAAAGACTACCTGAATTATGACAAAGAAAGAAAATGTTTTTTATCATTTTTTCGCACTAGTTAAAATGATTTTTCATCTGTGGAAATTGGGATCATATACAAATGGACGATGGTGTTCCTTAGATCAAAAGTATCTTAGAAAGTGGAATAATATTCATAAAATATATCTAAACAAAGCATTCTATAGACAGAGATCCTATAAAGAGTCGAATGTAGTTTAAAATCCCAGAAACACATTTTAAAAAATGCAATCACAAAGCATTTCCAAAGGGTATTCCTTCAACTGCAACACATAACTCAGTTCTTCTACTAAGGTTTTGTAAATTTTGACTTCTTTGCTAATATTGTTACAAATATCAATTATCTTTTGTTTAATGTTTAACTGCATATAATAAAATTGTGTCCATATTTCTTCTTTCATGCAACATCTCACATATTTGCATTTCTAATTTGATAGATAGATCCCATTTGCAATGTTCACTTTTTAATTAAGCATAATTCCTTCAATTTTATAAATACACACATGCACTTTTTGTAGTGTTCTTGTTGCAGCAAAATAATAATAAAAAAAAAAACATTTTATGTATAGGACCATATAAAAATTTACAGTGTAACTCTTTGAAAATTTATGGGAAGACTACTTCATTAATATAATCTTATTTCCTACCTATTTTGAACACTTTGCAATTTACATTCTCCATTTATCTCTAACAGGTAAAAAATTAAAGCACATTTCATTCTTTTTCTGACACCCTGCCAATAGCACATAATTATAAAGATATGTAATTTTTTTTAGACAATTTAAGTTCTTAAAAAAGAAAAACATTTAAATTATTTTAATGATAATTCTAATAATAATACAAAAATTTTGCTTATTTTTTTTTTTAACATTTCAAAATAAAAGGTAAATGGTGATTAAATTAAAAAACTTTGAGATTAATTCAGTTTTTTAAAATTGAATAAATCATACTTATAAAAAGGATGTTTTTGTTGGATTATAATGAAGCATTATAAATTAAAATTTCTAAGTTTTTAAAAGATTTTACCCTTAAAGTTAAGAACTATATCAAAAGTACATCATTATTTTTCTCAAATTATTATTTTTTTAAGATTAATGTGCTTTACCTTTCAAAATATTTCTTTACCTTGGTATTAAAGGGATTGTTATCGGATTTTGCTAGTTTGAGAAAAAGTTGATTTATTTACTTATTTATTTAATTGCTGAAAGAAAATGCCCTTTTTCAGGAGGAATGTTGCCCCTCTCCCCTGCCCTTTTTTTTCCTCTGAACTAAATACAGTAGAAGATCTTTGTAACTCAAATCTAAAAATACAACGATGTGTGTTATACAGAATTTTGCATTATATAGAACACATTTCACACATCATTAAATATACCTTGTAAACATGGTCAAATAAATATGTCTAAAACATATCAAAATGCAGTAAAGTATCTTTATATTGCAAGATCATTTCACACATTGTTATTAAATTTACTTTATAAACATGGTCCAAATATCCCTGGACCAAATCATTCATTATATTAAATCATTTTTAAAAAAAATTGTAATAATAGCAATTTTTTTATTACAAAGCTCTGATTTACGGAAATAAAGTTGAACTAATGTATCAAATTTAGTCCTCTACAGAGTAGCAATTTTTTACTATGTCAGAATGGGGATGCTTCTTAACTACAAAATTCATTGTTTACATCAGAAGTTGTGCATTATATATAAAATTGCCTTATATAGAATTATGATATAAAGATCTTCTATGATAATTCCTTGTTGAAATAAATACTAAATAATTGATTGTTGTAAAATAATTGGTAAACATTTTTTTTTTTTTATTACCACAAAATATATTAAAGACATTGTTATTTTTTCCCTATTATACCCATGACAGTTGTAATGATTGTTAGACATTGACCAGGGGTGAAAATATTCCATATTTGGCAGATTTTCACTTTTTTAAAAATAGCAATAAATAATAATAAATAATAATATTTACATTTCTGTTTCTCCTCCAGCACACAAAGATTTTTCATTCCAATTTATTACTTTGCAATAACAAATAAATGACCCACCGTTTTCACTTTCCTTGAAATTTTTGCTCCCTCCTCTCTCAAGCTCACAGAGTTTAAAATATTTAAAACTTTTTAAATTGTGTAAAGTTGTCTGCTCTAAACTCTATCTCTTTGTTTGTAGTAGCAATAACTAAATAATCATCTAAATTCCTCCTGCACCCCCCCCCCCCCAAGAAAAAAACCCCTCTCCCAACAAACAAAGATTTTATGATTTTACTTTTTTTTTTTCTAATAAATAACCAGTTATTTAAATTATCCCCTCCCCCTTAAATTTTTGCATCCTATAGAATTTAAAATCTGTAACACTTTTAAATTTTCTTAGTTTTCTGTCCTATTTATTACTTTGTAGTAGCAGTAACTAAATCATCAATCATCTAAAATCTCCCTCTTCCTGCAAAAAATGTTATTTGTTTTGTAGTTACATCCCTACCAAAAATGGTGAATTTGAATATTGGTCTTATTTTTACCAAAGTACAAATTTATACATTAATTCTTTTCTTCATGTCTAATTTTTTTTTTTTTTTTAATAAATTCTTTGCATTTTATAGTGCACTTGACTACCATGATGCTGCTTCAGTGAATGCTAGATGCCAGAGGATATGTGACCAATGGGACAGGTTAGGAACTCTCACTCAAAAACGTAGAAGTGCCCTTGAAGTAAGTCTGAAAACTATATTCTATTCTTAGAAAAAAAATAATAACAGACCTATATTTTGTACTTGTATAAGTGTTGTTATTTTATTTCAATTTTTCAATTCAAATATATATTGCATTTAAATTTTAGGTAGCTTTCAATACAAAAAAGTATAAAGCTACCTATTGCAGCCGTTCGGAGGAAAGCAGTTCCGGAAAATTTCGATATATTTTCACCGATCATGACCCCCAGACCCCAAAACCACCTTCCGTTCAAATGTTGATTTATATATATATATATATATATACAGAGCCGTAACTAGCCATTCCTGGGCCCTGTGCAAGAATTCGCATTTGGGCCCTTTAATTAATTAGGTTTGGAAAATTGAAACAAAAATACGTCACAATAAAAATTTTTATTGTTTTATTTTAATTGCACTTATCTGGCTTTCATTTCGGCAAATTCGTTAATAACATCATCATAATTAATATTTTTAACTATATTGTATTCTATTGAAATAATAGACAGATTGGATAAACGTTCTTGTACGATAGTTGATCGTAAATAATTTTTTATTAATTTCAGCTTGCTAAAACTTCGCTCGCATGAAGCAATAGAAATGGGAAGAGTTAAAAATATTCGAAGGGCGACACTGATATTTGGGTAAGATTCAATTAAACCAAAATCATGAAGAGTCTGTAGAATATAAAGCGGAGATGCAGTTTGTATGTTTTGTATAAGAGCCGTTACTTCAAACTTAAAACTTTCAATTTCACATGTGAAGTCGTACTTTTTAAAAATCTTTGCTGTACTTAATAGCGAGATCTGCAGCCGATTTTTTTAAGTCAGCGACACTCATATGTTGTAAAGACGAGCCATACAGAAAGCAAAAATAATCACAGATGGTTCTCATTTTTTCATAACGCAAATCTATCTGAGACAACAGAGTGTCAAGAACACTGTACATTTGTATTTTAAATAACTCTTCAGCTGTTAATTTACTTCCTTCATCTGATGTTTCATCTATTTCCATTTTCTTCACTCTTCTTTTCCTTTTATTAAGAAATTCCTTCTCTATATCCATTTTTTCAGCCAAACTTTTTGCTTCCTGGATATTTTGTTCAAAACCTGTGTCTTGAAGCCCTTGTAATGTACTACGTATACCAGCAATTAGTTCTGTTCCAATATCTATTGACAAATCTTTCTGTTGTAATGCTTTGTTTGTTCGATCGATGCATTGTAGAATTTTATTCCATATAGAAAGTGTACAGATAAACCTATAATTAATTTGCAGAATCAAACTTAGTGCATTCGATACAGCTTCCGGATTCGAAAATTCGTTTGTAATCATTTGAAGTCCTTCCATTACTTCAGGTAATTGTAAATACAGCGCTTTTATTGCTCTGGCCTTTGATGACCATCTTGTATCAGAAAAACTTTTAAGTGATATTTTTAAGCACTTCATTAAAGTTTCCCAACGAATTGTTGAGGACGAGAAAAAATTAAACAACCTCTGCACAGTACCAAAAAAAGCAATCCTTTCTGGAGTTGTAGATGTGTCTGTAAACGCTCTATCTCCCGAAAAAATTGAGATAGAGACTTGCAATTTGGTATGTACTTAGTATGTAATAATGGGAAGAAGCCTATTTCATTTCAATAACCTCGATTAACCGGAACAATTTTTTTCGGACTCTCGAAATATTCGTTCTGATGAAAGGTATATAGAAATTTTCGAAATTGTTTATTTTAAGAAATGAATATAAAAGACAATAAAAAAACATAAATTTTGCATAAAGCATGAAGTCGATCGGATAATGAGTTGCCGAGATATTTGGAATCCTATTTCCACACTGTTCGATTTTCATGACCCTGTATTTCATCCAAATTTCACTTCAAAGATATATTTTAATTGGAAATTTGACGCTTAATCAGATGCAATAAACCGCTAGTTAATAGGATTATTATTTTTGGAGTTATAAGGATGTTTCTTTCAAGCAATTCTCTAATCGAGCCTTTAAAGTTTGTGACGTCATCAAGCCACGATTTTATTTGAATTGCAATGCACTTTATTACAGCAGTTTACACATTTTTATTTTAATATTTTACATTATGCATATCCATGATGGGTAAGTATTACGGTGGCCCCCAACGACTCGTTAACGTATTAAAGTTAATATTAATATTATCGCCTTGATCTGCACCATGTGAGACAAGAGAATGTATTAATTTACCAGTAACGGCAGGCCAGGAATGGGGATCGTTGTAATTAAGCAGTATTTCTTCTGGAACAGTACAGAACATATTTTGTTTGGTATTATTAGTTTGTGAAACAGTACTTTGTGCAGGCTCGTCCTCTTTTGAATTATTATGGGGCAAATGTAGTGAAATACCTTGTGAAACAACAGAATATTCGGTAATATCAGTTTGTGAGACAGTACTTTGTACAGGCTGATCCTCTTTTGAACTATTATGGGGCAATTGTAGTAAAATACCCAGTGAAGCACCAGAATGTTCGGTATTATCAGTTTGTGAGACAGTACTTTGTGCAGGCTCATCCTCTTTTGAATTATAATGAGGGTATTGTAGTAGAATATCTTGAGAAGCAGCAGATTGCTTTTCTTGCAATGGATCGTTTTTGTTACTCTGAGAATTGTCGTTAATTGAAGGGGTAGATGCCAAATGTAGTGTTTTTTTATCACCTTGTGAAGTAGTGCTAGATTTGACCTCTTCCACACTTCCTCTATTCTCTGAGTTTTCGGTTTTTAGCCATTTACCAAACTGTTGCGACATTGACTTGCATTCTTCCAATTTTCGTTTTTTTATATTTCTCTTTTGTGCACCTGACAAATGCTTAGACATTTTTAAGCTAGAAAACAAAATATTATTGTTAGTATGTTGCCTGTACAAGTATAAAACTGTTATAATGTACATAAACTACTTTTTGTAGAACGAATGCAAGCGTGAGACGAAATATCACTTGCTTGGATTCCTTTTATTTGCCATATTTCGATGTTTTTTTCCAATCAAACATTTCTCAGAAAATATTAAAAATCTAAAAATTTGTTACACATGAAATTAATTATTAAACCGTCGCCATAAAACTCAAATGGTACATTAAAAACTACAAAATGAGTCTATAAATACATTAACACTTTAGCGGGCGGCAGTCACAAAAAGCACACCTAATTTTAATTCCAAAACTGACAAACTGCACCCAGAATATTTAATTAAAATTTTCCTTTGATAAAGTACGGGAAAATCAGCAAATTTTTCTTTTCTAAAAAAATCGTTTGTAAAATCTGGTGTCAGTCCATTATTTCATTATTTTACAAACAGATTTATTCCGCACCGGAAAGGGTTAAAACTTAACATTGCAAATAGCTTCAATATACAAATACAAAAATACGTACAGAAATAACAAAAACCCAACATAGTATTGACGAGGCTATCCAAGCGCGTTCGTCACGTGTCTTTTAATATCGCAATCAAGTAATCTTAATATTACTAGCAAGCAAAGAAATCAAATTCCCGAAATTTCTTTTCAAATAGCGTAATAATAACCAGTGGACCTGTGTAAGGCTTTCGCACTGCAATCATTGAAATTTTTTCTGATAAACTTTTCATTAATTTATAATTAAAAGCAGTTTTTTTTTTAAATCAAGAAACGTGTTTTAATAAAATTTGAGTGTTCTATAACAAAACTTTTCATATGATGTCTAATTCTTCGTTGTGCATTTTGTATGTGCATAGAAAAAGGGGAAGTTGTCATTGGAAATAAGACATACATCAATGAACTCATGCAACAACTTTGCATTTCAGTCTAATATTTTTTTTAGCAATATCTAATATTTTTTAGATGCAGGTTTAAACTTTTAGAGAAAAATTAAGGATAAAAATATCTGCAAACTTTTTTTCAGATTGGCATTTATTTGAGTCTTTCAGCACTTGAAAATTTCAGCTAATTTTCGGGCACTTACACCTTTTTAACTTGTCCTGGATAACTCTATATTATAAAGGAGCAACGTGTCCGTGCGTAATGCTGATGTCATTTTGACGTTGGCGACAACAAATGATTAAATTTCGCTTTTACTGCAAACTTTCAAATGAAATTGATTTGAAAGCGCTATCGCAAATTGTTTGAAAACTGTATGGCAATTTACTCACTTTTATGGTTTCTAAAATAACGTTCAAGCATGAATGTTTTTTTTTTATTTATCTGTCCGCATGCAGACGATTACGAAATGTAAATCCATTTGCATTTAAAATAATATAAATAGTTCAGTATTTGTTTCCAGCTAACATTCCTTTACAAAATTAAAACTATTAATTGATTAATAAATAAATAATGAAAAATAAATAAAACACAAATTTAAGACATGTAATTTAACTAATCATTTAAACAACTAAAATTATCAGAATTAAAATTACTGCTGTAAATAGCCATCTTTGGAGATTTCTTTGGCTGAAATTTCGTGGCACGAGGCCAACGCGAAAGTATCGCTTTTAATAAATTTTAAAACTTTATTTGGATACCTTAATGATATTTTTCATATAAAAATGATGTTTGCTGTTGTTAGTGGACAAGATAATAAATAAATAAAAATTTAATTTAATAATTTATTAGAATTTTCAGTTAAAAAAAAAAAAAAAAAAAAAAAAAAAAAAAAAATTTCGCCTACATTCTGTAACCCGAGAAGGATTCCCTAGCATTTATAATTTATGAAAAAAGGCAAAGAGTTTGCACAATAAAAAGTATTTTTTAAATAGAAAATAACTTGATTTAAAAAGAAAAAAGTGGGAAGGAAACATGCGGATGTAGTCTGCAACGGCTGCAGGTTTCTAACTTTAGGTTAGTTTGGAAGGATATTCGTTAACAGTGAACACGCACCCAGCCGTTGCTGGGCGGCTCATCTAGCAGTGTTGAATTAACCGTCAAATCGCGCGGTAGAAAGGCAGAAATTTCTTTTCAACTAAAAAATATAATTTCTTATGCACATCATTTTGGGCCTCCCCCCCTTTCAGATGGGCCCTGTGCGGCTGCACCTGTTGCACCTGCCTAGTTACGGCACTGTATATATATATATCTCCATATATATATATATATATATATATATATATATATATATATATATATCTGACCTAATGTCATACGATAACGCTCGTATTTATAAATCAATTTTGATGAAACTAATTGTGTGTATTAAGCTCACCAATGTCTCGACCGAGTTCGTTGGACAGCTTGGTCCGCCATTTTGTTTCAAGATGGCGGCCAATTAAAAATTTAAAACTAAAATAAATATACAAAAAAGTTAAAAATTCAAATTTATTTTTTAATTCAGTGTTAGGCCTTGAAACGAGGATTCCAGAGCATTTTTTGTTTTACCTCTATCTTAAAAAACGGCTGAGATAGAGCAGTTTGAAATTCTAGGGTGGCTGACATTTTGAAACAAGACAGCACATTACAAAAATTTTCATTGTTGTAATAATTTTCCCAATCAAACGCATAAAACTATATATTCATATCCGTTAGCGCCAAATTCTCGCCAAACTCTGCGACATTTGGCGAAATATCGGCGACCAAAATTTGGCAACCAAAATAAGTCTTCATAAATGAAGCCAATTTGGCTATTGCTCAATAATTTGGCGAATTTCTTATTCAAATTCAGTATTAACGAATCTTTTGTAAACGTTTTATTTGCATTTTAAGTTGCTGTTTTCGTGTAACATTAGCTAAAATTTTAAAACGAAGATATAAGAAAACTACCTTTTCCTCCCGGTACAGGCCGGAAGGACTTTTACAGTTCAAAATTCAAATCCCGATTTACATTCAATTATTTTGTGACATATATTTAGGCTTACCATACATCCCGGATTGCTCGGGGACAGTCCTGTTTTCAAAGCTTTCTCCTGAGTGGAATGCATATTTCTGGAATTTTTGAGCAAGGCAAATTATCTAATATAGAGAAAAAACTGCCAAAAAGTTCAAATCTGTGTTATTCTCCTACTGCTCCTCATTTTTATGTTTTCGTAAATTCACTGATACTTTTATCAAAACAATTAATATAGATAACTCAGTTCTATTTGTCAATTTCTATTGCAAATATTTCTACCCTCTTAATAAATTCCAAAACAATGATGATTTGTCATATTGCTATGTTAAACACAAATTTTGTATCGGCACAATATGAAAAGTTTTAAGGGTTTCTTCTTTCACATAACCAGATTTCGAATATGTTTGACCAAAATTCTTCTAAAGCAGAAGTATTCATACCTCCAAATTGTGAATACTTTTTATTATAAACTAAACATATCTTTAAATCTACAAATATTCAGTGGACAATGACATAACATTTCTTTAAGTATTTGTAACCCAGTTTTAGATTGAGTTGTCCCAGTTTCAGGACTTGGAAATTATGATACGCCTACATATATTTCTCTTTTTAATGTTTTGTTTCAAAGATATTAATCATCAAAATGTAAAAGATGTGTTTTTTATGCTTCTAATTGATCATTATTACTCTAGTATTAATTTTAATATGAGATTAATAATTAATTTTATTAAAATTTATCTTATGTTCTTATAGGAAAATTCTTTTTTATCGAATAATTTAGGAAATATTTGTTTTGCAGCTTTGTATAGATTTTTCAATTATGCACTCTGGAAAATAAATTTTTAAAAAAGCTCATAAATTTCTATTGACAATTTTTTTTTTCTTAAACATGATTTTCCTTTTAAAAATCAGTATTTAGTTTATAAATGTTGCCTGATTTGATTGGATGTGTAGGTATGAAAGGTTACGCTGTGGATATTTATACGACGGCATAATTGATTATATAAAACTTTATTACTGCAACGAAATATATAAATAATTCAACATATTCAAATAAACATAATTAATAAATAAATATAATAACAGCCATTTAACAGCCGCCCTGCAGCCGTTCCAAAGGACGAAACATCACTCGAGACTGCCGAAGAGCAAGTGTCAAAGATTCTCACCGAATCCACCGTCAGTCTATGCTTGGCAAAACTCTGCCAAACTTTCACCAAATGGGAGAATGCTCTTTTTGCTCCGCTGGAGAAACTTAACTGAATTATGATTCAGCTTCCAATTTCATATAAGGCGAATTATCGCCGCCACAGATGTACTGATCTTTTTAACGCTAAAGGCTGTACAATTAATTTTGTTGTAAAAGTCTAGAAGTCCCTTTCTTTATTATGACCTAATTACATGGTATACAGGAGTTTCCATGTTATATCATACTTTCATCATGTAAATGCTAAAGTTATAGCTCAGATGAATGAAATTAGCACTGTAGTTTGCTCAAAACTCTTGTTATATATGGAGTTCAGTGGTCAAAATATCAAAGTTCAAGTCCTCTGCTGGACATTTTTTGCACTGTTGTAATAAACCTCAACTATGATATTCCAACCATTGAATATGAATATAGTCTAGAATTACTTCAAATATTATATTACAATAGCATTATCGTCTATTTTTCTGCAATATGTTATCAAGAATTTTGAATAAAATGATTAGAATACATAAAGGAAAATTGAATAAGTGTGTCAAATATTTTTTTACATTTTAAGAATACCTTTTGTGTAGCATTTTTTATTTAGAAAATTTTAATGATGATTTTATCAGGTTATATAATATTTATGATTTGTATTTTATCTTTCTGTAATTTGCATTTTTTTTTTCTTGCTTGATATTTTTTGAGTGTTTAATCGATTTCTTTTAACAGGAAGCTGAAAGAGTTCTTGAGAAAATCGACACATTACATCTTGAATTTGCTAAGAGAGCTGCTGTAAGTATATATTTACGGAATTTTTATTTATTAAATAAATTTCTTTACAATTTCTTTAGAGATTAAGGATCCCCTCTTTTAATATACAACTGTACTGTTATTTCCTTGTATATCTAAATAAAAAAAATCCATATTTATATTTAGTTGTATTATCAAAATTCATACATAATTGATGTTTGAAGCTGAATTTGAGAAGTTTTTATTCTTTATCATAACTTTTTTTTTTTCGGTGGTGGGGGGAGGGGGGGGGGATATTTGTTATTTTATAATAAGGTAGAAATAAAATATTTACCATCATTAATTGCAGAAGTTTAAATCATCATAAATCAGCTTTACAATTTATATTGTTAAGGCTTTTTGTTGTTTTAAAATTAGCAAATTATATAACATTTGACTATGCAATGTTGTTATTGTAAAATTTGATCCACGTTTAATCACCACTATAATGGAATTTAGTGATTTATCTTTAAAAAAGTATTCAGATCTTTTTATAAAAATAAGTTTTAATTTATAAATATTGTGCATAAAATTTTTAGTTCTAGTTTATGAATCAGGCTCATTTTGAGAAAACATCTCATAATTTATTGATCATTTTTCAAATTGTTTTGATCTACCATTGAAACATTTTAAAAAAATATCTTTCCTCTGTTTATATTTATTTACCTGTACATATTTTATTATTTCTGTCAGCCTTTCAACAATTGGTTAGATGGAGCCAGAGAAGACTTAGTCGATATGTTTATTGTCCACACAATGGAAGAAATTCAGGTGAGATATTTTGAATCTTAATTGACTTCACAAGATTGATTATTTTTATTGTTAATCTTTTACTCACATGTCTGAGTACTTAAAGTTTCTACTTGTTTTTAAATACTGTGTTTTTAATTGCTTTTAATCTCATTTTGCAGGGTTTAATTGATGCCCATGAACAGTTTAAACAGACTCTTGGTGAAGCTGACAAGGAGCACAAGTCTATCATAGCTTTGTCTCAAGAAGTTCAGACAATAGCCACCCAATGCCAAGTTCCTGGTGGAATTGAAAATCCATACACCACATTAACAGCAATTGTAAGTAAAGAACAATGGTAATATGCTCTGGAATATTGCTATTATGTGATGTGCTTATCTAATTTTACTTTCTATCATATTCACAAGGTATCTAAAAAGTTTTATGAATGGATTGATTTCTAAAAGGCAGAAATGCATTTATGCACATGGAGAGAACAATTTTAAAAAATGTCACATAGTTTGAAATATACTAAGCAGAAGCAATGCATAAACATCAAATTTTGTTGTGCATCCAGCATGTTTTGCCGAATTCATACAGGAATGAACTGTAGACTTTGTAGCATTACAGTGCCTGCTTACACACAGTAATTTGTGTGGTATGTAATTTCTTGGCTAAATGCACCATAATTATTCTCAAACATCCTCTATACTCCCCGGATCTGCCACTTGTAGATTTCTTTTTGTTTTCACACCTCAAGAGAACCCTGAAAAGCAAACGTTTTTTAGATATACCAATCATGTAACAAAACAACATGTGACATCAATGCTTCTATCGATTCGTAAGAATTTGCAGACTCGTTGCAGCAGTTTTGCAAACATTATCGAAAGTGTATTGCAGTTCATCCAGATTATTTTCAAAGTGCCAAAAGGTTGTTTGTTTTCCTGTTTTCTAATGCCATTCTTAAACTTTTTAGATCCATTTTGTACTTATTTATTTATTTTATAAGACCCAATATCACATTTTCTCCATTTCTTGAAGTTAGTTGTATTATCTAACTAAACAAACTCAACACGTTATTTAAACTTATTTTTCACCTTTCATCTGAGAGCGTTATTTCTTACTTATTTGTAAAACTGCATTTAGATTTGTGGCTTATTTGGCCTTTAACCCTTTCACAGGAAGTATGTTTTATGTGTATCAGTTATAATGTGGCAAATGCAGGGACTCGTTAAGTATTTGCCACCTCATTAAATACAGATAAATCTGAAAAGTGAGAAAAATTCGATTTTAGTAACATACTGTGTGGATGATTATTTTTGTGCTAATTGTTTAAGAACTAAGAACAAATGTCTAAAATTTTCTGAGGCATTTTTAAATATACCATAGGAAAATGAGAAATTTGGAATCATCAAACCTATGTGAAATTGACTCATAAAGTTGAATTTAGTAGCAACTTGAGTCCCTGTCTGTGACCTACCCATAACTTGAATCTTCTATGTTTCCAGAATAAAAATAGTTTTGAGATAACTTTTAGAAATTGATTAATGATTTTCAAATCTGGCTAATTCATTAGCTAATATTTTGAATTTCTTAGCATGATCCCTGGAAGTACTAGTGAATATTACATGGATGTAAACTAAAAAAAAATGAGAGTATTGTATATATATATATGAACTGTCAAACTTGCACATTAAACTTTTTTTTTAAAGTTTACTTGAGAAGCTTTCTACTGGATTTATTTTATTGAGCTTTCAGGGTGGGTTGTTCTTTGTCCTTTCCAGTTGCCTTAACTTTTGGTTGTAATAATGTAAACAAATTAAACTAATTATTTTAATGGCTTATACAGTATAGTGAAATCTCCGTAAGTTAGACACTTATGGTTCCAACAGGTGTTTGTAAATGTTTCACTTTAATTACAAATGTATATGCATACTTCTTAAACATTTGATTTATTTATCACTTCTAATTTTAAAAAAATGATGAGACATTCACTATGAATTGAAAATTTCCAACTGGACGAAAAATGTCCGGGCCAGGATTCAAACCTGAGATCTCTTGGCTGAAGCTGCCATGCTCTAGCAACTGAGCTATCCCAGTCGAATCTTGGTCTTCCAATTTGAATAATTGTGCTAAAATTAATCTAGAGACATTCACTGTTTAAATAGATAAGATAATTTTTTTTTGTTGAAAACCTAAACAAAAAAATGATAATAAATACAAAAAGAAAGTACATCTTCATTAATTACTACTACACATCAAAAGTAAGCATAATTATTGACATGTGAAATATTTGATAATTTAAATGTACAATTTATGTCTGATAAAACATCTGTATATCTGCTATAAGCATATGCTTTCGGTTAGATAAGGTATTTAAAACATCAGTGTGATTCAAACTGTAAATCTTTCAGTTAGAAAAAAAAAAAGATATTTTCCAAGATCAGATAGAGTAAATTTATATATAGTAGAAACATTGATATTTAGGTACATCAATTATTGTTTAATAGTTGTTGAATAGTATAAAAAATTTCCACATTATTCTTTTAAATAAGGGAAAAGTGTCCAACTTATAGGAGTTTGATATAATGTTAATCCTGTGGATACATTCCATTCTCAAAAAAAAGTGTTCAACTTATGGGAGGTTTCAATGCATTAATTAATATCTACATTTTCCACATGCTGGAAGTAAAAGTGGAGCTTTCATTTATTTCAAAGGATTTGTGTTTTTTGAAAATTTTTAATGTCATTCATGATTTTTGTTGATTTAGATATCCCCAAATAAGTTTTACAACATTCGAAGAATTTTTAATTAGTTAATTACTTGATGACAATTAGTCCTGCACTAGTCGGGGTGAACCCAACCTGAACCAGAAATTTAAAGTCAACCTGACACCACCCACCACCAAAAAAAAAAAAAAAAAAAAAAAAAAACTCTAAACTTAACCAAACACAATACACTTCATATTTGCCTGTGTTTCCATTTGTATGTAAAAAAAATACTTGTTTGGGTGTATGTATCGTGAATGATTTCATTTAACTTTATCTTCATGATGTTTTACAGATACTCTTTCAGAACGCATTTCAATAATTTTTTTTGTCTTTGTAAAATTATAAAGATTTTTATTAAGTACCATAACATGGGGTTACTTGGACCCAAACATATAATGTTTTAAATCAGTCCTGGGTCTACTGTTTACTACTAGCTAAGTCTGTTACCTGTTAGAGTATTGATGAACAGTATACCCAGGATTAATTTAAGACATAATTTTGTTTTGGGCCCAAGTAACAAACATCAAGTTATGGTATATCAGTAAACACATTGCTGTCATCTTTTTTGACCATGTAACTTAAGAAAATAATTGTATACAGTAGATTTTCTTATTTCCTGCGAAATATTTTTTAATTGCCTTTGTCTGCTTTGTTTTAGGACATAACTACCAAATGGAGTGATGTAAAACAGATGATTCCAAAGAGGGATCAAGTTCTACAGACTGAGCTCTTGCGACAACAATGTATCCTTTTCTTTACACATTCTTTATGCAATAAGGATATTGTTTATAGACTTGTGACTGAAAGGACTGGCTTTGATTTTATTTTTAAAACATTAAGTTTAAGTATAACTAAACTTAAAAAATCTAGTTCAAATAAGAAAAGTTAATTTTACTTACCTTTTATTCAAAAAAGAATTAACTAGTATATCAAAATGGAACACACTGAATATGTCCTAAATCATTACAATTTATTTTTGATTTGTTCAACATTTATGGGGAAAAAAGCTTTAATTTTTAGAATGTATAGAATAATATTTTGTATATTCAATCCGTTGAAAACTTATTTTCAAATACAATCTGAAGAATAAAAGGTATATTTTTTCTTTGAAAACATGTGGCTCACATATGGTATTCAACTAATAACTTATTAGTTTAAGACATGGACTTTAAAAAATAAAAAGAGCAATATTATCATAAGGTCAATATTACATGAAGTCATAACTAGGATGATTTTGCAAAAGTTTTTTCCCTCATTCTGAATACATAAATGGAATCACGTGATTATCTCTTTTCTTTGCAACTCTTGGTAGACACATTGGCATCTTCTATAGCCTCAACAGATAGTATTAAAATTTACTGGGGAAGGGGGGGGGGGTTATTAATTTTTTTTATTGGTACAAAATTTTCAATCAAATTAGAATAAATTTTTGAGAATCATTAACTTATCAAATTTTCACTAAATTAGCTGTTCCACTCTAATTTTGTTACATTTAACATTTCTGATTTACTTATATTTATTTAAATGTTATAATTTATTTTTATATTTTGCTGTTGTTAACTGAAGAAGAAGTAAATGTAATTATTGAAAATATATTCCTAATAGGGTTAAAATATAAATCCTAATAGGGTTAAATCTGGTAAGAAATAAACTGTGCATGAAATTGGATTAGAAATGATTAATTCATTTTTACACTAGATTAATTTTAACACAATTATTTCAAATTGGTAAAGATATCATACAAGTTGTAATTTTCCAACTGGACGAAAAATGTCCGAGCCAGGATTTGAACCTGGGATCTCTTGGCTGAAGCCGCCACGCTCTACCAACTGAGCTATCCCGGTCGAACTGGTTGAACCCGGTCTGTTGAGCTGATTAAAATATCAGACCAGATGCTATGTTCAATAAGGTTAACTGGATGAATTATGCCCTCCAGGTTCGACCGGGATAGCTCAGTTGGTAGAGCGTGGCGGCTTCAGCCAAGAGATCCCAGGTTCGAATCCTGGCCTGGACATTTTTCGTCCAGTTGGAAAATTACAACTTGTAATTCATTTTTAGTTTGCAAGATTGCACTATTATTCATCCAGATTGGAATTATATATTAAAGTCATGTATAACTTTTAAGGATATACTAATATTTTTCATTAAATGTTGTAATTTGCTATCTAAGTTCAATAATGTTACCTTTGGGGTAGTTGCATCTTATTTTTTAATTATATTTAATTAAACAATGAAGATTGGTTTAACAGTATTTTTAACTCATTTATGGCCTGATGTGTGTGTATATATATATATATATAATTAATATTTCTAGTTTTTGTACAGATCAGATAACATGTGTTTGTCATTGATTTTCTCTAGATTAAAGTTTTTTAACGTTGCACATCTTAACTCTCTAAGCGTTTTGCCTGTATTTTTCCATTTCCCAGAAACAACTTAAATTGGCTGTAGACAAAAATATTTTTAACGTAATTGTATTTTAAGATGTATGTATCATAAAGAGATATGAAGTGTATTTTAGAAACAAACGGTGAATGAAAATCTCAATTAATATTAGTTTTATGAGCATTTATATGAAAATGCAGGAAAGCCCTCAGAGTGTTAAAGATATTCTGAAACTGAATTGACTGTGCTATCAGTTATTGAAAAGTTTACACACATCCATAAATAAAACTTTGGATTCTTTGTATTGTGCATATTTTGGATTAATATTTTAATGTGCTTTAAAAGATAATTGGTCAGGTTGTTGTTATTGTTTTCAATTTCTGTTATAGATATAAATTATAAAAAGTTTCAGTGTGTATATATATATAAATTCATTCTGAGCTAATTTTCACCAAAAAAAGATAGTATAGTGAACTCTTCAGAATTTGAAACCAAGCTTTTTGCAGATTGTAGAATTTAGCAGATTAAAAAGCATTGTTTTATTTACATATTTTTCTTTTTAGTCTTGTCTATAACTTAGCAATATTTAAACTAAAATTTACTAAAATGAATTTTTTTTTTTTTTAATTATAAAACTACTTTTACATTAGATTTCAAGTCAAACTTATTTTCAAATTATTTTAGTTTTTATTCAGTATTTTTTTAATATTGGCACAGCGGCAGTTTTTTGTAATCAATATCTTTTTTTTTCCCTGTATTCTATACAGTCATCTGTAGTTTTATGAGAAAATATTATAGCTGAATTAATACATTACCAGTGGATCCATGCAAGGCTTTTGCACTACAATCTTTAAGATTATTTGCTGATACATTAATTTTTTTTTTTAATTAACTGCAATTTTTAATCAAACGTGTTTTAATGAAATGTGAGTGTACTATGTCAAAAGCCTGTTTAAAACATTTTCGTTTTATATCTCGTTCATCATTCTCAATTTTGTATATGTATAGGAAAAAAGGATGTTGACAACAGAAATAATACATATGATATATGAAACTTATATAATTTAATTAAATAAAATCGCTTGCATATGCATTAAGTACAAGAACTGCAGAAATAAACATGATATTAAGACTAATTCAGTTATTATTTCTTATATATTTTTTCTTAACCTAATTTTTTTACCATTTGAATGTTTTGAAACTGAAATTACTCTAAAAGCATAAAATAAGGAATGCGCAAGGCTTTTCGAAAGAACTTTGTCATTCTTCGTCAGACGCAAGGAAGACGTGCAACCACTTTGAAGGCAGGAACAAGACATAACGCAGGAGAAAAAAACTCAGGAGTTCAGCTACCTTTAAAGTGGTTGCACGTCTTCTTTTCACCTGAAGAAGAAGGACAAAGTTCTTTCGAAAGACCTTGCACATTCCTTATTTTATGGTGTTATTAAGAAGTTTTTATGTATATGTATGCACGCCTGTTTGTTCAATACTTTTAATGTGAAATTACTCTTTTAATATTTGCGTTTTTTTTTCAGCTAGAATTATTTTAGTATAAAGAATGTAAAATACATCGAAAGTCTACAGTGATCAACTCTTTGAAAAAAAATTATTAGCCCATTAGTGCTCAGTATTGTATAAATAGAACAACTTCATTCTGTGTCGATATATCTAGTTACTGTCTTATTGGTTCTATTCTGCACATGCATGTACCCCAATATATATCTACTCACCACTCCATTTTTTTGAAACTGGTATGGTCTAGTTTTTGAAGAATGAAATTTGCAATCTTAACATTCTCAAAATCTCAAGAATAACAAAAGACTAAAAATGAAACTTCATGTTCATCGCTTTTGTCATCTGCCCAGTGTCCTACCTTTAGAATAGTCCATATCTCTGATTCTGCAAATGGAAAGAGGACATAACTTCTCATTTCATGAAATTCTAAACTTCTGAAAAAAAAAATCTCTCTTAAATTCAAACTTTAAAATAATTCTGGCATTAATGGTTAATTAAATCAGGTATACAGTTGTGATTTAATGACCTTCATGGGACCTCGAGAAATTGGACATTAAATTGAATGGTCATTAAATCAAAAGTTGGTAATATAGGTTGTTTTAATTCAGTTCACAAATACCTAAATTTTAATGCAATAAAAACTATTGATTTATACAATTTTTAAAAAAAATATTTTTTTTTGTGGTTTGCCTTAATTTTTAGAATTAAAAAATGCATAAAAATTATGGAATATTTTTATAGCTAAAAATTAATTTAAGCATTTTACAAAATTAAAAGATGACTTGACACAACATTTTAACATTTACACATAATTAACATTTTTTGAAAAATGATGTTATACTTTTTTCCTTCAAATGGCGGTTTGGTGGTATAGATACTTTTGCTTTCATTATGGCATCCCAATTTTTTATGATCGTGAAAAGAGTATTTTTTGGAATGTTAAACATTTTAGCAGTTTCAGATTTTGCTATATGTTTTTCCACACTTTCAAGAATTTTCACCTTCATATCAATGGCTATAGATGATCTTTTATTTACAATAGGAGTCATGGAAAAATAAAAATGTTTAGCATAGAAAAAATACAAACAACATAAATGATTTAACGTCGACGAAAATGACTCCTAAAAGATTGTACATCGAGAGATCATTTGCCTGCTACAGCTATTTTTGTGATGATCATAAGCCAGATAATCGCAGAGCTCAGTGGGCATGTACTGCAAAGCTACAGGTGTAAGGAATTTTCAAGAAATTTAACAGAGCTGTTGTTAGATGCATTGTCATCCCTAGAGCGTGGAGAAGAAATAAAAGGGAGCTGACGGATATCTGAAAGGGTCGAATCAGAAGAAGGAAATGTTTGGTTTTTTTTTTTTTTTTATATACTTCTCTGAAAAGTTTAATACAATGCACTGTTTATTCGTGTTCTCTGAAAAGTCATTAAATCAAGATTCGAATTATTTACGGGTTGTTAAAATAAGTGATGAAAAACATTGTAAGTATTCGGAAATGGTTGGAACCTGATCTAATGGTCGCTAAATTGCTGAGGGTCATAAAATCGCGAGTCTACTGTATTTGTTTTATGAAAAAAATTATTAACTTTGAATATTCATTGTCTATATTCCAAAATATATGATAGATTATGGATGAGCTTTATTAATTTTCCTCTTTTTTCTTAATATTTGTACCCTTGTTTTATATTTTGAGAAGATTTGTTGCTAGAAGTCTAAAACTGCAGTATGTATTTGAGATGTTTGCCTTAATTCTGAATCAGCTAATGAAAGGTTACGTCGTAAGTTTGCTGACAAAGCCAATGCTGTTGGACCCTGGATTGAAAGACAGATGGACTCTGTCGCTGCTATTGGTATGGGCATGCAAGGAAGTCTCGAGGACCAACTGAACAAACTAAAACAATTTGAAAGCGGTGTTGTTCAATATAGACCTCATATGGATGAACTTGAGAAATGCCATCAAGTAAGTTTTTTTCTCTTGTGTTTTTTACTGTTAATAGCAATTAATATTATATATGTGAAGAAAGTGTACATTAAGTCTAGTGCAGAAAATGTCTCATTGATCCTTTTTTTTTTTTTTTTTTTTTTTTTTTTTTTTTAATCATATTTGTATCTATTTTGAATATTTATGAGATTTGTGCTATTACAGGAAATTCAAGAGGCCATGATCTTCGAAAATAGGTACACACAATATACCATGGAGGTAAATATTTTTAGAATTTCCTTATTTTATCCATTTTACTAATCAAATTAGATAAAAATTTCTGAGTATATTATTTTTTAAAAATGCAGTTATGTTTTTATTATTTCAAATGTCCAAAATTTTATGTTATTTCTCTTTTGTATTAACTTTCAAAAAATACTATAACTGTAACTAAGGACCTTCGATTTCTTCTTGCATTCTAATTTATTTCCGTTCATTTCATTTAGACACTAAGAGTTGGCTGGGAACAACTTCTAACATCTATTCATCGCAACATCAATGAAGTTGAAAACCAGGTAATTTTCTTTTTTGGGGGAAAATTAATGGATCGTAAATTCCATAAAATATTAATTTCATTGTTGCAGAGCATAAGATATTTCAAATTAAATCTAGATCTGTTAAAAAATTTTAATGATATTTTTATTAAAGTTATTTATTTTATTAGATATTTAAAAATGTATCTTAAAGCTTCAGAAAAATGTATAAAAGATTTACCTCTACAATTGAATATTTTCCAAGAGATATAAAACTGAATTTGTTTGTATATGTTATTACTTTCTTCTATCTTTACAAGAAGAAAGTATTGGATTCATGAAAATTTTCGACTTCCGGTTTTCGACGGATTTATACGTTTTAGAAGGTCCTGAACACGATTTGACTATTTTTAGAAAATGTCTGTCTGTATGTGACAAAAATTTTGTGGGCGCTCTATCTCAAGAACTAATGCTCGGAATTTAATAAAACTTTATATTTAGTTAGTCCCTGATATAAATTGGTGCTGATTAGTTTTTGGTAAAAATCACCCAGCAGGTGGCGCTGCTATGCAGTATTTTTCGCGATTTCCGCAATAGCTCTATCTCAAGAACTAATGCTCGGAATTTAATAAAACTTTATATTCAGTTAGTCTCTGATATAAATTGGTGCTGATTAGTTTTTGGTAAAAATCGCCCGGCAGGTGGCGCTGCTATGCAGCATTTTTTCACGATTTCCGCAATAGCTCTATCTCAAGAACTAATGCTCGGAATTTAATAAAACTTTATATTCAGTTAGTCTCTGATATAAATTGGTGCTGATTAGTTTTTGGTAAAAATCGGCCAGCAGGTGGAGCTGCTATGCAGTATTTTGCAGGATTTACACGATTTTAGTGATAGTCCTATCTCAAGAAATAATGCATGGAATTTAATAAAACTTGAGTTTCAGTTAGACCTTGATATAAATTGGTGCTGATTCTTTTTAGTGTATGCGAAACCTGTGTGAGATAGAAGAAAGTTTTGGGATTGACACATCCAACTAGTTTCTTATTGTAAGAAAGAGAACTGGAAATGGAGGTTTAAAATAATTTAACTATTAAAATATTGTAAAAAAAAAGGGGGGAGAAATAAGGGGAAGATATTTAAATTTGAAATAGGGTTAAAAGATATTTTGGAATATTAATTGATAGATATTTAAATTTTCAAATTTTCAAAATGAAAAAGAAGAATCAATTTATTATAGCCTGTGATCTAAATACAATTTTTAGTGGAAGTACTAGAAGGGATAAAATATTGTGTAATAAAACATAAATGTATAGATAATAACCTCCATGATGAAATAAATATAAATAAAATATTACTCACCTGAAATAAACCCAGTTTTACTGTAAATACATATAAGTCATACAATAACAGATTTACATTCGAATTTGGCAATAAATAGCTGTACCTATCAGTAAATTTCTAATCTACGATAATTCACATTTGGAATTAGATTTCTTTCTTTTTTTAATCATAGAGAAATATAAGAAATTAGCAATTTTCATAGGGAAAAAAAAAAAAAAAACACCTAAGCAATAAGTTCTGAAAGAAGGCAAGTAGATGCTGCTAAAGAAACTTTGGCATTGGCTATCATTTTAAAAGAAAATGAAAACCTTTGAAGCTTTCTGAAAGATCTAATATGTGCCCAAACAGAAAATCAATATGACTTGAGGACTATCAAGTGATTTGTGAAAAGGTATATACACTTGGTTTAAAGATAAGACAAACACTTTTCCCATTTCATGACCTATATTATATGGTAAAGCCAAAAAAGTTGCACAGAACATGAAAATCGAGAAATTTGAAGCGAATTTTGGTTGGCTGTTTTGTTTTCATCATAAGTATGGCATAGCATTAAAACTAATTTCTGGAGAAGAAAAAAAGGCCTATATAGCATGAGAAGTTTTCAATGCCGATGAAATTGCTTTTGTATCAACTTCTACCAAATGAAAGTCGCACTATATCAATGAAAGTTGAAAAATGTAAAAGCAGACAAATCTAAAGCGCGGATTTCATTTTTTTTCTGTTATAATGTCACCCGCACAAAAAAGCTAAAATGCTTTAAAACCATTTAACCCCTTCAGCGTCACTATATTTTTGTGTAGGCTACTTCAAAAAAGTGGTGGCAATCAAACAATTTGAAATTTTAAAAAATTTCAAATTGTTTGATTGCCACCACTTTTTTGAAGTAGAAATATTCACCTTTTTTAATGGCTGTTAAAATGATGCGAGAATAAAGCTAATTTCACTCTTTTAAAAAACTGGTGGGAATCAAAGAATCTGAATTTAAAAAAGTAGAATACACAGCCCGTGAATATCACGGGAGCGACAATTAAGGGGTTAAAGTTCTTTTGGGGCATCTGGAAGCCACATTGCTTAAAAATTGTGAAGAAACTTCCACTTTTTCTTGTGGATAAGGAGTTTGACTGAACAAATGAGCAAAATCAGAAGAGAAATAAATTTTTCTCACATAATAGTGTTGTACACTAAATTACAGCAAATTAATCTAACATAAAAGTAAAATTTTGACCTCCTAATCTTACTTCCATTTTGCAGCCCACACATCAAGACATTATTAAAAAAAAATGCCAAAGTCAATTTAGACGCCGACTAATAGAAAGGACCTTCTCTGAAATAAAAAGTAAATTTATGTAACGGTGAATGTAAGATAGGCAATTGATGTGATATCGGATGCCCGGCAGAGATTTACCACAATTAAAAACTGTTAGAGAAGCTCCAGCCTTATACATTTGGCAAATGAAGTACAAAAGACTTCAGAAGAGTGTACTTATTGCATTAAATTTCCTTCAGATCTCAGGACCACAGTTACAGAATGTTTTTTAACTTACATCATCAGCTAATAGTTACATTGAATGGATAAAGGAGTCGTTACATGCCCTGACATACAAATAACACTGCCGAAATTTTAATAAAAGAAGAGAAAGCAAACGACAGTGAAAGTTAAGATAGTGATTGTTCATCCAATACTAAAACTTGTTTTCTACAATCAAAAGAAGCTCTGTCGAACATTGCAACTTTTAAAAAGCAAAACATTATGCCGGTCACATTTTATACAACGTTAAATAATTTTGAAGATTTTGTTATAAAAAAAAATTGTCAATTCGAAAAAAAAAGGAAAATTTCTGACTTTTTTGTAAAAAAAATTAATCAATAGTTACATTAATGGAATACATCAGTGTGAATTTTTCAACAGTCAGGTATGTGGAATAAATTACAATTTCTTTATAATTACGAAATTATGACTAAAATCTTCAAAATTAATTAATTTAATTTTTATCTTATAACAAAAATGTTCACAATAATATACTGTATATAAATTCTTTATTGACATGTTTGCAGAAGTTAATACAACTTTACTAATAATATGTAACTTTAGTTAATGTGTATCGATATTTAATTTTTTTAATCCGCCATATTGGAATTTCACATTAACGAATTTTTCAGAATAACAAACTTCAACGGTGGTCTCTAAAAATTCGTTGTAACGAGATTTTACTGTATTCATAAGATCATGTTCAATCAGACTCTTAGTGGAGAAGTTAATTTATTAAATTACTTCAATTATATATTCTTCTAAAATTTTAATCCTTTGAATTTAAATTATTATTTGTTAGCATATTTATTATATCGGCGAAATATATATACATATAATAAACAAATAAATTGTGAGACAAGAAACATTAAAAGACATTGTTTATAATTGAATCATTTTTATTAAGTATAGAAATAAATTTTATATTCCTAAAAAAAAAGGGGGGAGGGGGAAGGGCGGAAATTAAGTGCACTTAACTAATATTACTGTTTTTCAAACAGTGCATAAGTAAAAAAAATATAAGTTATAATCAGAGTATAATGAATAATTTAATAAATACAAATAAACTTTTATTAATTAGGGATTTCAGTTGTAATTGTGAACATGCTATTTTTCAATTTAATAAATTAAGACTATTATTTAGGTAGATCAATTTTCTGTGCATATAAGTCCACTAAATCACTAAAAGGGTTCACTTTATAGGAACACAGTTCAATGAATCGATTCCTAATGCATTGAATCCATAAGTTTCGAAATAATGCATAGTTATAAAAAAGTTTTCTTGACATTTCATAAGATTTAGAACAACGTAAAATGTTCAAAAATAATTAAGTTACATACTTTATGATATCAAAACGATCTTTGTAATGGAAC
This sequence comes from Maratus michaelseni, assembly GCA_963931845.1. Classification (NCBI taxonomy): domain Eukaryota; kingdom Metazoa; phylum Arthropoda; class Arachnida; order Araneae; family Salticidae; genus Maratus; species Maratus michaelseni. The sequence goes on along the minus strand of OZ007591.1, from coordinate 36,183,541 downwards.
TGATTCTTTGAGCATGTAACTTATGTAAAATAGAAAGCTTAAACTTGCATATCTAAATTTTCTTTTTGTTTTTCAATAATAACTTTATCTTACAAACCAGTTTTTAAAAAAATAAATAACCCCTTCACAACAAGATCCTATATACTTATTTTAATTTTTTGGGAACCACTATTTTTGAATAGTAACTTTTACTTTATTTAATCATTGAAATTATCTGATTAAATAAAGCAAAAATTGCTGTTTGAAAGCAGTGGTATTTAAATTGAAGGATTTTGCACACCCTATATAGTATGTATGTCTGTCACTTGTTTCTAAAAGGTTGATACCAAAACAATGTTCTGCAAGTGACTTCAGTAAATAATTTAAAAGGAATTAAACATGATATCTTTACAATTTTTTTTCTGATGAAATTTCCAATACAAATATCTTTCTGCCTACATTGTGATGAGATATTCCTATAAGTTTTGTACTTCTCCTGAAGAAAAACTTAACTGCTACTAAATTCATATATAAAATAATGCATTGTGCAGAAAGGAATTTTACTTATTAATTTACACTAAAGAGTAAGGATATTGTCAGTTATCATTGTGTTAAAAAGTATAATTAAATGTTGTATAAAAGTATAATATGTTGTTTGTAATTGTATGTAATTTTTCCTTTGTTTAGATTCTGACTCGCGACTCCAAGGGCATTACTGGTGAACAGTTGAATGAATTCAGGATGTCATTCAATCATTTCGATAAACACAGAAGTGGCCGTTTGGCACCTGAAGAGTTCAAATCTTGTCTAGTCAGTTTAGGATACAATATTCGAAATGACAGACAGGTTAGATGTTTTTCTATTTGTTTTAGGCAACTCTTTCTTTTATGAGAAAATCTATATTACAATTACTTAAATCTATGAAATGCTGTGCCTCATTTTAAAATTCAGCGGTTCATATAATAGCATTTTACAAGAGGCAATAGAGGATTGGTCTTATTAGACAATAATTACATTGTTTTTTGTCATATGCTAACATCTTTTTGATTGATCTTGTTGTATAAATACATTAAATCATCTAAGATAGTCAGTTTTGGTGTTTTGTCCAATGCTTCAGTATCCATCTCATTTCATGGCATGAATAATAATTTTGGTCTTGAATTCAGATGAACTGTTGGGGAGGGAGACATTACACTTTTTCTGTTCTCCCCCTTCCCTATCCCAAGCAACTGGAATTCTTGGGATTGTGCATTGATGGAACAGCTGCTTGAATTGTGCCAAAACAATAATGTTGTACATTTTTGTGCCAAATCTATTATTTTTCAACAAAATTCCTCCCAGCTGCACCAAAGTACAAAAGATTTTTACTAGCAGCATTTTGCAACAAGAGAAACTCCGTAATTCCTCACAGTACTAAGTCCCTGCTAAGCACTCATTGTGATCTAAAACTCCACGCACATGTGCACTGATCAGTCTAAACTCTTTTCTCAGATTGGATCTGCAAAGAAACAGATTTGATGCTCCAAGAGTGAAAAAAAAAACCTCCACTTTGGACTGAGTACCAACTTTTTTTTTTCTGTAGACTCTGACCAGGTCTGGGCTTACTTTTATCTGTAGATTTCTGCAGACCAGACCTGGAATTCATTCTTTCTGCCCAGTGTCAAGCTTGCAATTTTTTTCACAAAAATAATAGTGACAATCTACTTTGTTTAATGGAATCTTTAGAAATTTATTTTGTTTTATTAAATTAAAGAAATATTTTTTTAATTTCAACTTTTTCTTTTTTTAGAGTTTCAAAATTATGATTTTTAACTCTCTTTCTGTTATTTTAAACTATGTTAGAGATTCGCTCAGACTGAAATTTCCAGGTACAGGGTCGATCTGACCCGAATGAAAGCTATCTTGATACGGCCCACCTCAGTATAAAAACTGAAAGTCCGGGTCAGGTAGTTTAAATTTTCACAGTTCATGGCCCACGCCATGTAAAACTCAATCAAATCAGGCTTGGACCAACTCAACTTCTACAAAAAATGCTGATTTTCCTTAACCTTTAATTAAGATTCTTTTAAAGAATAATGCATACATATTTATGCAAAAATTTTACAACATATGTCAGACTGTATGTCCACAAGCCAGTGCCGAAACTAACCTTTTTTGCACCCGGGGCAAACATGGATTTTGGTCCCCCACCCCTTCCCCACCAAATAAATTTGCAAAGAGAATTTTACCAAGTTTCTAATAGCCAACTCGACTTGTTTTAAATTTAAAATATGTAATACTGAACTACGTAATCAGCTTTGTCAAATATTGATTCAATAAAAGCTTCAAAATGGAATAGAAAGGAACAGGAAAAAATTCCTCTTTATACAGGTTTTCGTCTTAGCAGGTATAATTGCTAGTATTCTGTCTTTTCTATTCTTAAAACTGGATTCCGTTATAGAGAGATTTCCTTTTTACAGATTATGTATCATGAGGCTTTTAAAGTCCAAATGAGGCTAAAGTCCAAATGAGGCGTTTAAATGAGGCTTTTAAAGTCCAGTGATATGAATCATCACATTGTCTTAAGAGTTTAGAAGACATTCGGAAGCTAATGTTAAATCTGTGGGAGCGTTCTTAATACTTTTATTTTTTTTTCCATGGGATACTTGCAGTCGATATCTAATGTTGTGCGTTTGTACTTTTTCGGGTTTTGTTACATTTTTTTTTTTTCATTCGGACACTTTCATTTTTGTGAAACTGTTTGAGAACGGTTCTGAAATTGAAAGAGTCCTTATATAAAACAACTGCAACCAAAGTTGAAAAAGTGAAAATGCCCAACATTAGATATCGAGATCAGGTATGATATGAAAAAATATATAATTTAAAAATATTTAAATGCAAGCGAGAATTCCGAAAAGAACGCTCCGATAGGTTTAACATTAGCATGCGAGTGTTTTCGCGTGACTAGTGTAGGCTCTTAAGAGCATTTTAATATTTTTAAATATTTTTTTTCTTAGGCTAGCTGAGGCTGATGTTCGAAAGTGAAAGTAACTTATGTATGTATTTATTTATTTATATAAACCTGCAACAAAAATTGAAAGACCAGGTTAGAGATCAACCTCAGCTATCCTAAGGGAAATTTTTTTTTTAAATATTAAAATGCAAGCGAGAAATTTGAAAAGAATGCTCTGATATGTTTAACATTAGCTTGCAAGTTTCTTCACTTGACTATAGTGTAGGTTCGTAGATTCTTAAGAACTAAAAGACCAGGATTTTCTGTCTTACTAACCATGGTGCCATGGGTGAGATTTTTTTTCTGAACTCCTAAAAATAATACATCCCGACCTCGCACCCATTAAGGATAGATCTCTATGTAAAAAAGTAACTGAAGTAAAAAGTAGCATTGTCTCGGCAGTCGCCTGACGGCCCGACCTCACCCATAGCAAGACGGGGGAAAAAAAGCTCCACGCTGATCAGCGAGAAAGAAGAAAGAAATAGAGCACCCTTCTTGGAATTTTTTCGTATGGAATCGCTTGGCAGTTATCCTTGTTGGACACTGAACAGTGACACAAAGACATGAGACTGACGTCGGAAAATGTTAGTGATTCTTACTACAAGGGAAGTGATTTCCCCGATAGATAGAAGACATAGACATCTTCTTTGGACATAGTGTATTTGGAATAGGATAAAAATTACCTAAGAGAACAAACAGTTCTTTCTTCTTATTCATGTGCTATCTAGTATTTTAGGCGAATCTTATTATCTATTTGTCAATTTTAATGCATTTGGTTCAGTTTCTTTTTTTTAATTTTCCGGCTACGAGATATTTTTATCCAAATTTCACACATATATATACATTTTTGTTTTAAATGACAAACGAAATCTTCATTTGGCGCCCCCTTTGGCTGGCGCCTGGGGCACATGCCCCCTCTGCCCCTCTGTAGTTTCGACCCTGCCACAAGCCATAGAATACAGAGTCACATCATTAATAATCACTTGGACTCTTAGATTATTACATTCAAATAAAGAATCATTAAAAAATTAATGTAGTTTTGAATTAAAGAAAAAGATGGTCAAAACATCATAGTTTTGAAGCTGTATACCAAAAATAAAGTAGATTTTTGATAATATTTCTCTGTAATTTATTAAACCAAAGTATATTTCCAAAGATTCCATTACAAATGTGAAATATCATCATTATTATTATTATTTTTTTAAATTGCCGGCCTTACACAGCTCAAAAACAATTATGTCTAGACCTGGTCCGGCCTGAGCCTACTGAAAATATTAAACCTGTGAATGGCAGATTCAAAAAATTGTCTTTGTTTTTTCAGCATTTGGAAAATTGTCTTTATTTCGCCAAGCCGATCACGGGACTCAAGCCAGACCCGGGCCTGTGCAGATCTCTAAACTACATTATATTTTCTAACAAGTCTTCACTTGAATGTATTTGTAATCAATAATGTTATTTCATATTCCATGGTTTGCAGATAGATAAATAAACGGAAAAATATTATATTTTTGAATAAAAAAAGTATAAAATATTCTTTTAAAAGTACATTAAATATAAAATAATGTTGGTTAAGAAATATATATATATATTTTTTTTTTTGGGGGGGGGGGGGATCACCCTTCTGATTATGAAATTTCATATATATGAAATATATAATTAATATTTTATTCAAATTAAATGTTTAATTTGAAGACATTTTTTGATTGTAGAATTTAAATCCTGATATGCACAAATTATTTTGAAGAACAAAGCCACTAAAAGGTTAATTTTGATGGAATCCCTGCATCTAATTAAAATAAATATTCGATTATACATTCCAATCCATTCTATTAATAATTCACTTAAAACTTTAGCAAAATAATAAAAACAGGAATATAGCAAAATTTTCCTGAAAGTATAAGGCATGCAATTTTCACATGTAGATTTCAAATCTTGATACAGATAATTAGTTTGGGAGCAAATCTCATGAAGATTGATTTTGATGCAGACTGCAAAGAATCTACATTTCACAAACAGAAATGTTCCTGCCAAGAAATTTGTGCAAAGTGTGGGAAAATGAGCTAGCACAAATGATCGCAAAGCTGTCGATCAGACCAATTTCAAATTTAGAATGCAATGAAATGCTGAGAAAACACAGGAATGATCTGCAATTTTACTACAAAAAAGGGGCGAACAGTCAAGGTCAGTTATGTGGCATTTCTCCATTGTAACTTTTAAAGGATTGGGATTTAGAGAATAATAAGCAATGCGGGCAGTGAATCAATCAACAGGTGACTACTACCAGTTTAATATGATATTTTGTGAGCACATTTATTTGTATAATCTGAAAATTCTGAGTGCTTTTGTTTGATTTAACTGCTTTTATATGGTTACATTTTGTATAAATATTCTAACATTCTAATATTGATACACTTTATCTTTACAATTAAACCTTTCATAATTTTTATACTATTCAGATTATTAGTTTATATTAAAGAAATATATAACTTTTTGGCATCTCCTGTTGTGCTTTTATCTATCCATTACTAAAATAATTGAATTGCTAAATCTTTTTTATCCCATGCTTCATAAAATTAATTAAGTCTCAACTTTTATCACAAAATATTATATTATGTAAACAGACATTCTCTTTACTATATTTCAAATACTTAGCTTGCTTAGTTATATTTGTTTTTGCATTCATTTTTTTTTTCTTCTTTAAAGGGTGAAGCAGATTTCCGTCGAATAATGAGTGTTGTAGATCCAAATAATACAGGGTATGTTCACTTTGATGCCTTCCTGGACTTCATGACTCGAGAAAGTACAGACTCTGACACAGCTGAACAAATCATCGACTCATTCAGGATTTTAGCTGGAGATAAGGTAAAAATCATAAGATATTTTTTCAAAACTAAAGTTTAATTTATGTTTAAGTTTTCATACTAAGCAATGTTAATTTTTGATATTTCAAATAATTAAGATTGTAAACATGTCAGTGGTAATTATATTCTATTAAACATATCACACCTTTACTAGAAAAAAATTATAATTCGAAAGATTGATGATCTCATTCTTGAGAATAACGCAAGTGTAAATTATTAATATAATTTTTGCATTCTCTATATTTTTATATAGAAGATCTTTATGTTTATTACACTTGATTAATGCTATATGGCACATGCAGTGTATCAGCCACTGACCATGCTACTATTCTACGTGGAAGAATGTCAGTTTTTATGAACATGACTGTTGTTTTTGTTAAAATTTTGATGAAGTGCATTTTAATAACAATGCAAGAAAAAGGAACTTTCTAAAACACCTTAAAAAAGGAGATTTGAAAGAACCATTCTTCATGGCACAAGGAAGACATTGATCTTGCTTTAAAAATGATTGAGCACCTTTTTGTTCCTGATGAGGAAAGTTGAAGTTTGTTCAGAATAAGTTGTGCTTTTCCCATTTTTTTTACATGTTTTTTTAAGAAATTCCTTTTCTTTATAATGTGTTTTGCAGCAGTCAGAAGCAGATTAACGCCTTCTGGGCCACTAGGCTTTTTTTTTTTTTTTATATATAAGTTATCTACCCTATCTCAAAGCACTATGTATAATACAATTCTAAGAACTTTTTTATTCTTCTGCATACATTGTTTTTTTTTTTTCAAAATGAATTTACAGTAAATTTACAAATCAATGTATTTTTATATAGACATTTATGTGGAATTTCTTACTCTAAAAAAAAAAAAAAAAAAAATTCTTGGATTAGCAATAATTTTACTGATTTAAATTTCACATTGCATATTAAGTGCAATTTTAGTTTTAATATTGCAAATTACTGTGTTTAAAAAAAAAGAAAAAAAAACTTTCATTTTTCTAACAAAATTGATACAGTGAAACTTTGATAATTCAAACTTGTTTAATTCAAAATTTTGGATAATTCGAATTTTATTTTGGATAATTCGAATTTTTTGTACTATTGCAATAAAAATTTTGTGTTAAAAAAAAAAATTCTGGACTTTTTTCAGCTAAGGTGCAAAATATTTTAACAGTTTTTCTAAAGAAAAGCAAGGCGGTGGTTTGGAATGTCACTATGTAGGGATTTCCAAGAAATTTCCTGCCCACTCCAAGACTTGGGCCACACCTCTTCGGCAGGAGAATCTATTTCACTGTGGATTTGAAAAGATTGAAGCTTAGGGGTTGCAATGGGAGATTCTCACCACTTATCCTTCATCACCCTTTTTTTCTCCAGAAGTGCAGTTAGGTTTCTTTTGGTCTTATAATCATGTGCGTGAATGATTTAATGTGGTTGTAAGTTTTTGTGCTTGTGCTTTAAGTATTGCTTCTATGCTCTTACTATGGCATTGTCAAAAGCTAAAACTCCTTATAAGTCATTAACATTAGCTCAAAAGGTAGGAGTGATTAATGAAGTGGAAAAAAGTCTTAAAAAGAAATCTGAAATTGCCAAGGAATTTGGAATTCCATTCAACACATTATCGACATATTTGAAGAATAAAGATAAAATTTTGAGCAGCAAAAATGGCACTAGAAAAAATAGAAAAGAACGAGAGGACCTGACAACCTAGATGTGGACAGTTTTATTTTTAAGTGGTTTAAACAAGCACAATATAAGAACATTCCAATTAGTGGCTCTATTATGAGAGCCAACAGTTTGCCTCTGCATTAGGCATTCAAGATTTCAAAGCTAGCACAGGTTGGCTGAATGATTTCAAAGATAGAAATATTTCTTTCAAAACAGTGTGATGAAAGTGGTGCAGTAAATATTCAAGCAGCTGGTGAATGGAAAAAACATTTTAAAAGGAATTATTTAAGATAAGGAGCCAAACAATATTTTTAATGTCGACGAGACTGGACTTTTTTTTATAAGTGCATTCCAAATAAAACTCTTGCTTTCAAGGGAGAAACATGCAGTGGCAGAAAACTAAGTAAAGAGCAGGCAACGTTGCTTGTTTCAGCAAATACAGATGGTTCCGAAAAGCTGTCATTAATGATCCAATGCTTTAAAACTATAAAGTCTAAGCCTGTGTCCTACGATTCAAATAAAAAGGCATGGATGACCTCCAAAATTTTTGAAAACTGGCTTTTAAATATGAACAAGAAATTTGGAAAACAAAAATGAGAGATTGTCAAGCATCCCCAAAACAAAAAATGTGAAAATCTGTTTTTCTCCCGGAAAACATGACATCTGTAATTCAGCCAATGAACCAAGGCATCATCAAAAACCTTAAACAGTTCTGCAGGCATCTGTTGGTTGAAAGCATCCTCATTAGAGATTTTGACATTAAGAATCTCAACAATCTTCATGCTTCATGAAAGTGTAGGCAGGCATGGGACAAGATCAGTGAAAAAAAAAAAATCTCATACAAAATTTTAAAAAAATAAATAAAAAATTCAAACACAAACTTTGGACATACAGGTACCTTCCTGCCAAATCTTGTAGCTGTACATGCAACAGTCTCTTCAGCACACAAACTTCTATATTATTATAGATGTAGTTTTATTTTCGGTTTTGATGGAGAAGTATATTCCAGCTATTAAAGGAAGTCTTAATTACAATTTTTTTTTTTTTAAGAGTTTCTTTAATATATATTTATCAGAAGAAAGTATTGGAATCATAATCATGTAAATAATTTCCATTTTTTGATAGATTTAGACATTTTAGGTTGACTTGAATATGATTTGATAATTTTTTTTAAATCTCTTTCTGTATGTGATACAAATTTTGTAGCCATTCCATATCAAAAACGGAAGCATGGAATTTCATCAAATGCCATATTTAGCACATAGACGCTGATTATGTTTTCGTATATGTGGCCCAACAGGTGGCACTACTATGCTGCATTTTTTACCTTTCACGTGAGGTATTTTAATAAGGCAATCTCAAATTTCATCAAACTTCACATTCAGTTAACCCTTAACATAAATTGATGCTGATTAGATTTTGGTGTATTTCACATAACAGATGTTGCAACTGGGTCACATTTTTTATGATTTTCATGATAGCCAGATCTTGGCATGTTTGGGAACGTGTTTCGATTTAATTTCCATTTTTACTCACTTGCTATCCTCATAGAAAAAGTTTTCACTTCAATACTTTGACTACAAATTCAAATACTTTGTAAAAAAATTTTTTACATTCTAATTTGAAAATTTCTTTCAGCCTTATATCACCGCTGACGAATTACGCAGAGAATTGCCACCTGACCAGGCTGAATACTGCATTCAGCGCATGGGAGCATTTAAGGGTCCTGGTGCCATTCCTGGAGCCTTGGACTACATGGCCTTCTCTACAGCACTCTATGGTGAAAGTGATCTCTAGAGCCTCCCCAATCCTCATCCTGAACTGGATTTGTGTAGCTTTTATGCTTACATCTACCAACCATCACCATCTTATACTAATGGAAAGAATAATGCAAATTATTATTATTATTATTAATCAAAATATATTTATTTAGTTTTAATTTTTCAAATTTTAATTCATTTGTGTGTGTGTTTACAGAAATTTAGTGTCAGATTGTGTATGGTTGGTGACGACAAAATTAGTGGACATCTTCTGTAAAATAAACACTATGAAGAGACATTGTCATCCTAGCCTCTCAAGTTTTTCTTTTTGTTTGTTTTGTTTTATCCAAAGAATAATTAAAACACATCATCTACTTAGATTTCTTTTTTTCTGAAAAGAAAAGAATTCCATTTCGTTAGAGCCTGTGGTGCCTTTTTTTGGTATGTCTGCCGTCCTTATCGTCATAAGTCTTCCGACAGCATGCCAAGTGTGGTTCTGAACCAGCAGCTCTATAAAAAATTTAACAAAACATTAACTAAACAAAAGAGCAGACAACTTTTTAAAAAGTGCTTGTTTTTACTTACTGGCGGTAGAGTACCCTTTATAATTCTGTCCAATTTGTGGTTGTGTTGCAATAACTATTATAATCCTAAATTATATTAAAATTATTTTATGTTTCTATGCTATTGTGAGTGTGTGTAAATTGAATCCAAAGAACAGAGGTCACCTTTACAATCATGCTTTTGTGCTCCTTTGTACTTTTTAAATTGTCATAATAAAAAAAACTTTAGCCCCATTTGCTCTAGTATTGTTGTGTTCACAGTATTTTTTGTCTTATTACATATGTTTTAATTTTTGTGCTAAAGGACCACATTGCAGAGATGAAGCACACTAAAAGAATGGGGGAGGGGCTAGCCTGGGCTATTGCCCAGAGTACTGAAAAACTAAGGAGCAGAAAATGCATAAAATAGTTTAATAGTTAAATAGTTATTTAATAGTTTTTTGAAACAAATCTTGCTCAGAGCATTATGGGTACTAAAGCCTTGTCTGCCATTTTAAAGTAAAAAGGTAGTTTTAAAAAAAGATAGAGATAAAATAATAAATACTAAGTAATTTAACGAAAAAAATCATAATTGTGCATGTATTCTAGAAAATAAAAGAGAATAAATATTTAAATCTAATAACATCATTAAAAAATATGATTTCTATAGGCTTCTCCTCATCCAAAGACCGAATCACTGTATAGAATTTTTGAAAATTGGAGCCATGTGGATCAAACAAAAGAAAAATTCTACTATTTTTCTGCTAACTTACTTGATATTAACAAAAGCGATATCCTGAGGTTTATGAAACTATTAAAATTTTAAAAAGTTGTGTCATTAAATAAGAGCTCAACCTCAAAAAATTTATTTAAAAAACAGCATAAGGACTTATTTTTGTTTTTAACCAAAAAAAAAAAAAAATCTTTGTTAAAATTATAAAAGCTATGCTGCACACAAATTTGTAAAATAAACAACTTTGGAAAAAATATGTTTGAGGTTTTATGTAATGAGCTTTATTGTATAAAAAAGTAAATGTGTATTTTAAACTTTGAATTTCTCATTTGAACCAATGTCCGTTATTCTAAGTCTAAACAATCATTTTAGTTCAAAATTTTAAAATAGTGTTATCTTTCAATTTAAAACACATCAATGTGTTAATTATATATTTTTTGAAGTTATCCGTTTTGAATGTTGTTTAAATTGACAAACTTTAAAAGTTAAATATAACTGAATCCTTTTAATATTGATATTGATTAAAGGACATACACTGTTTATTGTGATATTATTTTCAATGTGCCAAACCACTGCTTTTGTGTTAGCATCACCAATTAATATATATAAATAAATAATAAAAGCATATTTTTTAAAAATATATATTACTCTTCATTTATATTTTATTTTCTACTTTATAGTGTTTAAAATATTTCATTATTGCAGTTTCACAGCAAGTTGGCATATTTTAACTAGCATGGTTTGGCACATAATTAACTCTAATGTTGTAACTCGTATGCAGTTGTTACCATATAGTTTTCTAAAAATATAATCAAAATTTAAATTGGTATTTTTCCGTTAGTTGGGCACAAATCTTACAAATAGCATTTTTTTTCCTTTGCCAATAGCTGCTTTTATGTTGATATATTTTAGGGGTTGTAATATATCTTATTAAAACTTTTTTTTTTTTTTTTTTTTACATTAAATGAAATATGTGCAATGCAATTGAAAGAATATTTAGCGATTTATCACCTGTACCCAACTAATGGATTTAATTAAAATTAATTTGTAATTAAGTTCTGCAAAAATTAAAAGGTTGTATTGTCATCATAAACACACCTGTGTACACAATTTTTATAATTCTACTAGCACATCAGAAAGTGAGTGAAATATCAATTAGAAAATTCCATCTTTATATACATGAACTAGGTTAAGTTAAATAAAAGTGTAATAAATAAGGCCTGGGTATCTTTTTAACACTGTAAAGTTGAACTTTATTTCAAATTTTAATTTTTTTTTAATGTATTCATTTATTATTTCTCTATTACAATCATGGGATTGCAATATTTTTATCAAAATGATGCTATGAATAGGATGTCTAGCTACCTGGATGACCTGAAAAAATTTAAAGTACTGAAAAAAAAAAGTTGGGGAATTTTGTTTAAGAGGCTACTTTATTGATGCAAAAACAATTTCTCACTAATGTTAATCCTATGGGAGAAAGTGTTTAAAATATCTCGTTGGCTTTTAAATTTATATACATATTGGCATTGGATAGCTAAGGTCCATCTCTACGCAAGCTGTTTATTACTTTTTCAATTTTGTTTGCAGTTTTTTATGAGGATAAACTTGTTAAACAAAATCAAAAAAGTAAAAAGTGGTTTTTGTAGAGATTGATCTCAGCTATCCAATGCAAAAAATGTAATTTAAAAATATTGAAATGTAAATGAGATATTTTTAAAAATGTCTCCCATAGTAACCTTAGCGAGCGGGTGTTTTCGGGTGAGTGAAGTAGCTTCTTAATCAGTAAACTAAGGCTTTGAAATTGAAGTATCAGTAAGTGAGTTGACCCATCAAAAGTTCTGTAAAGTGTATGTCAACCATTCATGCAGTTCACTGTATTTCAATTCTTTCCTTGTAACCAAATGTTTCATTTTTAAATTATTTATCTTAGTTAAAACTCTACATTAAGGCTCTACTCAAATTTAAGGTATCTACTTTTTTACACAGTAATTTTTATTCGCAAATGCATGAGATTTATAGGTATTTTTATGCAGATACCGTGACTTTTTTCAAGGCAAACGATCTAATCTTTATGAAAGTATTTGCCAAGTTGATATTTTAAGTCAGTTTTTGTGACTGAAAAATCTGGAAAAAATGATCGTCAGAGAGCAGTCGATTATAATCTGGGATGTAATACACCTATAGGGTGAAAATGTTTTTAAATCTCATGCTTTTGTGTGTAAAAATTAGTTTTCAAATATATCAGAAAGATTGAAAGTCAGAAAGAAATGAGAATGTTAAATGAATAAAACATGATAAACAAATTATGATAAAAAATCATGTAAGATAAATAAATTAATATGTAAATCTCATGCTTTTATGTGTAAAAATGACTTCCTGAATATGTCAGAAAACTGAAAGTCGGAAAGGAATGACTTCAGACTGATAAATAAGTATGATCCATAAATTATGATCTGTCATTGTCATTTTTATAATTTTTTTCTTGCTCAGCTAAAAGCAATTTGTTTTTATGAAAATAAAATAAAATGGAAATAAAATCACATATACATAGAACTTTGATTCAAGCTAATGTTTTCTAAGTCATTTAAATCAGTTACACTCAAAGCAATTCTTATTTATTTCTTGCAGCTTTAAGAAAAAAAAATAAGAATAAAAATAAATCATATGTAATATCACAAAAGCTTGATAACTGCAAATTTTCTGTTACTGGTACAGAAAACCGAGAAAAGTCCTTCATAAAGTACTCATGCTTTTATTACTTGGTAATCTTTTCTTTTTTTTTCCCCCTTCTGCAAAAATATTGCCAATGTATTTTAATACTTTTTTTTTTCTTTTTGAAGAATTAATGTATCTTTACTTTAATAAATTTTCTTTATTTAATATTTCTAGATTAAAATAAATTAAAATATTTCAATTAGAATTTTACACGTTCAAAGTAATTGTTTAGATTTAAAAACAATTCTGGTTGTATTAGTTAAATTACATGGTTATTAGGAAACAATCCTTCAGTTACAAAATTTAATATTTTCCATAATTACAACCAGAAAATTATAATATTTAATATGCCATTATAAAGGAAAAATGTTAAATTTTTAGTTTGTAACATTGTATCTTCATCAAAGGTTTACGGATTGTTCTTTTTAGCTGAAAAATCAGTGAGTGGTATTACCTATCTCCATATGTTGCAAATTTTTTTGGCTTTTCCCTCAGTGGAAGGAAGATATGCAAAATGTAATTTTTCAACAAGATGGTGCACCGCCCCATTGTCATTTGGAGGTTCATAAATTTCTAAACAGAACTACCACACCATTGGACTGGTGCAGCCTATGATTTAGTCCTAGTCAGCCTCCTAGGTTCACCTGACTTAACCCCTTGCGACTTCTTCCTTTGGGGATATGTCAAAGATCTTGTGTTCATACCACTTTTGCCTACAAGTTTGTTCGAACTTAAACAATGCATTTCTGATGCTTTACAAGCAGTTAATAGTGAAACATTAAAACGTGTTTGACAAGAATTGGCATATCGTTACAATGATACTATATGGGTGACTAAAGGAAGTCATGTCGAACACTTGTGAAAAAAAATTTAACCTTTTACGTAGATTTCGTTAGAAATACTACCTATTACATTCTCCCCTAAGTTGCAATTTTTGCAGATCTACGCCGATCATGACTCCCAGAACCCAAAACCACCACCAGTTCAAAACTTTATGTATCTATCTGTCTATCTATGTCACTTTTTTATGGACACGATAACTTCAATAATTCTGCACAAATCTCTTCCAAACTGATACATAAAATCTTGGTCAAGTTCGTTAATGGACAAAATCGAACCAGGGGAGGGGGAATGGGGAGCTTTTTGTGAAAACAGAAAAAAATGCATAATTTCTTAGTTATGATACATAGCGAATCCGTTTAAAGTTATTATTACTTCTAGGAAAAGGGCCGAAAATTTATGTATGACAGATTTTTGATTGGCCCAAAAGGGGGGTTTTAGAAGAAAAAATTCATAACTTTGTCAATTCAGAAGATATCAAATCCACTTAAATTTATTATAAATCCTCTTAATATTATCTAAAACTTTTATATTGACAAGTTTTTTATAGGACTAACCCTTATAGTGCAAAAAAAAAAAAAAAAAAAAAAAATCCCTGCCTGCAAACAAGTTAGGTTTTGAAGTGGGCGGTTCCAACTGCTGCATCATGGCAAAAAGGTCATTTCTTCTGCAATTCCCAACAAACAGGTGCCCCACAGTCTGCGTCTTTAAAATCCACCTGTGCCTGTAAGCCGAGCCATCAGGGATTTTTTTTTCTTTACAATGACATTTTAATTACAATTTTCTGTTTGTAATTATGGAAAATATTAAATTTTATAATTGGATGATTCTTTCCTGATAGCCCTGTATTTTATCTCTTCACTATTTTAACTAGTAAATCTTCAGATCAGGGGCCTCAGCGTCAATCTTGCAAGACATTTTAATTTTCATCTTGCTACACACAATATACAACATCATGAAATCTGCAATTAATAATGTTAGATTTTTTTGTATATAAGAAATGTAAGCATATAAGATTTCCAAAACAAAAAAAAATCTAGTTTTTTTTTTTAATGTCAAATTAGCTTGATTTTATTTAATTTTCTCTCTCTGATATACTATGAAATTCAGTTGCTAGGCGATCGTTAAATGACGAAGGGGGAAAAAAAGAAAAGAAACATGTATTATTTCATAACTATAAAAATGAAAAAGAAAAATGTTTTATATATTTTTGAACATATGCACAAAATTTATAAAATGCTATACAGACATTGAAAAAATTTCACACAGATTTGATTAATTTAAGGTTGTTCTCAGATTCCCTGCTCAACAATACGAAACTTTCTGACACATTTCCTGACCCATTTTTAAACATAAAATTGGCAGGTCTGACTGTTGAAGCGATTTGGAATCCAATAAATTCCATTTTTTGATAAATTACTTATCAAGTTACAAGCGATTCTTGTCACATGACTTGCAAGTTTTTCCCTTTTCTTTTGCCGCCATGCCTGGAATTCCGTTCAAAACGCCCTCTTTGATTGTATTTTCTGAAAGATCTTCTGCCTTTACCAAAACATGCAAAACTCCATTCGATTACATAGTTTCTGAATAAGAACACCTGCTAATTTCATGTGTTTCTGAACAAAAATGAATTGAGAAATGTGTCAGAAAGTAGCTCCTTTGTATTTGAGAACAGCCTTAAGACATTGCACTGTGAAATTTTAGCATCCGTCACATACCATTTAAATCGTCAAATGTGCCATTTTCATTTCACTGAATGATAAAATATAACAAGTTGGAAATTGTATGTTAAATGTGACAAATGAGATGCTGTCATACTATAACTAGTTTTACAATGTAAAAAAATCGTTATTTCAGTGAAATGAATTGCATCGTCTGTT
This sequence comes from Maratus michaelseni, assembly GCA_963931845.1. NCBI lineage: Eukaryota > Metazoa > Arthropoda > Arachnida > Araneae > Salticidae > Maratus > Maratus michaelseni. The sequence goes on along the minus strand of OZ007591.1, from coordinate 36,167,585 downwards.
ATGAGTGAAATGAGCATGCCTTTTTTTTTTCTTATGTATGCCACGTTTACAGATGCATTTTTTTTTTTTTTTAACACCGAACAGATCTTCACCATGGAGATCTTGCTTTGCAAATGATTACCTCCATGGTTTAATATTTCTATGACTCACGATGAACGAATCTCTTGCGTTTATTTACTTTAATGTAAATTACTTTAATGATTTAGGGGTTACTAGAACACTTAAAAACTGATAAGATAAATACTGCAACTCTTGTGTTCTAAAGAATAAGTCACATATAAAAACAATGAAAAGAAAAACAAAAATTGCTGGAAAAAAAAGCATGAAATTGTTTCAAGGCTTCATAACAACGAACTCTTTTAGAGCAAAACACAACATAAAAGATAATGAGAAACAGCAGCAGCAGCACACTACTTTGCTGCTGTGGTTTTTCATTCCAATCTAAGGAAAGGGGGAAACTTCTTTATGAAGTACTTATCGAATTATAAGCGATTTGTATCACATGACAAGACATTTTCTGCCTTTTTTATGCTGCAGTGTCGGAAATTCAGTTCAAAACTCCTACTTGACAGTATTTTCTGAAAGATCTTCCTTTACCAAAAACAGGAAAACATCATTCGATTACATAGTTTCTGAATAAGATCACCTGCCAATTTAATTCGTTTCTGAACAAAAATGAATTTAGAAAGTAGTTCCTTTGGATTTAAGAAATAATATAAGGGACGTTCAAAAAGAAACGAGCCAGAGTCTGGAATGTGCAAACCGGTGACAGAATGGTAATATCATTGCGTCAGTAACAAAGAGGGTTTCCGACAAGAGCGCAGAAGTCCGCATGCTCGCCGCTAGAGTGTCACGAGTGCAAGTCATGTGACTACAAAGCTAGCAGAAGCATGCATCAGTTGTCCAACGCTCATTCATGTTGTAAGCAGTGAAATGGAGGCATCAAAAGAACAAAGAGGTGGTGTTCGTTTTCTGACAGCGGAAGGAGTAATGGGAACGGACATTCATCTAAGAATGTCAATGAAGTGTACAGTGAACACTGCATGTCCCTTGCAAGGGTCAAGGCATGGCACAAGAGCTTCAGGGAAGGACAGGTTTCCTTAGCCGATGATGCATGGTCTGGAACACCAAAACGTATTATCGATGGCATCGTCCAGTTGGTTGATGGACTTGTTATGCCATTTTTGGTCCCATAAAAAAGGCTCTGAGGGGCAAACGATTCACCTCAGACGACGACGTCAAGCAGTATGTGCGGAACTGGTTCACATAAATCACAGCCCCAGGAATTTTACGAGACAGCCATTCACCGCCTTATGTCTCAGTGGGACAAGTGCCTCAACAGCCAGGGCCAATACTTCTGAAATACATGTACTAGTTTCTGTTCTTAGGCCTCCGGCTCGTTACTTTTTTAACATTCCTAATATAAAACTATATAAAACTTCAATAACTTGTAGAATGACTTGTTCCATTTATTATCATTCATGAATGGAAGATGTGTCCTGAAACATGAAAGATTGACTTCCAAAAAAAGACTGCCCTTTCATGATACCACTGCACCTCTGTGATATTTTTTACCTACACTTTCAACTAATATATGACGAAGAAAAATTTAATCTTCAAATTATTATAAAATTACCATCAGTCTTTTCTGACACAATCATGAAATCGTTTTTGTTCCATACTAGAAATGATTGCTGCTCAGTATTTTACCAAAACTGATTCAGATTGGTCTTGATTTTCTTTGTTGTGTCAGTTTGGGTTTGATTTCGACTCTTGCGGGTCGGGGTCAGGCTAAGTCCAGAATAATGTTTTAGATTTTGTTTTTTTTTAAATTAGAATATTTTAATAATATAAATGAGCATAAGCTTGTCGATGAAATTTTTTTGTCTGGTTTAGGTAACTTTTCATGTTGACCTCAAAAGTTTTCATGTTTGGGTGGGGAACACCCAACAAATGCACACTCTAATCTGTACACATGCCAAATTTTTCTGATATTCTCATTCAACATTTAAATCTAATAATAATTTGAAGGCATCTTTCTAAATTATGATTTTCAAACAAAATTCGATTTTTTAAAATTATTATTCAGATACATTGTACATTTGAAATTATGTATTTAATAAAAGCAATTATATTTTCTGTTGTGTTAGAATAATGCTATGGTGAGAGACTAAATAAATAAATAAATCATTTATCTTTCAATTAAATGCTTTCAATTTGCATTGCAGTTAAAAAGCAGTTTTTTTTTTTTTTTTTTTTTTTTTTTTTACAAACTATATTAATTGTTAATTTTTTACAGTTGGCATTTTTCAAACAATACTAATAATTTTTAACACTATAAATGATAATATTTGAGACATTTATAGTATTTTTTTTATGGTCCAAAATTACTCACTTGTTCAAAAAATAATAATAATAATAATTTTTTTTCGCTATTTGCTGAATGACTACACAATATGCAAATTACATTTAGTTTACTCGGGAGTGTGTATGTATGGCGAGAGTAATTCTTGAGTTAAGGAGACTTTTTTTTTTTTTTTTTTTTTTTTTAATGGAGTTAAAAGAATATGAATTTAGGGGAAAGAAACATTAGTAATAAACAGTAGGGTGCTTAGTTTTTAATAGACTCCAAATCAAAATTGAAAGAATGTAAACTTTTGATGTTATATCAATTCACTAGATTTGCTCTGAAAAAATATTTAAAAAGGATATAAGCTTTACAATCTCAATTACAAATATTTAAATAACCCTTCTGGAGCAAACGGTCGGAGATATGTTTTTTCTATATTTCTCACATAATCCAGAAGATGGCAGCACTACACTGATTCCTGACGACATTTTGAGAGTTCCTTTTTACAAATTAATGTAAAAAGGAATTGGTTGGTTCTTAAATAACCTGCTCACCAACGCGAAATTTTTTGCCTAATTTAAAAACGCAAAGGCATAAAATTAGCAGGGCTGACTATGGAAATGATTTGGAATCGAAATGAGTTTTCCATTTTTTTTATAAATAAATTACTTATCGAGTTATAAGCGATTCGTGTCATGTGACGACACGATTTTTCCATTTCTTGCTCTGCTGCCTCTGGAATTCGGTTCAAAACGCCGACTTTGACAGTATTTTCTGAAAGATCTTCTGCCTTTTCTAAAAAATAGAAACTTCATTTCAAGGAAAAAGTTTCTGAATAATAACCTACGAATTTCATCCGTTTCCGAACAAAAATGAATTCAAAATTGTGTCAGAAAGTAGCTCTGACTACTTTATGACATATTTTTTATTTCACAAAAATAACTTTCTCTTCACAAAATAGGCCCTAAGAAGAAAAAAAAACAAACTCTGCATAAACCCCTGACCCTAATTTTCTATACTTTTTTTTTGTTTGTTTGTTTTGAGTCTTGACAAATACTATTGCTTCTGCCAACCAGGACCTGGTTGTCACAGAGACACACTTCAAAATGCATTTTGTCCACTCTTTGACTATAAAATTAATGCAAAATTTTATTTATAATTTATAGAAAGATATTAGTTTGTCTCATTCATGTTCACTAAACTACTATCTCAGTGTTCTTCACTAATGAAGATGAAATATAATTTAAACTTCGAAATTCTAAGAAGAATATTTCATTCAATCCCTTAGGTTTAGAGTTTTACTAAATAGCATATAGTGCAAAAAAAATTTACCTTCTCAAACTTCTCATAATTTTTACTTTCTTCTATCTTTACAAGAAGAAAGTATTGGATTCATGAAAATTTTCGACTTCCGGTTTTCGACGGATTTATACGTTTTAGAAGGTCCTGAACACGATTTGACTATTTTTAGAAAATGTCTGTCTATGACTCTGTCTGTATGTGACAAAAATTTTGTGGGCGCTCTATCTTAAGAACTAATGCTCGGAATTTAATAAAACTTTAGATTCAGTTAGTCTCTGATATAAATGGGTGCTGATTAGCTTTTGGTAAAAATCGCCCAGCAGGTGGCGCTGCTATGCAGCATTTTGCAGGATTTACACGATTTTAGCGATAGTCCTATCTCAAGAAATAATGCACGGAATTTAATAAAACTTGAGTTTCAGTTAGACCTTGATATAAATGGGTGCTGATTCTTTTTAATGTATGCGAAACCTGTGTGAGATAGAAGAAAGTTTTGGGTATGCCCCAAGTGAGTTTGCACAGTGTTGGGGTGAGTATACACATCCGACTAGTTTAATGCATTTTTACATGTGTCTATAATATATTCTTTTTTCATGACACTGTGGTTTAAATTTTAAACTATACATAAAGCTGTTTGTCATGTTTATAATGAAATTTTCTTGAGACAGGGTCTCCTACATGACCTGTATGCCCCGAATCCTACGTAAGAGTTGATCAGGCATTGCTGTTAATTTGTCGCCACATTAACTGAACACCATGTATAAATACATAAAATTATACGATCTTTGGAGAATTGAAAACAATATCCACCACTTCTGGGATCGAATATAGTTAATAGTACTAATACTATTAATAGAACTAAATAATAATTTCGACATTTCATGCATTACTGTTTTCTATTCTTCTGCTTTATGTAGTGTTTGCTTGTGGGAAACGAGGGTTAAAATCTATGAAACCTCAGAACGTAAAGCTATTGTCTGCTTTCCCTCAAAGAAGAAATCCCCCCCCTCCCCCCCAAAAAAAAAATCATTCTTTTTATCCATATTTCATATTCGATGTGCGTCCCGCCCTTTTAACGAGACTACGTGACATTTCAATCAGATGCTTCCCCCCACCACACTGCGACAGATCAGCGGGCATATCGAATCCTTTCTTCCAGAAAAATGGATTGACTTTGGTTTAAACAAGTCGGTAATTGACGTGAACGGAGGCAGCTCGAATAGTGCCCCGCGTACGTCCACGCGACGCGCGCAAGGAAGTCCACGTTGCGGGACGTAATCTGTCGTGGGACGTTTTGTTTGAGCTGAAGCTAATGAGCTCAGTGAGCCGGCCCGCATGGGTATTTAGGCCCTTGTCAATGCCGACATTTGTTTTTTTTTTTTTTTAAAAAAGGAGGACTAGTAAAATATTTATTTAGGAAAGTTAGTTTTTATGAGTCTACACTTATCTAAACTAGCTCATTTATGACAAAATTGCGAAATCAATACTTGCATTCAGGGCCCCATTTAGACTATCTAGGGAAACGGGGCGAGCATCATTCTGGGAGTCCCCCCCCCCCCTCCGCTTCTTCTACCTATCCATAGAAATTGTCCATAAATTTTGAAATTATGCTGAAGTGACTAGTGTTAAACTTCATACTTATTGTATACATACATAAATTTAGTATTAAGTACTAATCACAAGAAAGATGGTCAAAACTTTAATGTGATTCTCAAATGACCTGCTCAACAACACGAAACTTTGACACATTTTCTGACTCATTTTTAAACGCTAAGGCATAAAATTGTTAGGCCTGACAATTGAAGCTATTTGGAATCGAAATGAGTATTACAATTTTTGATAAATAAATTACGCATCGAGTTATAAGAGATTCGTGTCACGTGACGACACGTTTATCTCCTTTCTCAAGCTGAAACATCCGGAATTCGGTTCAAAACGCAGACTTTGACTGTGTTTTTTGAAAGATCTTCTGCCTTTACCAAAAAAATGGAAACCGTGTTTCGATTACAAAGTTTCTGAATAACCACACCTGCTCATTTCATGCCTTTCCTAGCAAAAATGAATTCAAAAATGTGTCTGAAAGTAGCTCTTTTGTGGATTTGAGAACAGCCTTATACTTACCCCTTTGTCCAGCTATTTTTCTCTTACTAAGCTTTCCTTTGGGACAAATTTTGCCCCTATGTCTACTTGTTTTCTGAAGTAAAATTGCAGTATACTTCAAATGTATTACAAAAATGAAGTTTTATATCCTATTTCGAGAATGTATTAATCATCATAGATGGTTGGTTAGTTGGTTGATTTTATAACGGCCGACTATCTACACGTGGGATATAGGCCCTAGGGGGGAGTGCCCTCCGTGGGGGTCTTTCTAAGAGATCCTAACCCGTTTTACGGCAAGGTTCGAAGAAAACCACGGAAAACTCCGAACGGTTAGGTCGACGAGCGCGACAGGGGTTTGAACCTAGCATCTCCCGTCTACCAGCTTTGAGAGCAGAACCTCTCAGCCACTAGTGGGGTCTTAATCATCATAGAAACTATGGTGCCCGCAGTTATAACAAACCAAATTAAAGTTTAACATCGTAGCTTTAAAGGCAACAATTGGAAAAACTCGTGTTGATATTTAACAATTTATAAAACATTAGAAGAATCAAAAGAATGTTGTAAAAGAATCGGCGTTACTCGATGCTTAGGAATAGATCCTCATGAATTAAAAAGGAATATTTTCAAATTAATGAAAAAATCATGAATTGTTAATATTTAGTTTGAAAAAAGTGTAAAATACATAAAAATAAATGCCCAGCAGCCTGAAAGTGAACCTTTCCCCTCCCTTTTTCTTAAAAACTATTTAATATTAAATTAATACTAGATGAAACCCGTCAAAACTTGACGGAAAAAAAATTACTATAACAATATCAGTAAAATAAGCTTCTTTATAACAAAAGATGTATGAAACAGTCTTTCAAATATTTTATTTTAAAAGTTTTCCCCCCCCAGTGAAATACAGTACTATTTCCGATGCAAACTCCAAACAAGCAATCTATAAACAACTGTGTAAAGCAAATCAGTTTGACATTATATTGCCATATTCCCCACGGCAAGAAAGAAAATTTCATGTATCTATGATGTATCATACAAATAGTATATCCCTACTTTCATCTCATATTCAGTAAATAAAAGAACATAGTAAATAAAGCACACATCCCCCTCCCTCTGTGATAATTTAACCGAATGAGCTCCTATGCGCATGTGCATTGCATCTGCCCAAAGACACCGTTGAAATTCGACGTTAAAAAAAAAGTTTTAAAATGTTTAAATTAAAAGTTTTAAAATGTTCTCTTTAATCATTGTTCGTTTCAAATCCATATCTTCTAAAACGCATCCATTTTTTTAAGCTAATTAATTTTTATGTAAAAATGAAGAATTTTTTTTTTTACAATAATAAATCAATCTGCAGATGACGGAGATTTTTAATGTTTTCAAGTGTAATTTATTTGTATGGTTTCTTTGGTTCCTTTACATAATCAGGATGATTATTCCTTTTCCATAACAGTCGGGAATCTTTTCCCTCTCATGCAGTTAAATATCCAATGGATCTTTAAAAAAATAATAAAATACAGTTCCTAGCATGTTCTGATGAAATATATACATCAACGAATTCAACATATCAATTTTATGTTAATTATAAGCTGAATATATATATATATTTGACTGATTTTAGTTTAGCGCCAAAATGGTCTATCTTATGGATAATCTGATCTTATGATTTATCAGGTTTTTAATTAATATTTTTTTTCACTTTTCATGATGGTTAGGGAAATCTATTTTCAATTGTGGCAACTTTCCCAGGAGCTAACATTATTAAATCAAACTGATGGTCATTGTTCAGATAGAATTGAAAAATGTTTCATGCTTGAAAATTATTTATAAAGTCGTTAAATTAAGCGGCAGTTTTCCAATAAATTTCAATGGAAAGCTAATTTTTTTTTTCTAATTGATGATGTAAAAAATAAAATTCTAAAATGTAGTAAAAAATTGAGATTTGTAGTATTTAGAAGTGATGTAAGCGCGACGAAATCTAAAGCGATAGCGCCGTTTGTTGTCACAGCCGTTATACATTTCTAAAAATTGCCACTGTGTTTTGGCTGGCGTCCAAAAGTAGACTACCATTTTTTGACATCGAAAGAGAAGTGAAATAGGACTTTGCCGCTAATAAGGAACTGTTAAATGAACTTATAATAAACCTACCAAAATAATTCCTATAGAATGTTAGCCTTACATTGTTTATTCTGAGATAAAAATACAATCATTATTATTATTTATTTTTTTTTTTAACCATTGGGAAAGTGGTTGTTGCTTTTGGTCGAGAATGCAGGTTCGCATTTTACTACCGTTTTTAACGAAATTCTGTAATTTAGAAGAATTTATCTTTGAATAGGCAATAGAAATGCATAAAAGCGTTACAAAAATATTAAAGTTACAAAAAGAATAGATGCAAATTATCAGATATGAAAAATAAAGTAGAAATTTGGTACTTTCGTGTTATAGCGGCCCCCAAGGATGAAATATTTTTGTTTCTGTTTTCATTAATATATTGTAAATTTGGTACTTTTGTGTTATAGCGGCATCCAAGGATGAATCGCCAAGCGACCAAGATTTATCGCCAAATTATAAAGCATGTATAACATTATACTAATATATGATATATATATATATATATATATATATATATATATATATATATATATATATATATATATATATAATATATATATATATATATATATTATATACATATATATATTATATACATATAACATTTCTTGACGTATGTGGCCAAGTTATAGTCATATAGGATGCATATATATGACATGTGTATATGATGTATAATCGACATATAAGACGTAAATTATCAAATCTTCTAACCTATAATTAAAAAAAAAGTAATCGGTAGCATGTAATTAAGGAATGCAATCTCGATGAAGCAACCTATAAAGGCTCCAGTTCTAATCTTTAAAATTAAAAATTGAAAAATCACTTAAAATTACGCCATGTTGACACAATCATATACATTTTTCTTTTTAGCTTTATCAATGTTACAATGAATTTCAATCTAAGCATAACGTCATTTTTACCGGCGCAAACTTTTCACACTTACTTTGTATATGTTACTTTTATGCATAAATACCAAGTATACAAATAAAAATATATTTGTATTTAATTGTAATGAAAAATGGCATCAACAAAGTTGTAATGTATAATAATAAAATAAACCCAATGAACAATATTCCCGTGACGTCACAATAAATATGAAATTTTATTCGCTTATAAAACACGCGGATAAATATTTTTACCGAAATTTAACTTGCAAATTAAAAAATTCGGTCTAAAAGCCACGTGCTTTTAATATTATTTATCTTTTATCCTCTCAACCATAAAGTTCAGAGAATAAACTTATGTACCTCGCAACAGTGGGCGTTAATCCGATTGCCGACTTTATGACGTCATAAGCAGATGAAAAAGTTTAATTGAAAATTACGGCTAATTAATTACATTTTTGAACAAACGAATGCACGATAACAAATCTGTGATAACAAGTTCTTGTGTATATATATAATTATAATATCTTTGAATTTCAAAAAACATATCAAGTTTATATATATATATATATATATATATATATATATATATATATATATATATATATATAAATCTTTGCAGATCAACAAGAATCTTTTTCCAGGCTTCTGACAATTCGGGCTTTTTTGGGAGTGCTGGGGGATTATTAAAGTCATTAGCATTCAAGTGCCAGAATCAAATAGTATTTTTAATTTTCCTGTGAATTAAATATACCACCTACCTGTTTTCCTAATAACCAACATTCTTTGCAGTTCGTGACCACCCTGTCATATCGCGAAAAGAGATTCAAAATGCCAACTTTGATTGCAAAATATTTAGCACACCAAAAAAGGCTAAGCAATTCAAACAAGAAAGGAAAATCATGCGTAAAAGCATAGATTATGGAACCCTGTCCAACACATTCGGAATATTGTATCAAAACTTCACCGTTTATTAAGGTGAAAGATGATATCTAAATAAACAATTTAGAAAACGTAATAACACAAATGAAAACCCAATTTTAGCATTTACCATCTATATTCGGTAAAAGTAAGCTGCGCCTCAGGCGCCCATGAGGGGGCGCACCGCGCTCAGACGACCACCGATTCCAAGTCCTGAAAGACTTTTATTGCGCCAGTAGTTTTGTATCGCTACGGCGCATCGGCCGGTCAGAGAGCCGCTCCCCACTGCGGACCCTCTAACCTTAAACCCGCGTCAGACGACGTAGGCCGTTGCGACACGCGGTGAAACCACGGGGAGTCACCGCGAGGCACTTGGAGACGGGCCGGCGTCCCCCAACAGCTTCGGAGCTGGAAACCCAGAAGGAAAACAGGTGAAAACCTATAGAGGTAGTCACGTTCCTTCTCGTAGTGGTCCATCTATATTCGGTAAAGTATCCGAATTCTTATGATTTTCAGATTTGTATATGTACTACATATACAAATCGTATGCTGAAATTTAGTTCAGTTAGAAAACGTGTAACACAGTTGAAAATTACCATTCAGCAATTTTCTTCAATAAATGAAAATCTACCCAAATTATTTTTCGCAACCCTGTATATGATCTACAGAATTTATACACACCAAGTAATCTGCAAAATATTAGTTAAATTTAAAACTGAAAACGCACTTCCAGCAGTTATTGCTCATAGATGGTATTGTAACCGAATTCTTTTGTGTGTCCTTGTAAATATGCACACCCTATTTTATATAGTAAGTATCTTGTAGTGTACCCCAATGATATATATAAATTTCAATATATTTTAAATAGTGCGTAACATCATTAAAATACATTGCAAACGATTTTTCCCTCATAGACCGTTCTGAGACGGAATTCTTTTTGAGTGTCCTTGTAAAGGAATTATACACTTTATTTTCAATATCGAACATGTCATAGTAGACCTCAATAACATATAAATCACATGGTAATCCGAGTATATTTAAGCGAGTTAGAACACGGACCATACAGACAGGTCAGATAAACCGAAGTCGTATTTAATTTTCATCTATGTTGAAAAGTATTAAAAGGGGCAAAATAAATTCATATTTTATTTATTTATTTATTTTATTTGATAAGAAATGTGCCTATTGAACGCCACTCTTTACAAATGAATACTTTATTTTATTATCTTACTATAATTATACTTTTTACGTTTAAAATATTGCGTTAATTCAATCAATATAATTTCATTTTTCATTAGAAATTTCTTATTTTACTTTAAAAAATATTAATAACTATTTTTTATTATTATTTTAAATGAAAAATAATCTATATAAATAAAAAATAATAAAATAAATTTATTACTGAAAGTGGAGCTTCGAAAACTTCATTCTTTTTAGCTTACAGGCTATCAAAGCCTGAGAGCTTATGTGCCCGCCGGTTCTGTATGTACGTACGTTACGTATGTATGTATGTATGTATGTACGTAACGCGATAACTCTTGATAGAACTAACCGTTTTACTTTAAATTTTGTTTAAAGGTTCCTTGTGATAAGGCGCTTCCCTGATTAGTTTTGGAGGTTCATTGGTTAAGCATAAAGGGGGGAAACGGGGGGCTGACCCCCATAATTTAGATAAATGGGTTTTTCATGCAGAATTATCCCATTTTCTTCCATCTTTGTATATAGGTTCATTTTGATAATGCGCTTCTGTCAATAGTTTTGGGGGTTCATTGGTTAAGTATAAAAGGGGAAAGGGGGGATACCCCCCCTAATTTAGATAAATGAGTTTTTCATGCAGAATTATCCGATTTTCTTCAAATTTTGTATGTAGGTTCATTGTGATGATGCGCTTCTCTGAATAGTTTTGGGGGTTTATTGGTTAAATATAAAGGGGGAAAGGGGGGGGCTAATCCCCCCTTAATTTAGATAAATGAGTTTTTCATGCAGAATTATCCCATTTTCTTCCAATTTTGTATATAGGTTCATTTTGATAATGCGCTTCTGTCAGTAGTTTTGGAGGTTCATTGGTTAAGCATAAAGGGGGGAAACGGGGGGCTGACCCCCCATAATTTAGATAAATGGGTTTTTCATGCAGAATTATCCCATTTTCTTCCAACTTTGTATATAGGTTCATTTTGATAATGCGCTTCTGTCAATAGTTTTGGGGGTTCATTGTTTAAGTGTAAAGGGGGAAAGGGGGGCGGCTAATCCCCCCTTAATTTAGATAAATGGGTTTTTCATGCAGAATTATCCCATTTTCTTCAAATTTTGTATATAGGTTCATTGTTCATTTTGATAATGCGCTTCTGTCAATAGTTTTGGAGGTTCATTGGTTAAATATAAAGGGGGAAAGGGGGGATAACCCTCCCCCTAATTTAGATAAATGAGTTTTTCATGCAGAATTATTCGATTTTCTTCAAATTTTGTATATAGGTTCATTGTGATAATGCGCTTCTCTGAATAGTTTTGGGGGTTCAATAGTTTGGGGGAAAGGGGGGCCCCTTAATTTAGATAAATGGTTTTTTCATGCAGAATTATCCGATTTTCTTCAAATGTTGTATATAGGTTCATTTTGATAATGCGCTTCTGTCAATAGTTTTAGGGGTTCATTGGTTAAGTATAAAGGGGGAAAGGGGGGGGCTAATCCGCCCTTAATTTAGATAAATGGGTTTTTCATGCAGAATTATCCGATTTTCTTCAAATTTTGTATATATATTCATTGTAATTAGAGACTTCCCTGATTAGTTTAAGGGGTTCATTAGTTAACTATGAGGGGGGTAACGGTGGGATGACACCCCCCCCCCTTAATATACTGTTGATTTCTTTATTTTTCGAGGGGCATATTTCAAATTCTTTGAAATAAGAGTATAATATACAATTAGTGTGAATAGCCTGTGAGCTCAATGCCCTCAGTTTAACTGGGCAGTTTTCTTCTTTATTTCTTTCTTTCTTATTTCAGCCAGGCCATGGTGACCTGTAAATGTATCTTCTCCTTCACTATACCGTAACTGCTAGTAAGTCAAACGTCCCCTTCTTAATTTGTTGATATTTTTCAACGTAAAAAAAAAAAAAAAAAAAAAAAAAAAATAGAAGACACATTTGGATATTGATTTGCTAAAATTTGTTTTTAAAAACAGCGTCATATTTATCGTTTCCATATTTGTTTAGTATTTAATTAAACCAACTAAACATATTTATTAATATTTAATTAATAAAGAAAACCTTATAGTGAATTATTATTATTATTACAGTTATTACATTCTGACAGGATGAAAAAAACATATTTTGAATATACAATATAAAATTCATTCTAGAAAAAAAAAGTATGACTAATTTAAGGGTGTTCTCAAAAATTTTTTTCGCACCGCCAGACAACGTGAATATTTCTGACGCAATCACAATCTCATATTTATTTTTATTTATCTCAAGTTTTCAGGTATGCACTTTCAGCTGCCTAAGAATCAAACAGCATTTTTAATTTGCCTATAAATTCTATACATCTTGAGTTACAGGCCAATGATCTCCAATGAAAACCATTCCGTCATTGTCGTATCGCATAAATCAGTTTAAAACTCTGACGTAATTTTCTGACAGATTCATAACTTTAGTAGGTAAACGAAAAGCGTCATTCGATTTTATGGTATCTGAAAAAGAATGTCTGCAAATTTCATTCACCTACGGATGAAAATAAAGTCGTAAAGATAAAAAAAAAAAAAAAAAAAAGAGAGAGAGAGAGAGACTTAAGGGCGTATGGTACCTCTTGATATATTTTTATGTTAACTCTTGATATATTTTTTATTTGATTATTTTATATCATTTCGAGAGAGATATATTATTTTAAACTGTTTTATAAAGGAAAATGATTTAATAAAGAAAAAAAAATGCAATTCTTGTGGTAAAATTTCAAAAATGATTTTTCTTTTTCTTTTTCTTTTCTTTTTTTTTTTTTTTTTTTTTTTTAAGAAAATTTTTAAACCACACTTCTCTTACAATTTTGAACTTCTTATAGACTTTTATTGTTATTATTATTATTATTATTATTATTATTATTATTATTGCATATTTTTCTTAAAAGTATACTCTATGACTAAGGATTAGATTACCAAAACAAGTTAAGGCTGTTCTCAAGTTACTTTTTTAAACATTTATGAATTTATTTTTGTTCGGAAATGAATGAAATTGGCAGATGTTCTTCTACAGAAACTATGTAATCGATTGGTGATTTCCATATTTTGTTAAAGGCAGAAGATCTTCCATAATATACTGTCAAAGTTGGCGTTTTGAACCGCATTTTCGAACGCGACAGCGCGGGAATGGAGATAAACCTGTCATCGTAAATGACAACCATCGCTTATAATTCGATAAGTAATTTATTTTATTAAAAAAATGGAAAACCCCATTCGATTCCAAATCGCTTCAATAGCCAGTATGCCTTTATGTTTAAAAATGAATCAGAAAATGTCAAAAAGTTTCGCGTTGTTGAGCAGGGCATTTAAGAACCCCATAACAGACATGGGGGTGGAAAGTTTCAGCTCGGAAAATTTTTATATCTGTATTATAAAGAAAAAACATAACCGTGAATAACGCTAGCGTCATATTGATGGTGGCAATAACCTAAGTAATCAATTTCACTTCTACCGCAATTTTTAAAACTTCTAAACATAGCACAATTTCACTTTTTACACCGTCAAATAGGGACAAAAATATACATTCCAATGCAAGATTTATGGTATTTGCAGTACCTTTTATTATATTTTCTTTATAAATGCAACTTTTTCTTATTTTATAGGTTACTATTATTTCTTATGTGGTAGGCTTAGTCTAGCATTGTTAGGTCATAGATAAATTTTAGTTTGCTGCAGATTGACACAGAAAATTCTGCTTCTGGGATTCATATATTTTAAAATTTAAAGGAATAATCAGGTCATCCTGTCTCGCTTATCCGGCATAATGGATAGTATATAGGAACAGGATAACCGATTGATATTGCGATTAATTTACTGGCTTTTCTCTAATCAAGGTATCATAAAAATAATGTGGGTGGGAGGGGGGGGGGAGCTGCGGAGGAAGAATTTCTTGCTTAATTAGTGGCATCGGTTCATCTTTGAATTTCACATGAACAATGTCACAGGTAAATCCTTAGTCTCCAGTGAAAATTAAATGCTAACAACGTTTGCATCAACTTTAATGTATTTATTTAATTTTAGTGCAATCGGGATTCTGGAAGATTGTCCGGTAAAAGGTCTTTTAACTTGTATACTCGCGGACGATAAAGTCTGGAAATTATGCCAGTTTGTGTAATTGTATAACTGCAATAAAATACTTATTTTTTTTCTAAAGGAAAATCGGCGCATGTTTTAATGTATGACGACACATTTACCAGGGATAGTTTTCTGTAACGGAATAATATTTGTCAACATATTTTTTTTTTTTCCTTCATTGCATGAATCTTCTTCAAATATGCATTTATTTTTATTTGTTGAAAGCGTTAAAAAATATATCTTTTATACCAGTATTTAAAAACAATTGTTTCCTATATAAGCCCATAGAAATATAGTCTTGATTTTTACTCAAACGAAGTGTATTTCTGTTCCAGTACGTTTAATTGTATAGATGAAAAGGAAAACCTACATTATTACGTCATAAATATTTTCCAACTAACATATGTTTTTTTTTTTTTTTTTTTTTTTTTAGGAAAATAGTTTAATTAAACTTTAAGCAAAACAGAGCAATTAAATTACTAAATATACACCAAATACACTGCAAAAAAAATAGTGTTGATTTTACTGTATAATACTGGCAGCTGGGGTGCTAATATTATACTGTAAAATAAACACTTTTTTTTTTTTCTCTTTCAGTGTAATCAATTATTAATAACTTTTCTCGACAGAGTATAAACAAGGCCACACTTAAAATATTTTTTGGGTAGTAATTTCTAATAACGTACACTCTAAATAAGAAAGAGTGACTATTCACTCTGGAAGAGTGGATATTCACTCTATCGCAGAGTCAAAATTTGCCCAACCTCTTTAGAGTGACTATTCACTCTAGGCAAAAGTGAAATTGTTCACTCTCTGAAAGAGTGAATACTCACTCCCGAGAAGTGAATATTCACTCTAAACAGGGGTGGATACTCACTCTTTCAGAGGAGTGACTATCCACTCTTGCAAAAAGAGTGGGTTTTTTCACCCTGATAGGAGTGAATAGTCACTCTTTCATAGGAGTGGCTACCCACTCTTTCATAGGAGTGATTATCCACTCTTGCAAAAGGAGTGGATGTCTCACTCTTGAAAGGAGTGAATAGCCACTCTTCCATAGGAGTGAATGTTCACTTTTTATGGAGTGAATTATTTTTTTTTTGTTGTTTCTTTTATGGGCATTTTAAAAGAATCATATATTTTAGAGCATGCAATGAAAATAGACACAAGCATGGTAAAGATTGGAATAAAATACTTTATTGGCAATATTTATGTAATTCATAGTTTGTAATGGTAATTGAACTCTTAAGGAAAAATTCAATTAGAGTTACATAATGAATTAAATTAGATTACTGACAGAAATAAACTAAAATATTTTATTCCAAGCTTATCACTATTGTGTTTGCTTTCATTGCATGCCTTATAAAGATATGATAGTTTTAAAATGCCCATAAGGGCAAGTAATTAACCAAAATCTTAATCAGTTAATATTATTTCTTTCTTTTTCAAATACCCATTAAGTTGTATTTAGTTTTTTAATAATTCCTGTAATGTACGTTATTTATTTTTTTTTTTCATGTGTAATTCAAATTTTAAATCTTTAGATCTCAGTATTAATTGCTAATGAATTTAAATCTAATCAAACATTATTGTTGTTTACTGTATTTTAGTTTTTTTTTAAAGTTTTATTAATAACTATTTAATAGATGGATATTCTATGATTAACAATGTGTGATTTCACTTTAATTTTTGTTTTAAATATAAACTATCTTTTGATTGTACTTTTCAGTAAATTAGCATTATTTTGCAAAGTCCTATTATTCTAAAATCATACATATTATTTCTGTTGTCAACATCCCTTTTTCTATGAATTTACATAACACACAATAACACAGGTATCCTCCTTCGAAAGGTTTTTGAAGCAGCTTCTGACATAGTACTACCTCCACATTTCGTTAAAATATGGTTTTTGATTAAATATTGCTATTAATTAAAAATTAAATCAACATTGTTTTTATAAATGAAATGCAAGATTTTCCCTCAAATTAGTGTTGCCACAAAAATAAAATAACCGCATTATATAGTGCTGAACAATGATTTAAAAAAAATAAATAGTACAAAAAAAGATAAAATATCAATTCTCCACATAGGTTTATTTTATATTTATGGTTAAAAAGCAAAATTGATATTGAAATGTTTAAAAGAAAAAAAAGACACCATCGATCGGTCGAAGCAGTGGTATTTCACATGTATAATTAATAAAAGGTATGCTTTGTAATCCAGCTAGAAAAGTGCACAAAATCTGAGCGTATTTGGCACCTCTGCTTGTATATAAAAAGTGCAAACTGAATTGTGGACAAGTGCATAATCAGAAGAGTCAAATATGCTCAGATTTTGTGCACTTTTTATTTTACACATTTTTTGCATACCAAATAATCCCTAAATTGTGCTTTTTTTATGCATAATCAGAACCTCTGATTATGCATAAAAATGCACAATTTAGGAATTTTTGGGTATGCAAAAAATGTGTAAAATAAAAAGTGCACAAAATATAAGCGTATTTTGCACCTCAGATTTTGTGCATTTTTTTTAAGTAGATATTTTGCACACCGAATATTTTAAGCATACAGTTAAATCAAGATTCAGCTTACTATGAAATTTACTGTTATCACTATAGAAACCCACTTTTGGAAAGATGCATAATTATAAATAAGACTATGAACAATAATTTTATCAGACTGCCAACATGGGGAAAAAGAAAATAAGCTTAAATTTAAATATGTAAATTTTATAATTAAAAATAACATAAATTTTATAATTGAAAATAACATTGAATACAGTAAAAAACAAAACAAAAAACATGTCCAATATTATTAAAACCCAATAAGAGAAAATTATTACACTTACTTGAAAAGAGCTGCACTAAATTATAGTTGTTGGTTGAAAATGTTTTAACTAATGTATTTGCACTTAGAAAAGGTATTAAAAAAAAAAAAATTACTTATTTTTGTTTATTTACACACATGCAATCAGCTTTTTCTCATCATTTCACCAATGCAGTCATTGCACATTTTGACTGTTGCAACTGGATGCAATCATTCTACTGACTGCAGAGGGCTTTGATAGACGACCCTAAAATCTAGCTGCTGTTGGGAAAAAGTGAAAGAAAACACGGCACACACACACACAAAAAAAATGACCATTGCGGTACAGCCGCTGCGTTTATTTGAAATTACAACATAAATAATCAACTAATGGTACTTGTTTATTTGTTTGAATTCTTTACAGTTAACATTTAGTTGTAAAAACAACAGTCGTTGCATACTTATAGTGCAAATACCCCAATACTGTCAAAAATTTTACAAATTAAACCATAAGGGACATCTAAATCTACCAGAAACAGTTCGCATAACCTTTAAAACACAGATAATAGGATTCCTTCCACCATGTCAGTAATCTTCAAAATGTTCAGTAGATACTTTATCTTTGGCATGGGCTGATGTATCTTTGGATGATTTCCATTAATAAAATCAAAGCTGTATCCAGTTTGTTTCCTGTGAAAAAAAAAATTAAATTTTAAACCAGGCAGAAATATACAAACTGAACTACATTAAAGCCATTACATAAATATAAGAATTCAATATTGAATTTCATTAAGTAGTTTCCTTTTCTACTGGCAAAAAAACAAAATGTTAGTTAAAATTGATCTACTTATTGATGGTTGTAATGTAGGATAAACCAGCAAATGTAGATCATATAAAAAAAAAATTCCAAATCTCAATTACTTAAAAGAGTTATTTTATTTATTTATTTATTTATTTATTTATTTATTTTTTTTTGGGGGGGGGGGGGGTTATTGTCAGAAGAAAAATAAGAACTTATTTAGGAAGCTCAACTTTTTTTTAAGCAAGTTGTGAATCTTTAAACAAAGAATTTAATTTCAATGAATTTTTAAATAAAGCTCAATTTTATGTATTTTTAAAATGAAAGTTTGAAAAACTGAACATTGTTGTCCAGGCAATTTTAATTTATAGACGAACCTCGGTGGGCAAAGAAGTTTGTAAGTTAAACGGATAATATTAAATATTTTTTGAAACACTACAAAAGATTAAAAATCGTTAATAAAAATATCCCATTTTTGATCAAACTAACATATTTTTAAAGGTTAAAAGAAAGATTAAACAAAAATGTTTTAATTATTACACCATAAACGACTATATACATGGATCAGTAGAGATCACTATAAAAGCTACTAGTAATTGAAGCATGTTACAAATAGACAACATTACACACTAGTTGATGTCCATAGGTGTAAAAACTAGGCGCCAATTGGCAGATTCTCAGCAATTAATTTTATTACAGTATAGAACCCATTATTCAGAATTTAAAAAAAAAAAAATTCATTCAAAAATTTTCTGATTTTATAAAATTTTACTAAGACTTGGCAGATAAATTGAAATTTTTTTTTTTTTAAATCTGTTTCAATGTGTTAACCACTAAAATAATGTTACTTCAGTGGCGTAGGCAGGAGACCACGGAGCCCTTCCCCCACAGATTTATTCAGAGATGTTCATAGAGGGAGACACAAGGTATGGACATGTAAGTTTTCTGCAAATTATTAACTTTTCACAGAATTCTTCATAATCAATTCTTTAATCGTTCATTGAAAAAAAAAAAAAAAAAAAAAAAGAATTTAATCAAACAGTGGCAGGGATTTTTTTTTTTTTTTTAATCTAGAATTTCGTCCAAAAGATGTAGAAAATAAAAACAGTTTGCCGAACAACCATGGAAATAAATAGCAAATTTTGTCAAGAGATCACGTAAAAAGTCACAAATTTCATCAATTTGATTGGGGGAAAAAAAAAAAAAAATCAAGAATTTTTTAAAAACAAGTGCAGAAAAAAACCCATGAATTTCATCAATCAGTTGCGGATGAAATCTATAATCCCGTCATTCGGCTGCTGGGGAAAAAAAAAAAAAAAAAAAAAAAGAATTTCGTTGAACAATTGCTGGAAATAATTGCAAATTTTGTGAAACATAAGAAAGTAATCACAATTCTCATTCAAAGGTCACAGAAAAAAAAAAAAAAAAAAAAAAATTGACGAACGATCAAGGAAAATATCACAAAATTTTCCATGTCGCATAAAAAAAAAATGAAATTCAGTGGGAAGGAGGATAATAAATATTATTTAAAACAAATTTTTTCAGCAAAGAAAGAAAAATCAAAATCTGTACATTACTAAAATAAAAGGAAATTAAGCCATATTTGTAATGTTACTTTGCATTTCATTTGAAATAAAATATTACTTTTGATATTAAAATGGATTATAATATTTTTCTCTATTCTAAAAAAAGTAACCGGTGCTCTTTCGACTTATACTAAATAAAGTATTACATATAAAAACATGAAATTGGTAACTTTATAGAGATATGTATGACACACTGAAACGGACAGCTTTTAATTCTAAGAATTATTTTAAGCACTGTTTAATGTCGAAATTGGTCAATTTATTTCAGTTATATTATAAGCTTTATAGGATCAAAAACTATAAATAGGAACTTAACCCTTTTTGCAGGCACATATTTGACTAGATTATAGTACAGCCGTACCGAGTCAGGGGTGGATGCAGGTTTTAGGTAGATTTCATAAGAAATACTACCTATTACATTCTCACGTAAGTTGGAAATTTTGAAAAATTTTTGCAGATCTACGCCGATCATGACTCCCAGAACCCAAAACCACCCCCAGTTCAAAACTTTATATATCTATCTATCTAGGTTACTTTTTTCTGAACATGATAACTGGAAAAATTCTGCATAAATCTCTTCCAAACTGATACATAAAATCAAGGGGCATAAAATCTCAGTTCTTTAATGGGCAAAATCGAACCAAGGGGGGGAGGGCGGGGGCTTTTTGTGAAAACAGAAAACCCCCCATAATATCTTAATATTAATTATTATACGTATCTAATCTGTTTAAGTTATTAATACTTCTAGGAGAAGGTCCGAAAATTTATGTATGACAGATTTTTGATATAATTAAAAATGGCTCCAAGGGGGGAAAAAGGGGGGGGGGGGTTTAGGAGAAAAAAAATCATAGCTTCGTCAATTCACAAGATATCAAATCCGCGTAAATTTATTATTAATCCTCTTAATATTATCTAAAACTTTTATATTGATAAGTTTTTTATAGGACCAACCGTTATAGCAAAAAAAAAAAAAAAAAAAAAAAAAAACCCTGCCGGCTCCGCCTGCAAACAAGTTATTTTTCGAAGTAAGCGGTTCCAACTCCCGCATCTTTTCGAAACTGATACATAAAATCAAGGAGCATAAAATCTCGGTCAAGTTCGTTAATGGGCAAAATCGAACCAGGGGGGGGGGGGGGGGCTTTTTGTGAAAACAGAAAAACCCCCATAATTTCTTAATTATGATACGTATCGAATCCGTTTGAAGTTATTATTACTTCTAGGAGAAGGGCCGAAAATGTATGTATGACATATTTTTGATATAATTAAAAATTGCCTTAAGAGGGGGGGGGGGGGGGGGGGGTTAGAAGAAAAAAATTCAAACTTCGTCAATTCTCAAGATTTCAAACCGCTTAAATTTATTATAAATCCTCATAATATTATCCAAAACTTTTGTATTGACAAGTTTTTTATAGGACCAACCGTTATACTAAAAAAAAAAAATATCCTTGCCGGCTCTGCCTGCAAACAAGTTAGGTTTCGAAGTAGGCGGTTCCAACTGCCGCATCATCGTAAAAAAGGTCATTTCTTCCGCAGTTCCCGACAAACAGGCGCCCCACGGTCTGCGTCTTCGAAATCTACCTGTGCCTGTAGGCTGAGCCGTCAGGGATTTTTTTTTGGGAGGGGCCCCATTTTGCGAAATGTAAAGGTTATTTTTGTGAAATTTATTATATTTTTGTGAAAAATAACATTTTTTAACGAAAGTTTAAATCCAGTTACTCAAATTTGAACCAAGCTTTTATCAACAAAAACTTTTAAATTCTTTTGCTGAAGTTTTCGTCTGTGGTGAACTTGTTTGTTTACAAATTACACATTTTAAAAGTCACAAAATAATAATTAATAAATAGTAAGTTTTTATGGAATAGAATTTGTAAAAGGGCCAATTTTATCAAAACGAATTTTGTGAAGGGGCCTGTTTTATCATAAAGATTTTTGTGAAGTGGCCCTAAATAGCCCCAAATTTTGCCTGGATCAACCCTTGCGAGTACTCGGTACTTGTCAAAATTTCAGCGAGTACTCTGCCAATACCAAGTAGTTGCAAGAATCTTGCTTTTTAAGCATATTTGAAGACAAATGAATTTAAAACTGATCTACAAAATGTTACTTGAATCTAAATGTATAATATATGCAATAATTTGTAAAAACTATTTACTCTGTACATAAAAATTTATCTATAAATTATAGAAAAAGATAAGAAAAAAAAAACCATGTAAAATTATATTCAAGAGAAAAGTATTTTTAAAATCTGTAGGAAAAGACTAATTTTGGATAAAAAAAAAGTATGTAGAAACAAAAAATACAATAAATACTATTAAAAAATAATAATTATTAAATTTGTTGTATTGCAAATTATAGTGCAAAAACACTAATCATTCTATATTTTCAAGAGATAGGACATTTATTTTTATTATTGTAAATTTGACTAATGATGGGTTAAAGAATCAGTTTTAGTATCATATTTGATTGATTGAACTTTATATATATATTTTTTAAATAATACTACTGCTGTATTTATTTTTTTTATTTACTAAAATTGTCTTTAAAAAGGTGCAAAAAAATTTCAAAAATTGAAGCTAATTTAAAAAACATGATTAGATTATATGCTCAAGATGTATGTTTATGAATATATAAAAACACACATACACATGGAAGTGTTACCAATAAATGCACTGCATTTTCCCATCAGCAATTCTTTCTTACACACAATTACTCGGTACACAGAAAAGCACTACTCTGTACACCATTAGATTGTAGTGTGCTAAATCCAATAATTTTTTTATTCGACTAATTTTGTAGAATTTGTATTCAAAATTTCATTAGCTGAATAAAGATTTAAGTCATAGTTTGAAATGGCCAATTTTTTTTTTTTTTTCCACTTATTGTTGTCAGATTTTAAAAAGCCCAAATAAAATTTACAAATACTTTTCAATAAAAAAATATGGGTACTTTTCTTTCAGTTAGCCTGATGCCAGTGATATATACGCATACACATGCACGCACATATGTATGCAGGGCTTGAAATTCAATTTTTCCAAGGAGGGGAGTCTCCCTACCAACATTTTAAAATGGAGGGGAGTTGTAATATTTGGGAGGGAGAAAAAAAAAAATCTTTAAACCCCACTATTATTTTACGTATTTTTACCCCACTATTTTTTTTCTTTTCCCTCTTTTCGGTCGCAGGAAAAAATCTTTAAATACGTCTATTTGTCGTTGGAAAAAATTGTGAATTTAGTCAATTGGTTGAGGTATAAGATAATGAAATTAATCTTACAAGCATGAACAGAAATAGAGAAGGATTTCTAACGAAATAGTGTTAATATTGATTTCCGACTTTGGGACTTCATGGCAGCCAGTGTACAACTGTGCTAAGGTAACGCCACCTACAAACAATACAGATAAATACCATAGAATAAATCTATTATACCTACCAGACGATTTGAAGAGGTAGATGAACTAATACAACTGTTCTACACAGACATTGTATTTGAAACATTTTTCGAGAAACGATTTTCTTCTTCGAAAGGCTATTTTATTAGAATTCCTTATCTATGTCTATGTTCATAGAAAAAAAAAATCTGTAAATTTGTCGATCAGTCGTGGGAAAAAATGGCGAAGTTTGCAAATCGGTCGCAAGAAAATAACACAAAATTAGTCAGTCGAGAAAAAAAATCTTTAAATTTTTCAGTAAGGCGCGAGAAAAAAAAAAAGTGAATTTCACCAATCTGTCACCAGAAGAAACAGAATAATTCACCAATCGGTTACGGAAAAATTCGCAAAGTTCGTTAGTCAGTCAAAGGAAAAATGTGAAATTCGTTGATTGCTCATCAGAAAATATTGTGAAAATCCTCAATCAGTCGTGGGAAAATATTGCGAAATTAATCAGTCGGTCGTGGGGAAAAATCGTGAAATTCATCAGTCTAACGCAGAGAAGAAAATCTAAATTTTTCAGTCAGACACAGGTTAAAAAACACTAACTTTGTCAATCTGTCGAATAAAAAAAAAAAAATAGAAATTACGCAAATTTCGTCGATCAATGATTTTTGTGGAACAATCACGGAAAAAACACAAATTTTGCCGATCAATCGTGGAAAAAATTCAAAATTCGTCGATCGATCGCGAAAAAAAAAAAAAAAAAAAAAAAAAAGAAAAGTTCGTAGACCGATTGTGAAAATAAAATGCAAAGTTCGCCGATCTGTCTCCAAAACAACGCAAAATTCGTTGATCTGTCGGCAAAAAAAAAAAAAAAAAAAAAAAAAAGGCAAAGTTCGTCAATCTGTCGCGGAAAACACGAAAAGTTCGTTGATCTGTCGCGGAAAACACGCAAAGTTCGTTGATCTGTCGCGGAAAACACGCAAAGTTCGTCAATCAGTCGCGGAAAAAACGCAAAGTTCATTGATCGGTTGCGGGGGAAAAAAAAAAAATCACGAAATTTATCGTTCGGTTGCAGGTAAATTAAATAAAGCAAAATTCTCCGGAAAATGGTGAAATTTTTTGGGCGGGATTTCAAAATTTTCGGCGCAAATCCCGCAATCCCACTCTAAAATTCAATCCCTGTGTATGTATATATCACTGGCGCCCGGCTAACCGAAAAGTATCAAAATATGTTTATGTGTGAATATTTAAATAGAAAGATAACTTTAAAATAATTAAGCTATTACTTACGAAAAGCACTAAAAATCCTTTTCAGAAAAAGTGCCCATTTCGTTCAGTTGAAGTGCCCTGTTTTAAAAGGAGCACCATACTTCCATCTGCAAGCTACTCCCTGAAAGAAAGGCAATAAAAGAAAATCAATATAACCCAATAAAGAATAGTTTATAAATGATTTCACTCGGGGCATATAAAATTAAATTGTTTTCGGAGGCTGAATTTCTAGCTTCTGCTGTTAACATTTTTTTAAGTGAAGCTTATTTTATTACATTAATTGTGCAATACTTTTATAATTAAGATGTTAATAGTAATTTAAATTTATTTTATAAGCTTTTAATTCAAGTTTTCTAGATTTTATTTTAAAAATTACCGATTGCATATTGTTATGTATCAACAACTACACATGCTAAGATGAAAATCTGTATAAAGCAGAAGTTTTCCTGTACTTTTCGATTCTGGTTCACAGGTTTTATTGAATAAATATTTGACAAAGCTGATTACATTGTTTGCAATATTACGTAATTTATGATCACATACTTTTAATTTAAAAATAAGTCGGCTATTAAAAAACTTTTTAGAATTCTCTTTGTAAATTTATTTTGAGAAGGAGGAAGGGGGCAAAGCAACTGACACAATCCTTTCCCTCCCTGGTGAAAAAAAAAAAAAAAAAAAAAAAAAAAAAAAAAAAAAAAAAAGCTAGTTTTAGCTTTCCACGAGGTTTAAGGGGTGGGACCTACCTCCCCTCCATCAACAAATTATAACAAACAAAATCAAAGCATATTTTTGTATTTTTAAATATTTTTTTAGTTTCATTTTCAATTGTTTTTGTATGTTAATAAGTTTAAAAACTAGTTTCGTAAATTGATTGCAATTCTAAAACAGTTCAGAAAATGCTCTGTTTATTATAATCTAAATAATGCTGCTTATTATAATCTAAATAATGTTGTTTATTATAATCTAAATAAAGTAAAGTATTTTACTTTAAATTAACAAGAATTTAGATTGCAAAAAAGTGGCCATTAAACTAAAAAAGTGTACCGGTTTCTGTTTACTAACTAGAAAATTCACTGTTTGGCTAAGAATAATCATTCTCACTGCCACATAATTTTTTGTTTATGTACATATTTTCTCATGAAATTGGCATATTATGTTCCATGTGTTACCTTTTTAGTATTCTCGCACTATAAAACTTTATACAACTTGGTAAAAAGTACTGTAATAGGATAGATGTGCCAGTAATGGACCAACTTCAACATTTTTGGTTTATAAAAAAATAACCAATAAAATTTCAGCTTTTTTATTTTATTAATATGCTTTCTTTAAATTCTAGTTTTAAATAGAAATACAATCATAATATCAATTATCTATTACTTTTTGTGGGGTGTCCATTACTGGAATTTAGGGTGTTTTGATTTATTTTTGTTATTTACAATTAAATTTCGATTCACATTAAGAAATGCGACTATGAGCATGGTTGAATATTGTTGGTAGATTAATATAATATTAAAAAATGTGGAATATAACAATTATAACTATTAATTAAAAATTTTTTAAAGAAATTCTTTAAGGGTGTTCATTATTGGCACATCTACCCTATAATAAGATTTTAGTCATACTTACTTATACATATAATTCATTGGATTCTTAAAAGCTTTCTCCTTTTTTGCCAGGATAAAAAAAAAAAAAAAAAAAAAAAACTTTTCGGTTAGTCGGGCACCAGTGATATACGTACATATATAAATATACATGTATATTCATACATACATATATATTCATATATATATACACATGGATATAGGGTAGATGTGCCAGTAATGGGCCACCTTCAACATTTTTGGTTTATGAAAACATAACCAATAAAAATTCAGCTTTTTTTATTTCATTAATATGCTTTCTTTAAATTCTAGTTTTAAATACAATCATAATATCAATTATCTATTACTTTTTGTGGGGTGTCCATTACTGGAATTTAGGGTGTTTTGATTTATTTCTGTTATTTACAATTAACATTTCGATTCACATTGGGAAATGTGACTATGAGCATGGTTAAATATTGTTGGTAGATTAATATATTAAAAAATGTGGAATATAACAATTATAACTATTAATTAAAAATAATTTTTAAAGAAATTCCTTAAGGGTGTCCATTACTGGCACATCTACCCTATATCACTGGTGCCCGGCTAACCGAAAATTACAAAAACATGTCAGTAACACAGCGGACATACAGTAACTGAGTGGACATATGTTCAACACCAAGAATGTAACAATCTTAGAAATGTGTTTATATATTAATTAAGCAAAGGTACACCAAATTGATAGAATATTCTATTTTTTATTTTGAAACTAGGGCTTTAACTCCTTAACAGTGTAGGAAGATTCAGAAATAGGATTAGTTAAAAGTCAAAATTAAGCACTTTTATGCACCTTTTATATGAACCAACACATGCTTTCACTAAGTTGCTGAATATAACATATAGATTAAATATTTTGATAAATCTCTACAAATATATAAGTACATAGTAAGTAAAATAAATAATTGAATGTTTACATGCCATAGTTTATGTATTATGAGCAGATATGTATCGTTATCTGGTATAAATATTTAAAAATAAAGTTTCCAGTGAGAGAAAAGTATTGATTTTGTTGGTGTAAAGGGGCAAAATATACCAGAGTAAATTTAAATATGGTAATTTAGATTTGAAGTAAAAAATCAGTTGAGATTTTTACAGATTTTTCATTTTTTAATTTCTGGATTTTAATTACAGTATAGGACCTATTATCCGGAATTCCAAAATCCAGAAAAAAAAAAGTTAAAGTTTTCTAAATTTGTAAATTTTTACTAAAATTTTGAAGATTTCTGAAAAATAAGTTTATTGTTTTAATGTATTAATCTCTAAAATAAAGTTACTTCAGTGGCATAGGCGGGAGGAACGCAGAGTCCTCCCCCTCCACCCCCCCTTCTCCCGAAATTAGAAAAATAATTTTTCTGACAAATGCTACTTTAAAATTTATATATTTGTTTTTAAAAAATCATCAGAAATTTCACACCTACCTCTATCCAGTAACACATGGGACAAAATTAAATTAAAATCACCTGTATATTTATATTTTTATAGAAACAATGCAAAGCCATGTGGAATATTTTCTTTTAACTGAGACTTATAATTTAAACCCTGATAAATAAATAAATTAATTAATTATTAATATAAATCTAGTTACATAGAGGACAGATGAAAAACAATCGGATTTTCAAAAATAACTTTTGCTCACATATATTTCAAAATTTAACATATGAAAAAATGGCTACATCGGATGTTATGTTAACCACGTCGGTTAGTACTTACAATGTTTATTATACAAAATTACTACATAAAAGTCAATAACTTACCTTTTCTGTAAACAATGTGCTGATGTAAGTTGTCCTTGTACTTTCTCGTCCAGATTTATGTAATTGTTGAAGTCGTGTACGTGTTTCTGTCATTAAAATAAATTTATATGGATCATTCGAGACGACAGACTTGTAGCTATAGGTCTCAAATCCCTCCCTTGAAAGTTCAAAGATGATGTAAGTTGAAAGTTGCATGGAAAGAGAAGAAAAATTCCAATACAACTTTGTGTTTTTGCCGCGCAAACATGCTTGTTGTTGCTTTTATACTCTCGAAAGCAGAGGCAGAGAGACACAGGCTACGTCACTAATATATCCTCGACACCTGTACGGGTTCTGCTTGCGTGTCACGGCAACAGATGTTCCAAATATCAGTCCTCAAAAGCGACTAATTATCGCATATCGCGACAACAAAAGTATAATAAATTATTTGCTTTATATAATTTAAATCATTTTGAGTGTTTTTGGGTCATCTCTGGGAGATTTCACAGGGGTAAAATTATAAAATTTCGAATCTTAAAAATTTTAAATAAAATTTTAAACTTTCAAAATATTTAAATTTTTTTAAAATTTACCAAGATGAAAATTTTTTAGACATTCCACCTATAAATTTTGTAATTTTCGAAAAAACTTTGAAATTTTACTTGAAATTTTGAAATTTTTTTGGAAAAAATTACATTTTTAAAAAATTCTACAGTAAAAAAATAAGTGTCTTAAAACCATATAAATTACTGTTTTTGAGTCATCTTTGGAAGATTTCACATGGGTAAAATTATAAAATTTCAAATCTTAAAAATTTTAAATAAAATAATTTTTTTTTTTTAATTTACCAAGATGAAAAATTTGAGATATTCCACCTATAAGTTTTGTAATTTTTGAAAAAACTTTGAAATTTTACTTGAAATTTTGAATTTTTTTTAAAATTACATTTTTAAAAAATTGTACAGTAAAAAAAAAAGTGTCTTAAAACCATATATTTCTTCATAATATTCTTCATAATAATCTTCATTCTCCATTTCGATTTTGCTCATTAACGAACTTGACCGAGATTTTATGTCCCTTGATGGAAGAGATTTGTGCAGAATTATTGAAGTTATCGTGTTCATAAAAAAATGATATAGCTATATAGACAGATAGATAGATAGATAAAGTTTTGAACTGGGGGGTGGTTTGGGGTTCTAGGGGTTACAATCGGCGTAGATCTGCAAAAATTTTCAGAAATTCCAACATAGGGGATAATGTAATAGGTAATATTTCTTACGAAATCTACCTAAAAAGAAAAAGAAAAAAATGATAATTTCGTTTCTCTCAATAAATAAATATGGACAAAATTATATAATGCCAGGCTTTCACTCTTCAACGGAGTGAAATATTTCACTCTTGTCAAAGGAGTGAGATAGTCACTCTCGACAACGGAGTGACATATCTCACTCCTTTCTAAGGAGTGGAAAATTCCACTCTTTAAGGAGTGTATTTTTATAAAATTCACTCCAAAAAGAGTGAAAATGCCTCTCACTCTTCCAAAGAGTCAACTTCTCACTCCTCCCAATTTTAGAGTGTATAATCAAATTCTTTTATATTCAACTAATCATCATAAAAACAAGTCGGAAGTTTTTTTTTATTTTATCTCCCGACCAAAAACAAAACCCTATAACATTTGGATGTGTAAGGATGACCCCCACGTGTTTTCAAGGAAAAACGTAAAGTTTTGTTTTGTTTTTTCAATTTCTGAATAAATAAAATTTCCACTTTGAGCCCGATCCCGTCTCTTCCCTAGAGTTAACGTGAAAAAAAAAAAAAAATCGTTAGCTGAATCTGAAAAAACAGCGAAAACATTCTTTATTTGCCGAAATATTCGTTAGTAGAGGGGTTTGTTATTACGTTAGCCGAGATATCACTGTACATGGTATTTCACAACACTTTATTGGCAAATGTCACAACAGAAGAAACGTGATCTCAAAATGCCTGCCACATCTGCAATAAGTTGGAAATTCCGAGAATTTCGTCCAGGAAAGTTTACTCACCTTATGCTTCAAGATCTCGGCCAACGTTTTCGGATGACACAGTTTTCCTTTCGGAAATACCAGTTTCGGTGCTTCATTCGATTCCTTTCTGGATGAAATTGTATTGTAATTAGTGAAAAATATTTCGCGGATGAAAGAAGCCGAGGCAGCTATAAAGTTTCTTTTTATTATTTTGGTGGTCGACAAAGTTTTTCCGTTTGACAACTAACCCTTTATGTTCGAAATTATTAATTTAAAGAAATTTCGCACCATAATTTCTCCCCTTTATTATATAAATGCAGATTATAAACGTTATCTCATCAAAAACAACTCGTTGTAAATGATCCCGCCAAGCCACAAACCTAAAACGTCAGTCACAAAAAGAAGTGATATCACATAAAAAGAAGCGATATAGAAGTGCATACTCCGAGTCCCGTGTAAAAATCTATCACCACTCATAATGTTTCCAAAGGACTCGGAGTGAGGTACAGTATGTGAAAACTGCTTGGCGACCTGCAGGCTTTTATAATATAAGTAGTATATCAATTTTGAAAATCGAAAAATAAATGATATATTTTTGTTATACCACTTTTATAAATATTTTTGTATGCGAAAGAACTGACAGAACGGATTTTCCCCCAGATCTATGCCATTCCCTTGCGTTAGAATTACTGCAATATATCTCAATTTAGTTAACGTTTATTATAAGGTTTATATATATTCGATTAATTGCAATATGTGTAAGATGGAATATATTGGTCAATCATGTAATCCACTGCACTTCAGAATCAATCAACATAGACAGGATATTATAAAAAATAATTCTATAAATGTTGAGCATATGCACTTTAGACAACATGACTTTAAAGATATTACTATTAAAATCCTGAGTATGCACAAAAATTTCAGTGATAGACTACTTTATGAATCCATTTATATCAAATCCCGTAACTCTTTATATCCTTATGGTCTAAATTCTAAGTTATTTAATCGCACAAACACTGTTTATACAAATACTAATAAACATGAACATTATACTAGCACTTATGCTAATTTAAATCATAAAGTAAATACAAAAACTACACGTACAAAAAGGGGTAAATATGGTACTAATACACAGTATATTTCTAGTAAAGATATTATACAGCAATTATCTAATATGGAAAATGAATTCACTAATACTTTCAATTGGTTTGATATAAGGAAACATATTTTTTCGATCAAAAAGAAAAATCTTAATAATTATTATAAAGTATTTTTAACATTAAATTTATCACCACATTTTAGTGATGTATATTTTGATCTTCTATTATATAGAATTAATCAACTTAATGTAAAAATTTCAAAAAATACTTATAAAAAAACTAACAATACTCAACTTATAATCACTTTTTCCAATATAGTACTTAATAAAATTAATATACACAATGTAATTAATAACAATAACAAATTCCCCATAAAAAATTTTACAATACATAAATCATACAAATACAATGTTACACTTGGACGTAGAATTTTCAATTACAATAATTTTGCAAAATTTCTTACATCAAATGATAAACCTCCGTGCTTATGTAATAATCCTAGTTTTAGTAATTATGTAGATAAGGTACATGGTCACATTATTACAGGGGATATTAATATTGTCGAGAATGATTATCTGCGCAGTTTTATGACTAATGGGACTAAATTTCGAACACCATCATGTTATAATATTTTTTCTATATTAAAACAATTTAATCTGGATCTTGACCTTTTTATATATAAAATTTCAATAGATTATAATAAACCCATTGAATTTTTTAAAGAATGGAAATTAAATGTATTAAGTAATTTAAATGTTGAACTTTTCAGAAATATGGAAAATTTTAATTTTAATGTTAAACAACTAAATAGTGAAATAAAGAATTTACAAAACAAATTTATTATTACTTATGTTGATAAATCACCAAACAACTATGCTTTCATCTGCAAAAAATATTATTCACAGCTAATATCTAATGCAATAAATACAAGTTTAAATTTTAAAAAAACTAATCTTAATACAATTATTAATAATCGACATATATTTCAATATTATAAATTGCTAAAAATTAAAAATTACAACTTTAATTATCCATACATTGTTGTTATACCTAAATTTCATAAAACTCCTATAAAATTTAGAACTGTAACTATAGGCTGTAATACGTATAATAATAATGCAAGTAAATTTCTATTAACTATTCTCAATAAATTGTTTGAACTTACAAAACTAAAAGATAATTTGTTTAGCATAAAAAATAGTTTTCAACTTGTCAATAATATAAAAAATTTAAATAACATAACTTACATGAAGACGTTTGACTTTAATGACTTATTTAATAATATTGATATCAAGGATATGTTCAGGATTGTCAATTTATTATACAAAGAATACAAGGATTCCATAAAATTAAAAAATAACATTTCTTTAAATTACTTTAAAACTTTAACTAGATTTATTCTACATCATAATTATATTGTTTTTAATGAGAATATATATATTCAATGCTGTGGATTACCACAGGGTGGTATTGTTTCTTCAATTCTTGCAGAATTATATTTATATTATTATGAACGTAATTCACATATTGCTAATTGTAAAATGTACCGTTATATAGATGATATAATTGTCTTCTATTTTAATAATAATTCAAATTATTTACTACCAATAAAATATCATAAAAATTTAAATTATAGTTTCAACCTTATGGTAAATAATGAAATTAATTTTCTTGATCTTAAGATAATTCTTAAAGATAATAAAATTTTGTTTGACATTTATGACAAAAGAAATGATTTTACATTTAAAGTTAACTTATTTACTAATTATAAGTCTTGTATACATAAATCAGTATTTGTAAATATTTTACTAAATTTTGCACATAGAATAAACAATCTTTGTTCTAATAATTTTAAAACTCAAAATTTAAAACTTATTCTTCAACATGCAGTAGAATATGGCTATCCCTTTTATTTAGTTAAGTCAATTTTACGAATATAAATTTTGCTTTCATTGGGGTTTATATGTTTGCACATTCTATCTGTTAAAACACTTACATTTTGATTACTGATATATTTGGCTAAAGAATGAATTCCTTTATGTGAGAGCTGAGTGGGAATATTTTGGTTAAATATCTTTTATTAATTAAAAAATTTAAATAGTAAATTCTAATTTTTTTTTCTTTTCTAGGGAGAGAACTTTAAATATAATATTGTTCCAATAAGTGCGTTGCCATATTGGAGATTTAATGTTCTTTTTTTTTTTTCCCTTGCCAGGTAGAGAACATTTAACAATTTAGTTAAATGCTTTTTTATTTTTTATTTTTTTCAAGATATTAGATTCAATACGTGAGGTTAACATATTGGAAATGTTTGGTTATTTTTAGCTATCAGTGTGTGAAATCTAATTTTATTTTTCAGAATAAATAATATTTAGCAAGATGTTAGTTCCATTAAGTGTGTGTAGCCATTTTGGTATTTCTTTTAAACTTGCATTGTTATTTATAAAATGAAAATCTAATTTTATTTTTCAGGGTTAATAAAATTTTGCAAGATGTTAGTTCCAATAAGTGCATGTAGTCATATTGGTAAATCTTTTAAGCTTGCATATAATTATTTATAAAATGAAAATTTAATTTGACTTCTACAATAATATTTTAGATTTTATGGGTTTATTTATGTTTTGAAATTATTTAAATGTTGACATATGTAAAAATAAATAGATAAAATAATTTTATACTGAAAATTTACTTAATCAAAATAATTAATGGTTATTTAGATATTGTTTTAATCTTTAACTAGATGGCAGCACCATATAATGATTTTAAAAAAACTATTACTATTATTCTTTAGTATTATTTTTTAGTTATTGTTTATTATAAAACCAGATGGCAGCACCATATAAATTTTCACAATTTTTTTTTCTCTTTTAACTGAAAACTTGGAATACAAGTGAAATTTTTAAATATTCCAATAATATAATATATATATTAAAATTATTTAAGTTAAAAAATATTTTTAGTAAATGAATTTATAGTTTTTATATTATTTATTTGTATTTTTATATTTTAAATTAGAAATAGTTAAAATCACAATGGTTAAATTAATAACCTGCTACTTTTAGAAAATTAACTGTAATTTTAACTTGTACGTTTGAATTCACTTATTCACTTTACCATGTGCTTAGCACAAAACATTTTTGGCTTCGGATTCTGGACAAATTTATGTTGTAATGTATAGATTTTCTTTGTCTTCCTTTGTATTTATTTGTTTATAAATGGATTTATTTTCTTCCGTTTGATTTGTAGTGTTCTATTTTCAAAGGTATCCTTTTTTTTTTTTTTTTTTTTTTTTTTTTTTTCCAATTTCTTTCCAATGATTGCTAGGGCTTGGAATTGTCACAAAATTTTGGCTTTAAGCTTGTGACAGTTACAGAAAACAATCATTCTTTGCTTATAATGTGGTTTCCCAGCCCTTGAAAAAGTAAATTACATTATAAGCTTGCATTTGTGTTTTTTTTTTTTTTTTTTTTTTTTTTACTTATGTTTCACTTTTTGAATAAATACTTCATTTGTTAGGACTATGTTTTAAAATGTGTAATTTGACATAGCTATTTGGGATAATAATTTCATTGCATTTGGTCAGTTATTTCTGTTTCAATGGTTAATTTTTGCAATAAGTTTTTTTTTTTATATATATATATATATATATATATATATATATATATATATATATATATATATATATATATATATATATATTACAAACTCAAAATCTTTATACCTTTACTTAAAAAAATCCTCTTCGTAAGAGTGGTATTTTTAGTTTAAATAATGGTAAATAAAATCAACAAATTGATTTTTCAAGCTCATAAATAAGAAAGGCCATGCAAACACAGAAGCTTCAACTTTTACAATTTTATGGGAGCAAAATAAATAAATAAATAAAATAAAATAAAATAAAAATAATATAGCCATATGTAATTGCAGGAAACGCAAACATTATAAAAGCCTGCAGGTCGCCAAGCAGTTTTCACATACTGTACCTCACTCCGAGTCCTTTGGAAACATTATGAGTGGTGATAGATTTTTACACGGGACTCGGAGTATGCACTTCTATATCGCTTCTTTTTATGTGATATCACTTCTTTTTGTGACTGACGTTTTAGGTTTGTGGCTTGGCGGGATCATTTACAACGAGTTGTTTTTGATGAGATACTCTTTTTCTTCAGATCTGCTTCATTAAATATTTTTTTATTGAAATTGTTAATTGCGATCATCGTTAAAAGTATGCAAAACTCGCTAATTTTTAATTAATTAATAAATTTTACATCTGAAAATTACAATTATGATGTATCTATTGATATTATTTATCTATAATGAAACAAAACTATTTGCTGTAGCATTGACCTTTACAATACTTATATTGATTTCAAAATTTGTTTTCTGATTCTAAGCATGGCAATATATAAAGCCTACTATTTTAGAAAAATATTTATTTTTTTAAATCTTAAAAAAATTCAATGCAGGATGTAAGGTATTTAATTTCAATTATACGGATTCCATTTTTATTCAGAAAAAAAAAAGATGAAAGGGGCAAAAAAAAATAATTGTGATGCTATAAACAGAATTATACATCAGAATTATACAATTTATTGAGTGACTTATTCCAATGTACATGTCGCTACCATAACAACTGGGAAACTTTTATATTAATTTCCTTACATTGTATTCATCAGATTATTTATGACATATTTATTTTCCTTTTTCTTTTGTTTATATCACTCTTCCGTTTATATACATTCAAAAACAAAAAATTAGACAATTTTACAATAGTTTACAAACTAATTAAAATACTAAAGTTTCAGAAAAATGTGGAAAAATAAGAAGCACTTTTTTTTCGGTCAACTACAACGATAAGTTTATGAAGCATACTTTACCGAGAATAATCAACATTTTTTTTTCTACGAACCTATTTCTATTGGTATAAAAATTTACAGGGATTTTTATACTAACATATTAAATATATTATCTTTGAAAATTACTGAGCACCTTAGAAGTTTTTTATTTGTTTAAGTTTTTTAACTCAACGTTTCGAGAATTTGAAAAATATAAAATTTGCAACGTTTGCAAAAGTATAAAAACTATTAAAGTGATTTCTGTTCATATAGTCTGTTCATTCCAATTCGGTGATCCTAAAATATAGGTCCCTAATCTCCGGCAGTCCATGAATTAATTAGGACATATGTATGCAACTGTTAAAATGTTCTCAAAGTTGACAATAGAGGCAATAAGTATAGCTCGGCAAATATGAAACACGGCATTGCTTCATCATGGCTTTGTTTCGTGAGGTGTTCGTTCTCCGAACATAAAAATCTCACGCGAAAGTGTTCGTTAACCGATTTGTTCGTAAACCGAACAGTTCGTAACCGATCACCTATTGTATACGAAATTTAGCATTTTAAGTTCGTCATAGCCGGAGATTCGATGAACGGCAAATATTTAAACGCAAAACTTGTAATCTTGGGGTAGCAACATTTTTACATTCTATTACTCAGCACATGAACGTAAAGTTGGAATTTTGTAATCGCTATTTCAATCAATTCCTAATACGCTAGAATTATATATTTATAAATAAACACAGTTTTTTTAATCGATGAAAATACTATATTTTAATAGATTTAGAGCTTAACATCGACGAGATTTCAGACGGACAAAATGAACTCATATTAAATTTTAAAGCAAGATAATGAAACCTTACAGAGATTGAAACAGTGTAAAATCATTAAAATACATCTCACTCAGTAAATATCGGTTGTAATGTAATCAAGATCTTCTAAGAGACTCTGTAAACGAAACGTATATGCTTCAATGCCGCTTTACAATAGAGAGGATGTAGTAACATATTTGAATATCTTGTGTATATAGCCAATTTGACAAAAGTTATGCAATTTACTATTGTTTTTTCTCTGTGTTAAGTACAGGAATCATGTACTTCAACGTAAATATTCGCTAATTACACAACTTTTTAGTCTTATTAAAAAATCTTTTGAGTTACCCTGTAAACGAACAATAAATTCTACAATTCTGTGTTACAATAGGAAGCTAACTTAGGGCGTTCGTAGTAACATATTTTAACATCATGCGCATACGTTCTTTTTGAAAAGAGTTAGACCATTTAATATTTTTTTTTTGCTTCATCTTAAGTATAGGAATAAATCACTTTAAAGTGGTATATATAAAAATTAATTAATATTTTTACACGAAATATTAAACATTTGAACTACTCATAAAAACAATTCAAATGCTGCAAACCGCGTAAAAATCGGATAATTACACAACTCTTTAGCCCTATATCAAAAGATCTTTTGTGAGACCCTGTAAACGAACCTTAAATGTTACGATTTTTTATAATAGGAAGCTTACTTGGGTCGAGTGTAATAACATATCTCAATATCATGTGTATACTAGGGCTGGGCGATATATCGATAAAATCGATAAAACCGATATAAAATGCATACCGTGATACCGATATCAAAAAATCCTACCCAACGGTATATTGCAAATATCATAAATTTGACGAAAACCATGAAAACCACGATATTAAATCTCTTCCTCGTCTTCGAGTATTCATGAATACGAACGGTGTGAGCTCCCCCAGCCTAAACCATGATACACCGGATACAGCCTAACCATGATACAGCCATGATACTAAACCATGATACTAAACCATGATACAGCCTAAACCATGATACTAACGGTGTGGATTCTCGCAGCTGATAAGGTTTTTGAAAAGAGGAAGGGTGATTTCCTCCAGCTCTGAGCGCATGCATGGGATATCACCTATTCTTTCATTTCATTATGATATTCAGTGGCACCGGTGTGGATGAATATTCGAAGTTGTTGAATGGTGCGTAAATTTAGGGCGATAAAGAAAGGAAGTATTTTATTTGCAACAGTTGATTTAATGAGACAAATGAGCAAAGAATAATTCAGACATGTTTTTATTTGTTTTTTATAATTATTATTTTATGAAAAAAATATTAATTCCTTAGTAGTATTTATTAATGCATATTCTAGGGTAAAGAAGGATTTTTAAAAATGCAACTATTTTTACTCCTATACCGCGAGTTTTTTTCTCCCCAGAATTTATTTTAAAAATCGCGTTCGCGTGACAGAGAGAGAGAGAGATATGAGTATTTGGTATTTGATTGCCTCTGTATATATGACCACTGGTCACTGCCAAAAATCATTTGGTGGTAATTTTGCATTTTGCATTTAAAATTTTAAAACCATTAACCATTATTATCTTTTATTTGCAACGGTGGAAATGAATATCATGCAATTTTAATTTTAATCGAATAAAATATGTTGAACTGTTTCTTCCCTATTTTTATGCGATTTACACCCCCCCCCCCCCTTCTTCACAAATGAGATATTAAAAAACAGTTTAGGCGATGGCGCGGCAAACAAGAAAAAGATAATATATATTTATTTCTTCATAATTTTAGTTGTAAAATATTAATGTACTATCTGATAAAAAAAAATAATCGAACATGCAGATTATTCATTTTTTAATTATTTTTTATATTTCCATCCATGTTTTAAATTTTCTTCGTGTTTTTTAGGTGCGTTCGTAATTATATAAATACGTAGCACCTATTGTCGTCGTCTGGTCCGGCCGTCTGTCTGTCCGTCTGTCCGCATATAATAACGCAAAAACTACCTAAACGAATGGTTTGAAATTTAAGATACATTATCTTTGCAGAATTTTGTCGAGTCATTTCAAATTGTATGAAAATCGAATCAAAACTTTAGCAGATATTAATAAAAATGTTTATTAAGAAATTTGATTTTTTTTAAATCGGTGCTTTCTTGTTATAGGAGTTTCCGAAGTTTGATTGTCAAGCGATCGAGATACTTATTTTATAACAGAAATGAATCTGCAGACGATGTAATTCATTTCACAGAGTTAAAAATCATCAAGATCGGAATATTTATATAACTAGCTATAGTACGAACGCACCTCATTTGTCACATTTGACGTACAATTTCAAACTTGTTTCCATTATCATGAAAAAATGTGCTTGATGACCATTTAATACTCTAACCAGTCTTGAATTCCGATATTTTTCTCTGGGAGGTATTTCGAAGGTTCGGGATGGCGGGTAGCTGTGTATGTGTGGAGGAGGGAGGGGATTATCATGGGCGCCTGCAAGGGAGGACAATTGCCTCTCCCTGAATTTTGAAATGTAAATCTGTATTTTTTTTATGTTGAAAAAAATATATAATTTACTTATCCCCAAGTAGCATGATTAATTAACGCACTGACAGAAGAAAGAACTATGAAATTTTGGTACCGGGGATCTGCCCGCTAAAACTCTCATGGAGCAAAGTTTTTATTAGTTTTTTTTAATTTTGCTTGAGTTTATGTGTTGAAAAATTATCTCATCTGACAAAAAAGAGATGTAAAAAAAAATTGATATTTTTTATTTGTTAAATTTCTGTATTGCATTACACCCCCTGTGTTTTGTCGGCGTCCATGGCATCAGCGTGTGTCTGAGAGGGGGGGGGGGGGGGGGAGAGATTTGCAATTTCGGGACATCAATTAACCGAAAATGTGGAGACTTTAGGGACTCAGTATCACTTCTGAATTTCTCACTGACTGTAATGTTAAAGTAAAACAATTTCTGTTGAAATATTTTACATGATAGATAATGTTTCTCTGAAGTGTTCATTTCAGTTATTTGGGATTTTGAATATATCAG
Source organism: Maratus michaelseni (assembly GCA_963931845.1). Taxonomy (NCBI): domain Eukaryota; kingdom Metazoa; phylum Arthropoda; class Arachnida; order Araneae; family Salticidae; genus Maratus; species Maratus michaelseni. The sequence goes on along the minus strand of OZ007591.1, from coordinate 36,127,605 downwards.
TACAGGAAATTGCTGATTGTTTTAATGTAATATATGCTGTTAAATTTATTATATTATAAATTGAGTGGAGAAGGGTGTGAAGCGAACCAATAATTTGCAAACCGAAAATTTTTGTTTGAATTGTTGTAATAATCAGTCTCATTACTTTGTTAGAGATTTCACCAGAAGCTAAAATTTTTTAAAGCGCAAATTGGCGAATAATTTAGTAAAACTTATTTTATATTATTTATAGGTTTTTTTATGCAAGTAATGCTCTTTAAAAGATGTTATATATAGCAATTGTTTTAATAATGGAATATGGAAGTATTTAAAATTTCCATGTTTGGTGCCAGATGCGGTTTTACTAACCCTGTCCCTTGAAGGCGAAATTTTTATTCATTGCTACGAATGATATCTTTTAAATATATTTAAGTTTTAACCAATTTTTTTGTCTATTTCCCGCTAGTTTGATTTTAGCGACTCAAACGGTCTCCTAAATTTGCTTTCGTCTAAAGCCAGCCCTATTGTGGAAATACGAGTAAAACTGATTTTTAGGTAGATTTCGTAAGAAATACTACCTATTATATTCTCCCCTAAGTTGGTATTTTTGAAACATTTTTGCAAATCTACGTCGATCATGACTCCCAAAACCCAAAACCACCCCCCAGTTCAAAACTTTATCTATCTATCTATCTATCTATGTTACTTTTTTATGGACACGATAACTGCAATAATTCTGCACGAATCTCTTCCAAACTGATACATAAAATTAAGGGGCATAAAATCTCGGTCAAGTTCGTTAATGGGCAAAATCGAACCAGGAGAGGGAAGGGGAGTGCTTTTTGTGAAAACAGAAAAAACCCCATAACTTCTTAATTATGATTCTTAATATTATCTAAAACTTTTATATTGACAAGCTTTTTTCATCAGACCAACACTTATAGCAAAAAAACAAAAAAAATCCCTGCCGGCTCCGCCTGCAAACAAGTTGGGAAACAAGTCTGAAAACAAGTAAGATTGTGGGCGGTCTCAACTGCGGCATCATGGCAAAAAGGTCATTTCTTTCGCAATTCCCAACAAACAGGCGCCCCGCGGTCTGCGTCTTGAAATCTACCTGTGCCTGTAGGCCAAGCCGTCAGGGATTTTTTTCTTTCTTCTTCTAAAAATATTCTTTTATTTATTCTGTATATCTAGTTTTAATATCACGATATATCGTCATATCGCGATATTTAGCTGACGATATACCACGATATTGAAATTGAGATATCGCCCAGCCCTAGTGTATACGACCATTCCTAAAAGAGTTGGGTCATTTATTATTTTTTTGTTCTATGTTAAGTATAGGAATCAATAACTTTAAACTGATATAAATCAAAAACTAATTAATATTTTTACATGAAACTTACAAAGGTCCGAACTACTCATAAAAACGATTCAAATAACGCAAAACGCGTAAAAATCCGATAATTACACATTGCTGTAGCCCTGTCAACAGTTTTTTACTCTATGTTAAGTATAGGAATCAATAACTTTAAACTGATATAAATCAAAAACTAATTAATATTTTTACAGAAACTTACAAAGGTCCGAACTACTCATAAAAACGATTCAAATAACGTAAACCGCGTAAAAATCCGATAATTACACATTACTGTAGCCCGTCAACAGTTTTCGGTCTGAACAAGATTTAAAAAGGGCAAAAGACAGCACTTTTAAAATCGCATTTACTGAAAACCTATTCGTCGAATTTTACTTTACTTTTGAATTCTTAGTCCCTTGGCACGCCCCATTCCATAGAATCAAGAATTTTGTTTCTATCATAAATAGAACGCGAGATATAGATGTGTCAAAAACCCGTTTTGTCCCGTCCGCAAAATATAAACTAGACAGAGTGCTAAAAATTTTTTGTAAAATCGTTTGGCATCCATTGGCGGAAATTCCTTTCATTTACGGTTCAATGCATTGCTGTTTCTTATGCTTGGCGAGAAACTCTGTCGAGTTTCTATGATGTAATGATAATATCAAATTTAGTAAAGATTCGTTCATTAAAAACCGACTTAATCGGGAATTATAGGAATTACTTTTGTGCAATTATTTGCAACAATAAATAGATTAATTAACAAATAATATCCGTGTGCGCGTCTTTTGAAATCTTTCAATTATTTCAAAATCAATATTAGTATAAATACTAATATTATAAACAAGAAATGTTTGTTTGTTTATAGGGGATAATCTCAGGAACTACAGAACCGATTTAAAAAATGATGGTGGTAGTCTCTCATCCAACATAGGCTATATTTTATGTCGGTTACCACTACCCGCCAAGGAGGTGCATAAGCAAAAACGTTCTAAAATTGCGATTTCTGTGATACTGTTAAGGTTAGAAACTTCAAATTTGGTATGCTGGTAACTTTTAAGATGTAAATGCTTGGTAAGAACGGTTTCTAAAAAATTCGAAATTTAAAAGGGTGAAATGAGCGGGTGAAAGATATTTTAAAAACTTTCTAAATTACAATTTATTTGGGAGTTATAAGGACTGAATCTTGGAATTTGACACGAGTGTTACTTTTAAGATGTAAATACTCGCACTGAACAGTTTCTAAAAAATCAATTTTAAAAAGTGTGCAGGAAAATAAATTTCTAAAATTACGATTTCTGAAATACGCTTGGGGCTCTAAACTTGAAATTTGGCATGATTTACTCTTGGGGCTATAAACTTGAAATTTGGCATGATTTATTCCTTACATATGAAGTGTGCTAAAGTGATGAAGTTTATAGTATAAAATATGAAGTATGCTTACCTAAAGTGTGCAGGAAAATAAATTTCTAAAATTACGATTTCTGAAATACGCTTGGGGCTCTAAACTTGAAATTTGGCATGATTTACTCTTGGGGCTATAAACTTGAAATTTGGCATGATTTACTCTTGGGACTATAAACTTGAAATTTGGCATGATTTATTCCTTACATATGAATTTCTAAAAAATCGAATAAAGATGTTTTAAATTACGATTTATATAAAATTGTTAGCGCTTGAAAAGTTGAAACTTTAAATTTGACATGGCTGTTAGCTTTAAGACGTAAATGCTCGCACAAAACAATTTATATATAATTAAAATAATAATAATAATATAATAATAATAATAATAATAATAATAATAATCGAAATTTAAAAGATGAAAGGAGCAGAAAACGTTTTCTAATCTCACGACTTACTTTGGAACTACTGAATCGATTTCAAAAATTCTTCCAGGATAATACTGGTGACAATCTCTGCTTAAAACTGGGTTGGGTTTATCTCTGTGCAACTGCCTTCAAAATGGTGAAAAAAACGACAAAAATTCTAAAAAAAATACAATTTCTTCAATATGTTGAGGCTATAAAGATGAAATTTGACATGATGATTATATTTGTAAGATGGTTGTACTTGCTCGCTAATAGCGGTCATAAAAATGAATCGAAACGTAAAAAAGTGTGAAATGAGCCGAAAATGCTCTAAAAGCGTTTTAAATTACGATTTCTTTGCTGATGTTAGGGCTAATAACGTGAAATCCACCATGGTACTTATAAGACATTCATGCTAGCTCAGCACATTTTCTAAAATTTCGAAATTTAAAAGGGGAAAATGAGCAGAAAATGTTCAAAAATCACGATTACTTTAGAATTACTGAACCGATTTCAAATCTTTTCTCAGGATAATAATGATGACATATCTTGCTTAAAGTGGTTGCTCAACAACGCGAAACTTTCTGACACATTCCTTGACTCATTTTTGAAAGCAAAAACGCAATTGGCAGACCTGACTATTGAAGCGATTTGGGAATCGAAATGTTTTTTTATTGATTAAAAAATTGCTTATCCAGTTATAAGCAATTCATGTCACGTGACAACACGTTTTTCTCTTTTCTCACTCTGAAGCATAGGAAATTCGGTTCGAAACGCAGACTTTGACAGTGTTTTTCGAAAAATCTTCTATCTTTATAACCAACAAATCGAAAACGTCTTTCGATTGCAAAGTTTCTGAATAACCACACTCGCTCATTTCATGCTTTTCCGAACAAAAATGAATTAAAAAATGTGTCTGAAAGTAGCCCCTTTGGATATGAAAATAGCTTTAAAATTAGGTTATATTGTACCTCTGTCCGTTCTGGCAGAGAGAGTCTGCGCGCCCCGATAAAGATTTGCGGTCCATTAAGTAATGGTACTAAAGCAAACTTATTTGAAACTTACTTTTTAAAAAGTATTTACACATTTGATTGGATTTTAAACATCACTACATTAACAAAATATACGCACAAAAGTGTAAGTGGGCAAAAACATCTAATGAAATTGAAAGACTCAAGGTCTGACTTTTTAATTTCTTTACCTTGTTAGTTACTTTAATTTGAAAATTCTGTGTAAAAAAAAAAAGGATTCCTGTCTTTTTTTTCTATTGTATTTAAAAAAAAAAAAAAAACATGACCAGAGGCGGGTATTTTAAGAGAGCCCAGGTTCGGTAATTTGTACCGGCTCCAACCCCTTTCTTTGCTAACTGCCCTGAAAGGGGTGCAAGAGCAAAAACGTTCAAAATTTCGATTACTTTGAATCTGTTGAGGCTAAAAACATAAAATTTAATATATCAGTTCTCAGGTTTAAGCTACTGTTTAAAACACCTAGCAGCGATATCGTTAAATGTCCGGCATGTTGCTTACTTTTGCGGATTCTGTTCGATCTTTCAAAATAACTCTACTTGCAACGCGAAAGAGAAGTTGCAACAAACTCAGAGACAATTATAGTATATATTTCAGAACGATAGTACTAGAAATTAAGGCTCCTATAAGGGAGCTCCTAGAAATGACTTGCTTAATAACGCAAAACTTTCTAACACATTTTCTGAATCATTTTTAAACGCAAAGGCATAAAATTAGCAGGGTTGACTATTAAAGCGATTTGGAATCGAAATGAGTTTTCCATTTTTTTAAATGAATTACTTATCGAGTTATAAGCTATTCTTGTCACATGACGTCACGATTGTCCCCTTTCTCTCTGCGCTGGCTCGGGAATTTGTTTCAAAACACCGACTTTGACAGTATTTTTTGAAAGATCTTCTGCCTTCACCAAAAAATGGAAAACTTATTTCCATGACATGGTTTCTGAATAAGAACACCTGCCAACTTCATCCGTTTCCGAACAAAACTGAATTCAAAATTGTGTCAGAAAGTGACTCCTTTGGATTTGAGAACAGCCTTAATAAACAAGCTTTTGGCTATTCTAAAAAATATATAGATATATTTATCGCCACTCAACAACTTGACACTTTTTATGTGTAAGAACATAAAATTTGCAGTCATGACTAATGAAGTGATTTTTAATCAAATAGCGTTTTTATCTTTCGACAAATATATCGTATCTCAAATCGCCTAGCTTCTGAGAAATTCTTTGACTTTATAGAAAAGAGAAAAACGTTATTCGATTTCTTAGCTTCTGAATAAGAATATCTGCAAATTGTATGCATTTACGAATAAAAATTACTTCGTGAATGTATCAGAGCGATGTATCTATATAGTAAGCGAGTTTGAATTTGAAAACAGTCTCTTTTTTTCAAAACAAAGGAAACAAAATGTCGGAAGACTTAGATCGACATACTATGCGAGAATCGACGATGCAACGCTGTTTTCGTTGGACGATCTCTCTCTGGAGAGAAAAGGTCTATGTATGACAAGTACTACTACTTCCGACAGCATTAAAACGAAAGCATTCGTATGACCTACCTACTTGTTGAAAATGACGAAAGCACTTCTCTTTGTGATGATGGCGCTACGTGATCTGTTAAGGTAAACGTCAAACACTTTTCCGACCGGTTGAACTTCGCGCGGATTTTGCGCTTATCAGATGATAATCCAGAATAAAAGGGTTTATTTTAAAGCAATTATCGTCTGCTGGTTTCTTTTTATAGTTGCATGAGGTGATAATCATACGAGGAAAGTCATAATTCTCTCGACTGTGTAACTCGTTATTCTTAAAAATATAAACAATTTATCTAGTGAAAAAAAAAGACTTTTGGAAAATCTTAAGATTTAAGATGGCTACTTCACTCACGCGAAAACACCCGCTCGCTAATGTTAATCCTATGGGAGAAAGTTTTTAAAATAAGTCGTTTGCATTTCAATCTTTTTTAATCTTTTTTTGCGTTGGTCGATCTCTACAAAGGCTGTTTTTTACTTTTTCGATTTTGTTTGCAATTTCTTTTTTCTTTTTTGTATGATTCTTTAACATTCGGAACCGGTTTCGAAATAGAAAGTATCCTCATAAAAAAAAAAAAATCTGCAAGCAAAACCAAAAAAGTAAAAAAACCGGACTGCGTAGCAATCAACCTCAACTATCCAATGAAAGAAGAAAAAAAAATAATAATAAATAAATATTGAAAGGCAAACGAGATATTAAAAAAAATAATAATAACATTAGCGAGCGGGTGTTTTCGCGTGAGTTAAGTAGCCCCTTAAGAATAAAAAAGGTATTGTCAAACGTTTAAATGAATTCTCCATTTACAGAAACGTTCTAAAGGTGGTTCTCAAATGGCCTACTGAACAATACGAAACTTTTTGACTCATTTTCTGACTCATTTTTAAACGCAAAGACATAAAATTGGCAGGTCTGACTACTGAAGCGATGTGGAATCGAAATGAGATTTTACTTTTTTGATAAATAAATCACTTATTACCCAGTTATAAGCTATTCGCATCACGTGAAGACCAGTTTTTCCCATTTCTCGTTTCCCATTTCTCGTTTCCCATTTTTTCTTGACTTTCCGTTGCTGCCGCGTCGGAAATTCGGTTCAAACCTCTCACTTTGACAGCATTTTCTTATTTACCGAAAAATGGAAAGCGCCATTCGATTACATAGTTTTTTAATAAGAACACCTGCCAATTTAATCAGTTTCCGAACAAAAATGAATTCAAAATTGTGTCAGAAAACAGCTTCTTTGGATTTGAGAACAACCTTAATGGGGTTCATCAGTCAGATCTGAAATGCTCTCGCTAATGTTAAACTCAATAGCCGTGCAAAGCTTGCGTATATTTAAAATATCTCATCAGAAAATTTATATTTTTAACTTCTTCTTTCTGTGCACTGTTCTTGAAGGATGTCTCCTTTCTTTTTTTAACTGTCAAAATAGTTCTAAAATATATACTTAATTTATTATTTTATGTGCAAAAATCGTAGCTGTATAATACAACTTTAATAAATAACCCCTTTTCTTTCGGTTTCTATACTCGTTCACGCTTTTTTAAATTCAAAGGCAAAATTTTATGAATACCATTTTGTTCTTCTGCTTTCATCATACCACAGGAATGCAACCATTTTCTCGATTAAACACAAGTTTATTTAACACGACGAAACATCACAAACATTGAAGAATACGCACATAGATATACATAAACATGAATATTTGTAGTAGCAGCAGCAGTTATAATAATATTATAAGTTCTATCACCAACTATATTTTATTTCATAACATGCCCACCGCATGCACACAACTTTCCACTTTGACCTCCCGCCAACACTCTTCCCGTCTCCCTTACTCCGCAGTAGAAGAGAGAAAAAAAAGGGTTGCCATAAACCTGACGTCACCGGCATGACACCCCCCACCTAAGGCTTCTATACTAAAGAGCTGGCGCATCATCCGACATTAATATTCCCAAGTGGGAAAGCGTTGGCGCTAGATTTTCCTGTAGGACGCATTTGGCGCATTTATCGCCGTCTTATTTGCTTTGCACAATTTATCAAAAAATACGATAGGGAATGAAAGTTTCGAATAAAATACATACTCTTGATCATTGATTTTCATTGCCTGCATGTTATTTATTGTTCAATAAAATTAGCAATAAATTTATTTACTTTTATTAAGAAAACCTTTGATTTTACAATGAACATTCATTTAACTAATTAATTATATAAGCAGTGTTGAATTCATGGAGTGACCCGGTATAGTAGTATAGAGTAATTGAAGTCTAGAAGCGCACCTCCCCTTTCGAAACTTTATCCCCCCCCCCCCCCCCGGAGAAAAATCTTTGAAACATCGGATACAAGTTTTGCAATTTGGACATCGTAAGTTTTGCAATTTGGAATGCAAATTTTACATTTAACTACTCCCCCCCCCACACCCACTTTTTTTTCTTTGCATAATTTATCTAATTAATTCTTACATATTTCTAAAAGTTTTATTTTATTTGTCCATAGAAAAATTATTATTATTATTATTATTACTATTATTTTCAGAATATCAGCAGCAATTTTTTACCTTAGTGTAACAATTAAAATTTGTACTTTTTTCCAAAAAAAATAATGATTTTTTTTTTTTGAGTGTATGTGGCATTTCTAAGTGTACTTCACTTAACAGTGTAATGAAAAAATATTATAATTAATTTCTGGTGTAAAAGTATAATTGAAGAAAAATAATATTAAAAATATAATTTCATTTTTTACTTTGTAATAAATATTTAAAAACTTCTATTTAAAGTAATTTTTAAAAAGTTTTCATGTGTGTAGCAAGTTTTTATTACTTTAATAATATGAGATATGTTCTTTCCAAGAGGAAAATGTAATGATCCTTCACAGTATCCAGATATCCTTCGTTATCTTAAACAAATTTATATCTTAAAGTTACAATAAAAATATACTCCATTTCTTAACAACATTTAATTTTGAAAATTGTTTAAAATATTTATTTATATATTTTCTTAAATATAACTGTATTTTGATGAAATATTAATAATAAAATTATCTTTAAGCAAATTTAGGGATTTTTTTTTTTTTTTCGAAATTCAAAATAAAACTCATTTATTTGGTGAAAATGAATATGTAAAAATAAAAAAAAAATAAAAAGAAAAGAAAAGAAAAGAAATCTGTACTTTTTAAAATAAATTTCCTTTAAAATATTCTATTTTATATTATAGTTCTTTCGAAAAACTCTCATAAATTTTAATTATATATTAATATTCTCAAGGTTTCCATAAAATTTGAGTTTAACTTAGTGCTTTTGAGAAAAAAAAAAAAAAAAAAAGGTCGGAAATAAACATCGTTTTCCCGAAAATGAACTAGATGGCGCTACGTCCTTGAAATCGCCGTTATCGCCAAGCTGGCGAACAAAATATTTCGGGAAGAATAAAATCTACAATTAATAGTTAAATTTGGCAATTTTTCATGTTTACGAGGAAATTGAAGCTTGCAGGAATCCTTTCTTCAGTGATTCGTACAATTAATAGCAGAACAACTACCCATAATTAAGCCTTTAAAGTTAAAAAATAGACAGAAACCAATTCAACTCCATTGAAACACATTACGTGAACCAGTCCAGGGGGAATAAAAATGCCTGACGAGTCAGCCCATATATTTAGTAGCTCTACCCCCACCTAAGATTGCAAAAGGGGTATGCCACATTTGCGATCTGAAATCCAGACTGGTGACGTCACTACATTTCATCCTCTACCAGTCAACTACTAATAAATAATAATAAACTACAATATATATAAAAGGAAATACAAAAAAAAAAAATACTTTAAACATCTCTGAACCATTTCTGGAAACTCCTGCTAGCTACTGCAATATAAAAATACAATTAATGTTTCATAATATATAATACTAAATACAAATAACAAATGAGGAACAGAATGCAAATTAATATGAAATACAATTTCAGCTGCAGCATACACAAAAGTGAACTATCAAAAGTTTTTGCTTTTAACAGTCATTAATTGTTCATCGAAAGTTAATAGTCATTTTATTATTCCGTTGTCTCCAGTCTAGACAATGCATCCGCATTCGTCAACTTTGCACCGGGACAATGTGAAATCATGATGTCATATTTCTGCAACGCTAATGCCCATCGTTGCAGTTTGGAAGATTGAGGAGCATTTTTGGTGATGAAAGTCAGCGGGTTGTGATCGGTGATAAGTTCCACGGGCGAACCAAAAATCCAAGTCTCGAACTTCTTTAGACTCCAGATAACCTCATAGGCCTCCCGTTCAATGGTCGGCCAAGCCTGTTGAGTTTTGGTGAGCTTTTGACTGGCATAACTGACTGGATATAGTCTCTCATCTTTCTGTTGAGATATACATGCACCGATGCCTATCGCAGATGCGTCACATTGAATGGTAAAAGGAAGTCCAATAACTGGTGTATAAAGACTAGGTGCTTCAACGAGACCCCTCTTTAGTTCGTTGAAAGCTTTATCATGTTCCTCCACCCAGCACTAATTTCTCAAGACTGTTCTTTTTCGTAAGTTCTGTCAATGGGTATGCTGTTTCGGCATACTTAGGCAGGTAATCGCGGTAGTAATTACACAATCCGAGGACACTCTTAAGTTGTTTTTTTGTCTGTGGAACGGCTAACCTCCGTATGACTTCAACTTTCTCTGGATCGGTTCGATGGCGGCCGGACCCGATGACATGTCCTAAATACTTAATCTGGTTTTTCCCAAAGGCACACTTCTTCAGATTGACTGAGAACCGTAATTCTCGAATTTTAGAGAATATCGTGTCCAGATGCGTAATGTGTTCAGACCATGTTTCAGAAAAAACAGCTATATCATCTATATACGCTCTAGCAAAGTTCCTGTATTTTGAAAGTGCTTTATTTATTTCTCTCTGAATAGTCGCAGCTGCGTTCCGGAGCCCAAAGGCCATCACTTTGAAGCGATATTGAGCCCTGTGAGTCTTAAAACATGCTAACCCCTGGCTTTCTGCTTCCAGTGGTATGGCCCAATATCCCTTTAGAAGGTCGATTGTAGTTATTACATTGGCCCTGCCAATTTTGAACAAAAGATCCGTTGCGTTTTCCATAGGGAAATCGTCGGTTTTTGTGATTGCATTCAAAGCTCTAAAGTCTACGCACAGTAGGAGGGCCCCATCTTTCTTCATCACGCATATTACCGGGTGTGGCGCCTCCGCATCACCCTCTTCGATCAGTCCTAACTCTAACATTTCTTCGATTTGTTTATCTACTTGTGGCTTCAACGCCTCTGGGATTCGATAAACATATGGCTTTTTCATTTCTGAGCCGTTTAATCTACTTTTATGCTCTCCTACCTTAGCTATTTGTACCTTTTTTGAAAATAAATCTTTATATTTGTATAATAAATCTAACATCTCTTTTCTTTCTACATTTCCTAAATGCTTCAAATCTACTTCTCCTATGTCAAATAAATTTGAGTTATCTTTCACACTGGGGGTGGGATGGACTTCTCCTAATTCTTCTTCATTTTCAAAGATTACTCCCACCGCCCGTACCCTAGGAGTAAATTTTCTTATTTTATTTACATGGATATTCCTAACATTCCCGTTTATTAGTTTTACTTTGTAGGAATCAGGCTTACAGCGTGCTACAATTTCGGCTGGTCCCGTCCACCTAGCATAAAGTTTGTTCGTGGAATCCGGGATTAATAGATATACCTGGTCCCCTGGTCTAAATTCCTTGTAAATCGCTCTCCGATTAGCGTACTTCGCATACGAGCCTTGTTAAAATTCCGCTACTATTGCTGCTTGCTCCGCCGCCCTTTCTAAATTAATTTTTAACTCCTGAAGATATTCGGTTGCGCTCTTTCCAAGATTTATGGGTAGTGATATTTCCCCATACCATGTAGATTTCAATACTGCTAATGGGCCCCTCGCCTTCCTTCCGTACATTAATTTGAATGGCGATACTCCCGTGGTACTATTCGGAATTTCTCTATAGGCAAATAATAAATAAGGAATGTGTTTATCCCAATTTTTGGAATCGCTCCGAATTATATGGTGTAACATGCGTTTCAGAACCTGATTATATCGCTCCACTAATCCCGAGCTTTGCGGATGCCCTGGCGTCGCAAATCTAGGAGCCGCTCCTAGCCTAGCATGAAACTCCTGTATTAAACCTGAAACAAAATTCCTTCCCTGGTCACTCGCTATTACACGTGGTATCCCTGTTCGCATAAATATTTCTAATAATGCATCGCACGTAGCTTTAGCCGTAATTGTTCTTAACCGGACCGCCTCCGGCCACCGCGAATGCTCATCCACTAAGGTGAGTACATATTGATGTCTACGCACTGAAGGTGGTTCAATTTTACCAATTATGTCAATATTTACAACGTCAAACGGAAGTTCCGGTCTCTCAATAGGGACAATGGGTATCTGATCGCTAGCCCTTTCTCTACTGCGTAACTGACAGTCTTTACAAGATTTACAATAATCCTCTACATCCCGTGACATATTCGGCCAATAAAATGAATAACGAATTCTTTCTTTTGTTTTTTTCATGCCGAGATGATTAGCAAAAATAGATTCATGCGCAATTTTTAAAATTTCCCCCCTCCTTACCTTTGATACAACTAATTGCGTAACACAATCTCCCGTGACTCTTTCTTTATGATAAAGCAAATTATCTACTATAACGAACCCGTTTTTACCGTTTTCCGCGTCTTTGATAAAGCACCCTGTAATGTTTCGAAACTCTTCTGTTGCTCCCTGTATATACTTGCATCTGATCGTTGACCTGCGTTCAAATCTCCGCTATCATCTTTCCTTTCAATACAACTAATCATTAATTCTCTCTCCGCGTTTTGATTTTCACCTCGCCAGCATAAATTTTCAATATTTATATCATCCCCCTCTGGTTGGTTGTCTCCCCCCTTTTTCCTTTCAATTTCATTTCCCTTTTCCGATCGCGTATCATTTACTGGCGCCAAAGAACATTTCTGTCTATCACCTTCCACAGAACATTCCTTTCCCCCCTCGTTACTAGCTAACTGTAATATTTCATAAACTGCCGGTGTTATAATACATGTCCCATATAATTTATCCGTAACGGCAAACAGTACATCTACACTGTTGTTAAATATACAATTTGACTCTCTGGATTTTAAAGCTACGGGTAGTGTCATAAGATTAGCAATTATTCTTTCTCCAAAAGCCGATATTAACTGAATTTTTGAATTTTCATTATTTCTAAATGAATCCGGTAATTGATTAGAGTTTATTACGGGTATTTCTGCAGCACTATCTAAAATACATTTGATCTCCTTTCCCCCTATCCACAAATGTTCAAATCGAAGTGGTTGCGTACTTATTGGCTCGTTTCCAAAACAGAGTGTTTCAAACTTGGCGATTATTTTATCATCCTGCTTATTTTTTCCGACAAAAGAATCCTTTTTCGTTTGATTTTGCAAACTTCCAATTTTAACTTTTTCTCTATTATTCGGACAAAATCACAAATGCGTCGTCTGTTTACAAAGTCTACATTCTTTTGATGTGTTTAATTTCTATCGCTGCGAAAATTAAAATTATTTCTGACATGGGGCAGTACATATTTTCCATTATTGTAACTTATAGCTCCCGATTCATCATGATTGCGGGGTTTTACCGGTTTATCATATAATTCCGAAAATGTTCTGCCCTTTGACGTAAACCAATTATCGCATAATTCCGCAATTTGTCGGGGTTTTAACCAATTATCTAATTGTTTTATCCTGACATAACTTCGCGTCTCCGAATCTAGTGAACTTAATAATCTGTCGCTGACTATTAACTCATTAAGCGTGTCAAAATCATTTACTTTTCTCAGTTCACAATAGAAATCCCAATTGGCTCTGAGCCTACTCGCGAATTGCATATGATTTTCATTTCTCGATCTTTTCGCAAAAAGAAAGTTTTCTAGGCAAGCCTCTGATGTAGGTTGAAATTCTTTTAATATTAACGCCTTAACCTTTTGGTAATTTTTCATTTCTTCCGTGTTTGCGTACACTAACAAATGCGCCGCCCGCTCCCCTACCAAATTAAACAAAATCTCCACCTTTAATTCCTCTGCGACATTTTTAATTTCGAATGCTTTCTCTAGCGAAGTAAAAAATAAATTCCATGATTCAGGCCTGCTGGGGACTGTAATAGTCAAAGTTTTGACGCTTTTGATTAGTGCTTCTAACGAATTAGGTTTAGGTCCATCCACCCCTGTATCAGAATTTCTATACTCGTTTTGCATTTTTGCCATTTCTATCTGCGCTTTAACTAATTCCAGTTTAGTTTTTTCGATTTCCAATAACGTATCTTGTTCCGACTTCGACTTTTCTTTGTCGAATCTCGCGACTTCTGCGTCACGTTTTTCTCTTTCTATGCGGTCTGACACCGTTGTATTTAAAAATTCTTGTATAAATTCATTATCTTTTGAATACTGATCGCTTCCCTCAATTAATGCTTTCAAATCAATTATCCTGTGCTCACTTTCTACTTTTATGCCCAATTCTGTGGCAACAACAACTAGGTCTTCTTTCCTTAACCCTTTAATATTAAACATTTTTGTTTTTACTCTTAACACTTACTAATACTATAAATATCTCTATAAATATCTATATTATCTCGTTTCAAATAAAGCTCATAATATTAAAATTAACACATTGTTTTCAAACATAAAATATTTCTCAATATGATTCTATTTAAGTTATTTTCTATTTAGACTTCAGGAATAAACATACAGAAACATGCAACTTACTTCAGTCATAAATCCAAGCTCTGATTCTACGTACGAGAGCGTGTAATACAACTTTAATAAATAACCCTTTTTCTTTCTGTTTCTACTCGTTCACATTTTTTTTAAATTGAAAGGCAAAATTTTATGAATACCATTTTGTTCTTCTGCTTTCATCATACCACAGGAATGCACCCATTTTCTCGAGTTTATTTAACACGACGAAACATCACAAACATTGAAGAATACGCACATAGATATACATAAAGATGAATATTTGTAGTAGCAGCAGCAGTTATAATAATATTATAAGTTCTATCACCAACTATATTTTATTTCATAACATGCCCACCGCATGCACACAACTTTCCACTTTGACCTCCCGCCAACACTCTTCCCGTCTCCCTTACTCCGCAGTAGAAGAGAGAAAAAAAAGGGTTGCCATAAACCTAACGTCACCGGCATGACAGTAGCGAAACGGAGCAAGATTTTAACCCCGCTGGAAGATTTTGAATTTAATGCTTATTAATATTGTTTAAGTACAAATCCTCTCCGCAACCATACCGGAGCTTTCAAAATACTCCCTTGAGAAAAATGCCTGATTTCAACACTGAAAATATTAAAGAATTATTGAAATTTCTAAATTATTTAACGTACTTAGTTTTTACTTATTCTCATATTAAATGCGGGGAAAAAATGGATCCATTTAACATAGTGAACATGAAAATTGAAATGAGTAAAATGAAACTTTCACAAACAAAATTGTTAAAAAATTATTACAATTTATAAATTATTTAACGTATTCAGCTTTTATGCATTTCTTCATCAATCAATTTGATATATAATATTCTTATCAATTATATATAAGAAAATCTGTATAACTATAGGTCATAAAATTCATGCATTGATATTTTTTCTCGAAAACAAAACTGATAAAAAAAATTATTTCGTTTTCTAAATTATACAAGTATCTTTTTTACTCTCTTATCATATATATATATATATATATATATATATATATATTATAAATTTGGGATGTATTAAATTTTTAAAACAGAAAACTCTAATATTCAGTTTTAATAATATGATAATCAATAGTATTTTACTTGTTGCATACAATTCTATATATGCAATTCCATCTAAGATGACTGCAACTGAACCTTTCTCAGCATATTTCTGCGTTATTAAAGATGAACTATTTGTCAGGAGAAAGCACTTAGCCAAAGGTGCGATAAACTGCTTAATATGCAGCTTCTCACAGAGTTGCAACCCATCGGGAATCGAGTTGGGGTAAATTGAGAATGGGTTTTCTATTGTGAGGGGTGATGCAGAATCGTTTCACTTCCGGTATCACTTCCTGTTTCTGGTCTCACTTCCGGTGTCATCACCTCCACCACCGCGAACATTTAGCTTACTGGTGTCGGAGCCCCATTCTTCTACTACTTACATAAGATTTAAGATAACAGATTACCAATCGATTCTCTGTAATTTCACAGAAAAAAAAATTTGAGCAGTGTAAAATATTGTTGTTAATGAAACTTCTTAGAAACCTAGATAGAATATACATATAGATAGAAGATAGAATAGTAATATAGTGCAGATAGATAGAATGTTAGATGCTACAGCTCCTTGGGGCATGTCTTGTTTTGAGTAAAAATCGAATGATTTTGAAATATAAAATTATTATGTAGTAAGAAATTAGTTAATGATTTAAAATAATTAATATCAATGTTGTCCGGTAGTAGTAAAGTAGGGTAATAGTCCACAATTAATGTATTAAAGATAGCGTATATATATGTTGTAATCTTATTGAATAAGGGGGATCTCACTGGGGGATTTTACGAGGGATAAAGGAAGATTATGATTGCTCTGTGATACTCCAGTTAATTTTTCCCGTTTTGAACAGAAAAATATATAAACTATTTTGAATGATTCTCGACATCCGAAAATTATACTCCCTTTACCCGTTACCTCTCCAGAAACGGCCTTGATCTCTCGATTATCGTACTTAGTAAAACATCCCCAACATGCCTTGTTTTTGACATACCTTTCTCTATATATTGTTTTTAACGTTAAAAAACAATAACATAGCTTTTCTATCCAAGCTCTGATAGTTTCATCAAACTGCAATATCGCGGATTCTGTTTTTAACTGATTTTAAGCAATTTTCTTGTCGCCAACTGTGCGGAAATTTCTATTTTTCCCAGTTAAAGGTTGGCAGGTAGTATTTATGTTCATTTTTTGCTCATTTACACTGCTTGAAAATGTGTGAACTGGCGAATTCTTTGACTCATGCTTCATGCACAGCAGCATAATTAAAGGTATAGATACAAAGAAACGGATAAAAATCATCACTATATAGGATCTTAGGTGTCGAAGATGAGTGAACAAGGAAAAGCAGAATCGGATGAAGAAATGACGAAATTGTTTTTATCACTCATGCATGTGAATGAATGCCAATAAGCCAGTTTTCCTTGTGATTCGCAGAAAGAAAATAATAAATGCTTTTACTGCAATGGTAAGAAGAAGAAAAAAATACACTTTTTAAAATTTACGAATTGATTCGGCGAAGGCAATTAAGAATCTTGAAATGAAGAAGAAAATAAAATAATTATAAACAACATACATTATAGATAATTTTGACGTCGTAGAATTTTTTCGAATTTTTATTAGCGACAGCGTAGCTATTATTTTCAACTAGCTGTTATCCGTGACTTCGTTCACGTAACATTGAAAGAATATTAAATGCATTATAATTAAGCAAAACATTTCACCCCTGTTAATTAAATATATATAATTAACCAACGCTTTATAATTTTTTATAGGGAACAATACGCAGTGTTGAATTCAGACACTTTTCTCCGGGAGGGATTTCTGTGGCTCCGGGGGGGACATTATAGAGTTCCGGGGGGGGGGAATTCCACTTTTTGACCATTGAATGCATAAAATTTCAAATCTTCCGTGAGGGACATTTCAATGCTCCGGAGGGGACATTCCCCCCCGGGCCACCCCCTGGATTCAACACTGATACGGCATTTCTTTGTTTTTAGGGCCTTAATATAACTCCGTCTTAAAAAGTGAAATTTTCCGCCGAATAATATACACAATCGCTAAAACGAAACTGCAACCATTTGAAAAAGGAGTCCAAGGTGAGAGAAGAAATGATCATCTAGAATACCATAAAGTGTTTTACCATGCAAAAAAAAAAAAAAAAAAAAAAAAAAAAAAAAAAAAAAAAACTGGTTACAAAAATTTATTTGCTTTTGCGACAAATTTAGCTCGCTAAAAAAAAAGCAAATTGGCTACGGACACGGACCCTATTACAGAGCCTAACCCTCCTATTCTTGGCTATATTTTCTACCTATATATGAAAAAAATTCTACTATATACATTGCGCTTTCACGTTTATAATATTAGGAGTATGCTTATTTTTAGGAGTTGGCACGATCGACTTGTTCAAGTCAACGCAATTCAGATTAAGAAAAAATTTCGTTACTTTTTTATTTCTTCTTTGCTCTTGCATTAAGCAAATTGTTCAATAAATTTTATTTTCATTTCGATAACATCGTTGTTTATTAAAATTTATTAAAAACATTGCAAATACATTTAAATATTTTAATGGAATCTATACCAATTTTCTAATCCTATAAAACTTTACAAAAAAAAAAAAAAAAAAAAAAAAAAAAAAAAAGGCAATTTTTAAAAATGACAATAGACTTTTTGCTTCTTTAAAACTGAAAGAAACGTGGAATTAAAATCCGGTTGCCAAACCGCGATCTACAAACGTGTCTCGATTATACCAATGTACTTCAATTTAAATGTATACACTGCAAAAAATAATTGTTGATTTTACAGTATAAAACTGGCATCCCAGCTGCCAGTATTATACCGTAAAATTAACAGTATTAAACAGTAAAAAAAGCAGTAATACGCTGCCGTGCAAGCAGTAATACGCTACCGCGCATGCGCGGTAGCGTATTACATGTTAAGTGCGACGAGAATTTGGTTATAACTAAGAAAAGGCTGTGGTCCGTTTCTTTTCATTTCAGTCGAACTCTCATTTTTTATATATGAAAGATATTAAAATCCCATTTAAAAGCTAAAATTTAAATTAATTTCCAATTAAATAGTTCCTAACTCTTAATGTATAATTCTGAAATTGTTCTTTTTAAGTTGTTTTACCAGCTCAAAAAATATTACTTTCCGATTTAAATTGCAACCAACTTTAAGATTTAAAGTGCAAGGTAAACGCAATTTGCAAGCGTCTGTAGTTACTGATGAAATCGGGCTTGGTCAGCCCTTGTTCACGTCGACGTCACAGACCCGGGCATTAAACAAAAGCTATTTAACTAGTATTTAGCTACAGTGGCTCACAAAAGTGTTCGTACACTTTAAAATTTTGCAGTAAAAAGGATTTTCCCTGGAATTGATTTAGAATATGAAGTCCAATATTTTTTCACATCATCTCTATGTTATTCCAAATAACACCCAGCATTTTTTAAATATTGACTGTTTTCTTTTTTATCTAAAAATAAAAATAGAAGGAGGGAGAGAAAAAACACGCCACAAAAGTCTTCGTACACTGAAACATTTTCGGATAAATTCATAATTATTAAAATTATCGTCTGTCATTATATTTTTATTTTTGCATTTTGGTGACATTAAAAAATAGTTTGGCTTTATATTTTGCTTGATTGGTCCGTATAATATTCTATCTATATATTTAAAAAGCTAAGCTATTTCTTTCGACAATCCGTGAGAACAAACTACTGCATCAAATTACACCATTCTTTTTTTTTAATGAAAGGTATTTGGACACAGATTTGTTATCGTGCATTCGTTTGTTCGAAAATTTAATTAATTAGCCGTAATTTTAAATTAAACTTTTACTTCTACATATGACGTCATAAAGTCGGCAAACTGATAAAGCCATGGTTGCGAGACACAGAGTAACGAGAAACTCCATGGTTGCGAGAATAAAAGGAAAATAATAAATATTAAAAGCACGAGGCTTTTGGGCCGAATTTTTTAATTTGCAAGTTAAATTTCGGTAAAAATATTTATCTGCGTGTTTTATAAGAGAATAAAAGTTGATCTTTATTGTGACGTCACGGGAATATTGCCCATTGGGTTTATTTTATCATTATGCATTATAACTTAGTTGATGTCATTTTTTCATTACAACTAAATACAAAATATATTTTTATTTGTATTACTTTGTGTTTAAGCATAAAAGTAAGTATACAAAGTAAGTGTGAAAAGTTTGCGCCGGTGAAAATGACGTTCTACTTAGCTTGAAATGCATTTTAACATTGCTAAAATTGAAAATAAAAATTTATATGATTGTGTCAACGTGACGTAAATTTAACTGATCAAAATTAAAATCTTTTTCAAATTTTAATGTTAAATATTAGAACTGGAGCCTTTATTGGTTGCTTCATCTTGATTGCATACCTTGATTAAATGTTACCAATTACTTTTCTAATTGTAGGTTAGAAGATTTCATTTTTTAATAAAAAGAATTCACAAAAGTAAAGGATTTCAGGAAAATTAAAATTATTAAAAATAGTGTTATGGTAAGAAATAAAAATTGAAATAATGATCGTATTTTTAGCTAGAATAAACAATGTAAGGCTAATGTTTTATAGGAATTATTTTGGTAGGTTTGTTATAATTTTATTTAACAGTTCCTTATTAACGCTAAAGTCCGATTTCTTTCACTGTGAATTTCTCTTTCGATGTCAAAAAATGGTAGTCTATTTTTGCGCGCCAGCCAAAACACAGTGGCAATTTTTAGAAATATATAACGGTTGTGACAACAAATGGCGCTATATCGCTTTAGCTTTCATCGCCCTTATATCACTTCTAAAAACTACAAATTTCAATTTTTTACTAGACTTTACAATTTCAATTCTTAATCATAAATTAGAAAAAAAAAATAGCTTTCGATTGAAATTTATTTGAAAACTGCCGCTTTATTTAACGACTTTTTAAATAATTTTCAAGCATGCATTATTTTTCAATTCTATCTCAACAATGACCATCAGTTTGCTATAATAATATAAAATAGCCCCTGGGAAAGTTGTCACAAATGAAAATAGGTTTTCCTAGCTATCATGAAAAGTGAAAATAAAAATAATGAAAAAAAATCTGATAAATCATCAGATCAGATTATCCATAAGATAGAGCATTTTGGCGCTAAACTAAAATTTGTCAAAAAAAAAAAAAAAAAAAAAAAAAGATTAACATAAAATTAATATGTTGAATTCGTTGAAGTATATGTTGCATGTGAATATGCTAGGAACTGTATTTTATTATTTTTTGAAAGATCCATTGGATATTTAACTGTCTGTATAAGAGGGAAAAGATCCCCGACTGTGATGGAAAAGGAATAATCATCCTGATTATGTAAAGGGACCGAGGAAACCATACAAATAAATTACACTTGAAAACATTAAAAATCTCCCTCATCTGCAGATTGATTTAATATTGTAAAGAAAAATTCTTCAACTTTGCATAAAAATTGATTAGCTTAAAACAATGGATGCGTTTTAGAAGATAGGGATTTGAAACGAACAATGATTAAAGAAGACATTTTAAAACTTTTAATTTAAACATTTTAAAACTTTTTTTTAACGTCGAATTTCGGTGGTGCATTTAGGCACATGCAATGCACATGCGCATAGGAGCTCATTCGGTTGCATTATCACAGGGGGGATGCGTGCTGTATTTACTATGTTCTTTTGTTTACTGAATATGAGATGAAAGCAGGGATATACTATTAGTATGATACTTCATACGTCCATGAAATTTTCTTTCTTGCCGTGGGGAATATGGCGGTAATGTCAAACTGATTTGCATTACACAGTTGTTTACAGATTGTTTGTTTGGAGTTTGCATCGGGAAGAGTACTGTATTTCATTTTGGTAGGGCCGTGCGAAGAGGGGGGCGAAGGGGGCCTTCACCAAGGCCGGAAATCGAGGGGGCGCCAAATTTATACTACCAACCACGGTTTCATTTATTTATTTATTCATTTTTTGGTCATCGATCATTTTCTGGGAAATTTCTTTTTCTCTTTTCATCATTCTTTTTTTTCTGTCTCAAAATATCATGATCTCTCCAACAAATAAGTGCAATTTTATCTTATGCTATTTAGTTGTTTGCAATTTCTGAATTAAAATTAAACCTTTTAAAGTGCCAACATAAACTCGAAATGTTTATTCAATAGAATTTATTTCTGTTTCTGTACTTTATCAGTTTTGTGTTACCTGTCACAAAAAGAAGGGAGGGGAGATGGAGGGGGGCTTAAAATTGAAACTTTGCCCCGGGCGCAGTTTTCTCTTGCACGGTCCTGCATTTGGGAGGAGGGGGGGGGGGACTTTTAAAACAAAATATTTGAAAGACTGTTTCATACGCACCCCTTCCTATTTTACTGATATTGTTATAGTATTTTTTTTCCGTCAAGTTTTGACGGGTTCCATCTAGTTTATAATTAAAAATGGCTCGTAATCGTAAAGAAACAACTAACAGCATTCGAAAATTAATTATCTTTCATCATAATAGTGGTAAATCCGTTAGAAATATTGCTAAATTAGTTAATTTATCAAATTCTACAGTGCAGTATATGTGATAAAACGCTTTAAAGAAGAAAATCGGATCGAAAACGAAGTAAGAAAAGGTCGTCCGTCAAAGTTAGCACAACGTGATCAAAGAATTATAATTAAAAATAATTGTAAAAAATCCACGTTTAAGTGCTGTAAAAGTTGCTTCAAAATTTAATGAAAAATATTCTACTTCAATTTCACCTGAAACTGTTCGATGCGTTCTGAGATCAGCTGGATTAAATGGGCGCTGCCCGTAGAAAATTTTTTGTTAGTGCGAAAAACAGAAAGCTCAGGCTTTCCTTCGCAAAATCAATGATAAATAAACTCGAATCGTATTGCAATAATGTCTTATTTGCAGACGAAAGCAAATTTAACATTTTTGGCTCCGATGGGCGTATAATTATATGGAGAAGAAAAAATGAAGAACTTAATTCCAAGAACTTAGTTGGAACAGTTAAGCATGGTGGTGGAGGTGTCCTTGTGTGGGGGTGCATGGCAGCATCAAGACTAGGTAATTTAGTATTTATTGATGGTGTAATGGATCATGCTCTTTATTTTATTATTTTAAAAGACAATTTAAAATTATCAGCCCAAAATTTGGGTATTGGAAACAACTTTGTTTTTTATCAGAATAACGATCCTAAGCATACACGGCTCTCAACGTTCGCCTCTGGTGTCTTTATAATTGTCCACAAGTTTTGAAAACACCGCACCTCAGTCGCCGGATTTGAACCCAATAGAACATATTTGGAGAGAACTGAAGGTTAGAATACGAAAACACGATATTAAAACGAAAAACGAACTAAAAACTGTAATGATCGATGAATGGATGAATATTGATGCAGAAATTACAAAAAAAACTTGTGAAATCTATTCCCACGCGTTTAAAAGCTGTTGTGGATGCTAAAGGATACCCTACTAAGTACTAATTTAACAAAATGTTACAATATTTACTAATATGTTAGCGATTTCTTTAAAGTGTACGAAGACTTTTGTGAGGTAACTTTTTTGTTATTTTTTGATTATTGATTTCTACAAAAAAAAGTTTTACTGTGTATTTAAAATATTTTATGTAGTTTTGTTAAGAATAAGTTATAGATCTTATTCTTAAACACCCATTCTGGAATATTAATTTTAATTAATGGATAGAGCACTATTTTATTGAAATATGTAAGTGTACGAACACTTTTGTGAGCCCACTGTATTTTTTTTTATTAAGTTGTCGTTTTCTCCCAATTTAACACCTTCACCCCATGCTGGAAAATATTACAATCGCTGATCAAAAAGCAGGAGTCCGCGCGAAAATGGCAGATTTTGTGTAGCTTTGAGTTGGAGGTTCTACTTCACATTGGTTCTCAAATGACCTGCTCAACAACGCGAAACTTTCTGACTCATTTTTAAACTCAAAGGCATAAAATTGGCCGGCGATCGCTATTGAAGCGATTTGGAATCGAAATGAGTTTAAATTTTTGGAGAAGTAAATTGCTTATCGAGTTCGTGTCATGTGACGCCACATTTTCTCCTTTCTCGCGCTGAAGCATCGGGGATTTGGTTCAAAACACCGACTTTCTCAGAGTTTTCTGAAAATCTTCTGCGTTTACCAAAAAAATCGACAACGTGTTTCGGTTACAAAGTTTCTGAATAGCCACGCCTGCTTATTTCATGCCTTTCCGAACAAAAATGATTTACAAAATGTGTCAGAAAGTAGCCACTTTGGATTTGAGAACGGCTTTTTAAGAGGCTACTTCACTTACGGGAAAATACCCGCTCGCTAATGTTAATCTTATGGAAGAAAAATTAAAAAATATCTCGTTTGTATTTCAATATTTTTAAATGACATTTTTATTTTTTCATTGGATAGCTGAGGTCAATTTCTACGCAGACCGTTTTCGATTTTGGTTGCAGTATTTTTTTTATTAGGATATTTTCACTTTCGAAACCGGTTCCGAAAGTAAAAGTATCCTCACACGAAAAGAAAAAAAAAAACGTGTAAACAAAATCGAAAAAATAAAAAAAACGGTCTGCGTAGAGATCAACCTCGCAGCTATCCAATGCAGAAAAAAAAATCATTTAAAAATATTGAAATACATACGGGATATTTAAAAAAAATTCTATCATAGGATTAACATTAGCGAGCGGGTGATGCTTTTGCGTGAGTGAAGTAGCCTCTTAACTTATAAATTATAATCATGTAAGTAATTTAATCTTCACGGCTCCCGGAGTCTCCTCTGAACATGATCAAGTATGACTGCATCCTGGAGCTCTTAATAAATAAATTTGATCAATGTATTTTCTTTCACGATATTTCATTATATCTACCTACAATAAAAAATAATTCCATATTTTACATATGGACCCCTAAATATATGTATATCACAGAATGCACACCCGTAAAGCCAATATGTTATATATGTCTTAGGCTAATTGGGAAATCCGGTTCTTTGCAAAGAGACGGTCTAATTGGAAAATCATATCCCTTTTCCCAATCAGCCTGATGTTTTTCAGGCTTATTGCAAAGAGCCTAGACAGCGTTAGGCTTATTGGAATATGGTCATTTATTTTTCAATCAGCCTGATATTTTTTAGACTCATTGCAAAGAGCCTAGATAGCGTTAGGCTAATTGAAAAAAATGACCATGCCTATTTAGAAAATGACTAGTTCTTTATCAAAATATGGTGTTGTACCTAACTCGAACCTGAAAATTCCATTCAAAGTCGACCCGAACCCGAGAGAAAAATTCCATCGGACCGTAACCCGATCCTAAAAGGACAAAATAAATTCCTTCGAATCGCAACCCGACTCGAACCAGAAAACTAAAGTTAACCCGAAATCCAACACGAACCCGACAAAAAAAAAACATCGATCCGTAACCCGATCTGAACCCGACAAAATAAATTCCTTCATGTCGCAACGCGACCCGAACCTAAAAATTCGATGTTAACCAATAACCCAACTCGAACAAGACATAAAAATTCCATCGAACAGTAACCAGATCTGAACCCGATAAAATAAATTCCTTCGTGTCGCAAACCGACCCGAACCCGAAAATAATAGTTAACCCGAACCAGGAAAAAAATTCCATCGAACCGTAACCCGATCCGAACCAGAAAAATAAATTTCGTCGTCAAGCAACATGAACCGAAACTGAAAATTTAAGTTAACCCAAAACCGACCCGAACCTGAAAATTTAATCTAACCCGAAACCTAACCCAAACTGAAAATTGAAGTTAATCCTAAACCCGAATCCGTCAAAAAATCCATCGAACTGTAACCCGATCCGAACCCGACAAAATAAATTCCTTCGTGTCACAACCCGATCCAAACCAGAAAATTCAAGCTAACCCGAAACCCGACCTGAACCCGATAAAAAAATCTATCAAACCGTAAGCCGATCCGAACCCGACAAATTAAATTTCGTCCTCACGCAACCCGATCTGAAACGGAAATTTTAAGTTATCCCAAAAACCGATTTGAACCTGAAAATTTAATTTAACCCGAAACCTAACATAAACCTGAAAATTAATGTTAACTCGAAACACAAAGTCGAAACGCAACCCGACCCGAAACTGAAAATTGAAGTTAATCTGAAACCCGAACCCGTAAAAAATTTCATCGAACCGTAACCCGATCCGAACCCGGTAAAATGAATTCCTTCGTGTCACAACCCGATCCATGGCAGAAAATTCAAGTTGATCCGAAACCCAACCCGAATCCGATAAAAAAATCCATCGAACCGTAACCTGATCCGAACCCGATAAAATAAGTTTTTCCGTGTCGCAAACTGACCCGAACCCGAAAATAATAGTTAACCCGAACCAGGAAAAAAATTCCTTCGAACCGTAACCCAATCCGAAACCGAAAAATAATTTTTGTCGTAACGCAACCCGAACCGTAACTGGAAATTTAAGTTAACCCAAAACCAAACCGAACCTGAAAATTTAATTTAACCCGAAACCTAACCCAAACTGAAAATTGAAGTTAACCCGAAACCCGAACCCGTCAAAAAATCCATCGAACCGTAACCCGATTCGAACCCGACAAAATAAATTCCTTCGTGTCACAACCCGATCCAAACCAGAAACGAAGGAATTTATTTTGTCGGGTTCGCATCGGGTTACGTTTCGATGGATTTTTTATCGGGTTCTGGTCGGGTTTCGGGTTCATTTGAATTTTCTGACTTGGATCGGGTTGTGACACGAAGGAATTTATTTTGTCGGGTTCGGATCGGGTTACGGTTCGATGAACTTTTTGACGGGTTCGGGTTTTGGGTTAACTTCAATTTTCAGTTTCGGGTCGGGTTGCGTTTCGACTTTGTGTTTCGAGTTAACTTTAATTTTCAGGTTTCGGTTATATTTAGAATTTTCAGGTTCAAATCGGTTTTTGGGTTTACTTAAAATTTCAGTTTCGGATCGGGTTGCGTGACTGCGAAATTTAATTTTGTCGGGTTCGGATCGGGTTATGGTTCGTTAGATTTTTTTATCGGGTTCTGGTCATGTTTCGGGTTAACTTGAATTTTCTGGTTTGGATCGGGCTGTGACTCGAAGGAATTTATTTTGTCGGGTTCGCATCGGGTTACGTTTCGATGGATTTTTTATCGGGTTCTGGTCGGGTTTCGGGTTCATTTGAATTTTCTGACTTGGATCGGGTTGTGACATGAAGGAATTTATTTTGTCGGGTTCGGATCGGGTTACGGTTCGATGAAATTTTTGACGGGTTCGGGTTTTGGGTTAACTTCAATTTTCAGTTTCGGGTCGGGTTGCGTTTCAACTTTGTGTTAAGGTCATGTTTCGGGTTAACTTGAATTTTCTGGTTTGGATCGGGCTGTGACTCGAAGGAATTTATTTTGTCGGGTTCGGATCGGGTTATGGTTCGATGGATTTTTTGTCGGGTTCTGGTCGGGTTTCGGGTTAACTTCAATTTTCTGGTTCAGATCGGGTTGCGTGACGACGAAAATTATATTGTCGACTTCGGATCGGTTTACGTATCAATGGATTTTTATTTCTCTGGTTCGGGTCGGCTTTCGGGTTAACTTCAATTTTCAGGTTCGAGTCGGTTTGCGAGACAAAGAAATTTCGAAGAAATTTGTCGGGTTCGGATCGAGTTACGGTTTGATGGATTTTTTTTTCCTGGTTCGGGTTGGGTTTCCGGTTAACGAATATTTTCAGGTTCGGATCTGGTTACGGTTCAATGTTTTTTTTTTGTCGGGTTCGTGTCGGATTTCGGGTTATCTTGAGTTTTCTGGTTCAGGTCGGGTTGCGACTCGAAGGAATTTATTTTGTCCCTTTAGGATCGGGTCACGGTCCGACGGAATTTTTCTGTCGGTTTCGGGTTGCCTTCGAATGGAATTTTCAGGTTCGAGTTGGGTACAACACCATATTTTGACAAAGAACTGGTCATTTTCTAAATAGGCATGGTCATTTTTCAATTAGCCTAACGCTATCTAGGCTCTTTGCAATGAGTCTAAAAAATGTCAGGCTGATTGAAAAATAAACGACTATATTCCAATTAGCCTAACGCTGTCTAGGCTCTTTGCAATAAGCCTGAAAAACATCAGGCTGATTGGGAAAAGGGAAATGATTCTCCAATTAGACCGGCTCTTTGCAAAGAGCCTTGGCTGTCTGCAAAGAGCCGGATTTCCCAATTAGCCTGCGACATATATATCGGTTGGTTATAAAATAAGTATCTATATTTGGACCTGTCTGTAGCTTGAAGGAATAACCGGAATGAAACCAAAATCGGTGCACTTACTATTCAAGAAGGGGAAAGAAGAATGGAACAACAACAAAAAAAAATTAATTGCAATAATCGCCGACAGATGGCACTTTTGAGTGTGAAATGTAATGTGTAATATTGTTAACCGTGGAGGTTTCGCAAATCTCAATGACTTTACCGCATGTCACAATATGTGCGAAACATCACTCCTGATGTTTCGTTACATTCCGCATTTGAGCACGTCGTGCACCGATTGGATTGTGTCCTCCAGCACAATGGCCATGTGGAAACCTGAACATGATCGGCACTACCATGCCAAAGCGTAACCACATTCACTGAGCTATTTTCCAATAAATTAGGTATGCCATCCGGTTTCACGCCTTAATTCTTTGTTCTTGTAATATACATTACATTTCACACTCAGTAGCGCCATCTGTCGGTGATTATTGCAATTATTTTTTTTATTATTCCATTCTTCTTCCCCCTTCTCGAATAGTAAATGTACCGATTTTGGTTTCATTCGGGTTATTCCTTCGACCTACAGACAGATCCAAACAGAGATACTTATATTATAACCACCCTGTATATTTCAAAATCGTTTAATCAAGATTTATAATTTCACTGTGCTAAATTTATATTTATTTTTAATACTTTTTTATTGTGTATATCGAGCAATATATTGCTTTCAATAATAATATGGCAGTAATGAGCAAATTGTTAGATACTGGCAATTTAGGCCTAGGTGTTTCCAGGACTAAATGCTCATATATGAGCATTTAGTACTATAGTACAGGAGGATTTATAGGGATCTATTCCTGGATCGTTATCCGATAACCTATTTTCTTGTCCCATGCCTGCGCTATGTTTTAGAAAGCATTCGTTTTCACGTTGCCTCACCTGCCCCTATGCTGATAAGTCACAGTTATCCTCTTTAATAAAAAGCTATGCGTTGCTGACGACTGGGATTTTCGATAATCGTTGCCACAGATTAATCTCGGAAAATGAAACATTTGAAGTTACTGAAAAAATTAATTGCTCGAGAAGTATTTGTCAGAAAATTCTTAGACAAACTGCTTTAGAAAGGTAAAAAATTGTATTTTTCTTGATATAAATTTCAAATCCACTAATTATGTCATTTTTCAAAT
Organism: Maratus michaelseni; assembly: GCA_963931845.1. Lineage (NCBI taxonomy): Eukaryota > Metazoa > Arthropoda > Arachnida > Araneae > Salticidae > Maratus > Maratus michaelseni. Next base: position 36,098,693 of record OZ007591.1, on the reverse strand, counting down.
ATTGAATTTCAAAAATTACCGAATTTCACAATGGAGTACCACAGCGAAAACTTCACACGTAAAAAAATAATGATAACAGCAATGTGTCAGCACGAGTCAAAAATTATAGTAGCCTTATTATTCTGCTAAAATATAAAAGTAAATTATGATGTCACGAGTGCCTGATTTTTATTTAATTCTTGAAAAATACTAGCGCCATTTCTTTTTAGTTGTGAATAATATTGGTTAATTCACGTTATTAAAAAATGTAACTATAAAACATATAAATCAATGGAAAACGGTATAAGTAATAAATTGTAAACCGTATTAAAAAATATAACTTAGTGAAATAAGTATCCTTTTTTATGTTATTTTAGGATATTCCAGGTAAAGGTACAGATTACTTTAAAATACAAGGTTAAATTCACCGATATATTTCGTTTGATTCAAGGTTCTTTTGGAGAAACCGACCAGCGCAGCGGGCGTAGTCTGCTATTCCTCTTTAATAAAAAGCTATGCTTTGCTGACGATTGGGGGTTTTCGCTAATCGTTGCCACAGATTAATCTCGGAAAATAAAACATTTGAAGTTACTGAAAAAATTAATAGCTCGAAAATTATTTGTCAGAAAATTGTTAGACAAACTGCGTTAGAAAGGTAAAAAATTGTATTTTTCTTGATATAAATTTCAAATCTAATGATTATGTTGATTTTTAAATATTGAATTTCAAAAATTACAAATTTCACAATGGAGTACCATTGCGAAACTTTCACTCGTAAAAAGATAATGATAACATCAATGTGTCCAGACTGGCTATAGCGCGAGTCACAAATTATATTAGCAAATTGAATTATGATGTCACGAGTGCATGATTTTTATTTAATTTCATATAAAAATGATTTTTGGTATTGTTAGTGGACAATCACTATATATATATATATATATATATTAAATGTAAAAAATCTGTTAGAGTTTTCAATTAAAAGAATGTCTTTCATGTATATTTTGTAACCCAGGAAGCCCGGTCGGATCCCCTAAGTCAAATAATAATAATCGTAATTTGGTACAATTTTGTAAAGCATTTAACGTTATTTATTCATTGAAATGCAATTCGTGTAATATGGAATGTATAGGTCAAACTTGTAATAATTTACATAGACGGCTAAATTTTCATCGTTTTCATATTAATAAAATAAAAAAATCTGATTTTCAAACTACTCATAATATTACACTCATTTCAAAAAACATAACTTTAATAATATTACTATTAGAATACTTAAAATAAAATAAAAAAAATAAATGAACGACTTTTCTGGAATCTAAATATTTTAGACATTTTAATACTTATGGACTAAATCAATCGGTATATAAAAAAACCTCATACAGTTTTTTCAGACTCAACTAATTATGAAAATCATAAAAATCTTTATTCAAAGTTAAATTTCTCAAAAAAAAAAAAAAAAAAAAAAAAAAAAAAAAAAAAAATCTGGGTTTGTTAGAGGTAAATATAATAACAAAAAATATATTAGATAATATTGTAACAAAAAGAGATTGATGAACTTGAGGCACAATTTAATATTGATTATAATTGGTTTGCAATTAGAAAATATATTTTCGGTATTAAAAAGAAATTTCTGAATCAATATTTTAAAATATTCAAAAAGTATCAATATTCATCACATTTTTGTGATATATTTTATGATGTTCTTCATTATAGAGTCAACTTATTAAATGCCAGACTCTCAACTAAACCTAAATACAAAACTAATAATACTCAACTTATTATAAGTTTTTCTAATCCTGTATTGAATAAAATCTATTTACAACATGTCATTAACAACAAATGTAATATTTTTCCAATAAAAAATTTTATTATTCACAAAACTTATAAATATAATCTCACATTGAGACGTAAAATATCTCATTATAATTATTTTGCAAAACAATTAAGACTCGTCAACTTATACCCCTTTGCATATTATATCAATCCCTGTTTTTGCAATGACCCACAGTATTAAAAATATATAAACATCACACATGGACATATTATTACTAGTGATCTGAATATCGTTGCAAAACAAAATTTAAAAACAATAATGCATTAAAATTCTCGCTAAATTTCGCCTTCCACATTAAGTGTTCCATTAAATCTATTATTATGCAGTTTATCCAAGATCTAGACTTATTTATATATAAAATTGCTACCGTATATACTCGTGTCTAAGTCGAAGAATTTTAGACAAAATTTGGGAGCTGAAAATGGGGGGTCGACTTATACACGAGTAAGAAAAAAAAATAGCGGAGTGAAATACCGGAGTCATATTTTTTTCGCAGATAATTAGTGAATGGGCAAGTCTTTTAATTAATCACAAATGGGTCTAGGTTGGACAGACAGATAAAAGCGGACAATGGTGATTGATTAAACAAAAACTCAACAATAATGTATCTGTAATTGTTCTGCACTCATTTTCGCTTGGGATAGAATTCCCTTCATTACAGGGGCATTCCTTTGAACATTATAATCCCCTTTTTAAAAAGAACTTGAGAATGCTTCTAGATTTCTCTCCTGAAAGTCCTACAATACAAAGAAGTACTATATTTTAGCAGTTTAAGAAGTTGTTTACCCTTGCAAATAAGGCTTGAATAGATTTTTCAAAAAAAAAGGTAAGTAATCATTAAATTGATGTGAATAGCTTTCAAAATAGCTATAAGGCTTCTTCAGTTTTACATAATTATACAGTTTTAAATTGATTAAACAATTTTAATTTAATTTTTAAAATGTTGAATTAAAAAAAAGAAGTCTGATTAGAAACGTTAAAAAAAAAGTTTACTAATTTAATGATTTTTTTTAATTTTTTAATCCTTGATTACAAATCATTTTTCAACATGCTACCAGAAATGTGGTTCGACTTATATACGAAAATTCAATTTTTTCCAAAATTTTGCGTAAGATTTGGGGGTTCGACTTATACACGAGTATATACGGTATTGATTATTATAACAAACCAATTGATTTTTTAATGAATGGAAATTTATAGTTATAGATAAATTCAAAAATGAAATTACAAATAATACTCAACATTATATATATTAAAGCATAAACACTACGTCTGATTACTTTATTCTACAATATAAAAAACACACATTTAAACAGGATTTAAAATGCTTTACAATAACTGGTGCACTCCATGAAACACTGAGAAACTGTGAGAAAGCTGAGTCATTACTGTAAATTTTTACGATAAAAGAAAATGAAGATGTTTAGTGCTGCCATCTACCTTTAAATAAAAAAGAAAAGCTGAATCTATTGTATTCCTATAAATACAGTCTAATATATTTATAGGAATAATCTTGGTGTTGCCATCTATCAGAGAAATGGAAAAGCTAGAACTACAAAGGTCTTTTGCTTAAAATAAATTACAGACAATGTAGTAATTAATGTAAATAAAATTTAGAACTTTATGAAGACTCACTGTAAAAAAAAACGGAAGAAAAAACTGCAAAAAAGGCTGTTAATATTTCACCTAGCAATCAAACACAGCTCTTTCGTTAATTTACAGTGATTACAGCTGTATAGATAGCGACATCTGTCGGCGTTGTTGTCATTATCTCAAACGAGGGGAATAAACACATTTAGGTCAGCGGCAGGTGCAGTCCAATAATGAAGTGACGCTTCGATTATACGAGAAATGGCCGCCATTAGGAGCGAGCCTAGAAAGTTGTAACAATTACACCTGATAATGGATTACAAACATATTTCAAAGAGTAAAAGTAAGTTTTATCTTTGTTTTCTTATATTATTGTTTTAATAATATCATATAAATTCTGTTATATATTTATACGATACTAATTTTGTTTTTAAACCACGTGTATATCACGGCAGGAACTTTCACGTCATTTGTCTAAAATAAATATTTTGTTTTAAATCGTAAAAATAGATGATTTTGCTTAGGGGATGTTGGGGATTTTGATTTAGTTATGTTGTTTTTTACTTTACCTCAGTATGTTCTTCTAGAACTTTGTTATTAGTGCGTATAATTTGAGTTTAAGTATCACAGGGAAACTTTATGCAAGCATTTTTTTTTTTTTTTTTTTTTTTTTTAAACAAGATCCCTGTTTTTAGCTATGCCTTATTACGCTATTATATATTTTTCAAAACTCCAGTTCATACGTTCGCATTCGAATATACTTTCTAAATCCTATAAATATTTTACCAGCTACAGTTTTCGGTTCACTTTGGACAGTAATTTAAGTATTTTTATTTATTTAATATATTTAGCCGATATTTCGAACAGTGATTTATTTTCCATTTTCAAATCATTTATTATGAGTAATCTGGATGCACTATTTTATCAATTCCTAAAATATTCCTTGTTTGTTTACTGTCGCAGCAGTAATTTGCAGCAACTCGTTTAATGTTTTTGTCCATTATCTATTTATTTTTTACGCTTAATTTTAAAGTTTTTATGTGAACAGATTTTTTTTTATTATTATTTTATTCTACGTTTCTTGAACTCATAAGTGTTTTTTTTTTTTCTCCCCGTGTTCATTTTTCAATCAGACCTGATATTTATGGAATTAAATGTAAACTTATAAAATTATCTTAGCATAAAATAAGTTTTTTATCAATATAAAGTTTCCATATCAGTAAGTTGCGTACAATAAGGTCTTGTTATTAATTATATATGAATGATAGTTTAAATATCAGAAAGTTTTGCATGTTCGTGTTGAGGGGTGGAGGAAATAATGGCTACATTGAATAAACAAAAATATTTAAATAGATAAAAAAAATAACCCTAAATTTGTTGGAGGAAAAAAAATATATATATGCATGATTTAAATTAGTGGGTATTTTCAAATACAAACAAACGGTTAAAGTCCTGTAAAGAAATACTGAATAATTAATTAAAAGCTAGATAAAGTAAAATCTTGCTTTGTTATGATTTATTGAAAAAACATTTTATCTCTATAGGCAAATGACTAAAATTTTTGTGGGTGATATACTTGACAAAAAACCGAAATTTGTATCGTATATATGTATAACAGAATCTATTATATAATAATGATATTAAAATAATGATATAAGTAAACAAAAAGGTAATACTTAGTGCCCAAAGTCTTTGAAATATGTCTCAGGTTAAAATAAGAAAAAAAAAACAATACACGGAGAGGGAGGGGGGGGGGGGGTAAAATATCAACAACAAGTACTATAAGTTTTACAGTCATTCTGTTAAAATTGCATTAAAATTAACAGCAAAAACGGCTGTAAAATTAACAAATCTGCAGTAAAATAAAAAAACTGAACTGCTGTAAAATTAACCGCAAAAAATGCTGTGAATTTACAAAAGTGCTGTTTATCCATGAAAAACAAAACTGCTGTAAATTCACAGCAAAATATGCTGGCACCCATATTGCCAGCATTTTTTGCTGTAAAAATACTGTGATTTTTTTTACAGTGATATTCATGTAAACAAGACATAGCATGTGAATAAGATTTAGAAAGTTGTAAAGATCAAATGGGAAGATGGTAGTAAACGATATTTAGCCATGTATGAGGAAATATTATGTAAATAAAATAAAGAATATATTAATGATGGAGTGATAAATAATTGTGTAAAATGCATAAAGCCCGCTTTTTTTTTTTTTTTTTTTTTTTTAATAAATTTTGTAGCTTTTTATCGCGATCCCGCCTCAACCCTCCGTAATAGCATTTTGATTTTATAGTTTTCCTGAGGGATAAATTTTGTTATTTTGTACATTTTTTTGTTATAATTTTTTATATATAAAATTTTTATAATTTGTTCAGCAATCCGCGCCACCTTCCATAAGTTTGTTTTTCAATTTTATAGTTTGTATGTACAGATTGAATGCCCATATTGGTAAAATTAGATGAATGTTTTAATGTTTAAGCCATGATGAAATAAAAGCAAGGGGATAATTATAAGACAGTGCTGTATGCTTTAATTTTAATAAATTATGCCTTATATAAAACGAGAGGAATATAAACGTATACGATTGCAGTGGTTTAGAAGAATATTTCTGTAAACTGAAATATGTAGACATGAATGAAAGTTAGTAAAATTAATGGCATAGAAAGAAAAATCATTACGTTTATCATAAATGTTGAATGTTAAAATATGATCAGAAAGAATAGAGATATTAACATCCATGAAATTAATTGTACAATTATTTAAAAAGGTAGTATACTAAGTTCTAGATTAGAAGGATATGCTACAGGAAGGGATATAGAATGATTATCAGTAAGTGAAAAAATAATTATGTCATCTATATGTATATATCTTGTGGTATCGTGGTCGCATACATGCAATTAAACATATCAGTTCGTATTTAACGAAAAAGTTTTATTTAATAAATAACAAGTGTAAAAATATGATAATCAAATTTTAGATGATATTGCAAGAGATTCCCCGTACATCTAAGGAACCCTTGCTTTCTTATCACTAAAACGAACCTCAGAACACAAAAACAGGTCTGCCTCCAAACATCTAAAAACTCATTTCCTTCCATTCTGCATAACCTCTCAGATCCTACTTGATTGACTCCCCTTCTTCCTTTTTCCTCCCTCTTCTAATAGCTGGGTTCTCCGAAATCCATTTCTTTTGTCATACTATTCATACGAATACCTTCCTATACTATGTGTAATTTCAATTGGCTTTTCAAGGTCAGTTTCCCGGTCCTGATGTTAGGCCAGTAACTATGGTAACACCTTATTTGGCTGACTGACTACTGTACTTTTTCTCATGACAACAAAAGAATGAATTGGGGAGGATGGATGTCCTTGAGAAGCCAATTAAAATTACTTAGAGTATAGTCTTGGGGGTGTGAGGTCGTAGCGCAAAATCACAGAGTATTAAAATTCTCAAGAGTATTACAGAGTATTAAAATTCTCAAGGTTAATATCAACTGCTTTCTATTGTTCATCAAAATAAAGAGAGAAAAGGAAATCGCTTACCTATTCTATGATCGATCGGGTTGTAGGTAAATATCCAATAGAATATTCACTGATGTATCCTTCAGATATGTGAATGGTTATACAAAACAATTGAATATATCCTTTTGAAATTAAATAGCTAAAATAAACTTATTAATAATATTAGTTTCAATTGAGTAAGTGAGTGGACTTCTGGAACTTAAATTTTAAAATTATATATTATCTGGATTAATTTACAATTATTTGAGTAATTAACAATTTTTGAAACATTTTAGTAATTTTGTCAGGAGACATAATACTCCTGCGTCTATACAGCATGGATGTTTGAAATACACTGAATCATAATCACGAAATCTGAAAAGTTCAAAATGATGTTGCAAATGTTCGTTGTAACAATCAATGTCAGTATTACATATTTCACAAGTGATTGGAATTTCCAAATTAGTTGATAAATAGTCATTACATAAAATTGATTAGTTCATATATCTTATTTAATGTTTAATAACTGTCTTATAAAGTGTCTTTAAGTTCAATAATGAGTTTATAATAATGTGATAACAAACATTAAAACATATTTCATTTTTATTAAATGAGAGATGAAAATAATGAGATTATAATTGCCTATTGCATCACGTCTTGAAAGTTGAGAGGGTAAAAATGGGTAACGAGCTTTAACAGATGTAACGATGAAAGAAATTTATAGTTTGGTTTTCTCTGTACTTTCACTTTCTCTTTTTTATTTATCTTGAGTGGAAAATCATTAAGTTAATTCGAATGAATGGATTAGTATTTAACATCTGGTACATTTTAAACCCCTTCAGATAATCTTCTTATAGAAAAAGTCCACACACATTTAGAAAGGCTATACAAAGCCTGAAAAATCTGCCATTCTTACTTGAAATATACAAAGGAGATCTTCTCGCTGGGATAATCCTTTTACAGTAGGTGCCAATCAAGACCCATTACTTCTCTTATTCTGGAATTACTTTAATCGTATCATAATGAATTATGTTGATAGTCCCAAACCATCACAATCTATAAATAATTATGTCATCTATGTATATATATATATAACCATTAATGAAACATTACCGAATATATATATATATATTATATTTAGAGTAAAATATTATTGTTATTATGCTTTCTTTCATAGAAATAAAGATATAAATCTGAAAGCATACTAGAACTAGCTGAGCCTTGTGGAATCCCCTGTGTCTGAATGAATATAGCAATATTTTGGAAGATAACAAGCTATGGAAGCTATGAAAAAATAAAAAATTAGTTAATGTTTTGAAGTAGTCAATATCAATGTTGACAAGTAATTGTAATGCTGAGAAATTTTCTATAAAAAGTGAGTTAATAGTAGAGTGTAAATCTGCCAAAAGAATATTCTTGAATAGGTCCTTGAAATCATATATATTAATACTGTTAACGTTTTTTTTTTTTTTTTTTTTTTTAAATTAACACATAACTGTTTTTTATGCAATGAATGTTATCTTTATTGAGAGATAAATCGTAAATTTGTGTGAGAATATTTAACAAAAGTTAATTAGCGCGTGTATTATATATACATAAGTATTACAACCTACAGTGACAGTGCGGAATTTTAAAGGATATTTATTGAAACTTGGGAATTATAACAATGTAAGGATAATTAAAGTTTTTACTTTTTAAACCTCATAATTCATGATAACTTAAAATATGTCTATTGTTTTCTTCTAATGGAACATGATGAAGTGTGAAAATATTATTAGAAGAAATTGTATTCGTAAGAAGTGGATCGTAGTAGTAGTAGTGTAAGTAGTATATACATATAAGCCCTCTCCCCCTTTTGTTTCTTAATCTGATATTTTCAGTACATTAAATCTACTATCTAAAATCATTAAAATGTTGTTTTAATGATAATGGCCGTAATTACGTAGCCGACGATGGAACTGCCATGTGATCAAGTTAGTTTGAAAAGCAGTCTACACCGTTGGAATGCCAAGGCCTGTATCTTTCGTTGGCTGCGGTTAATAATTAGTTTGAACGATTCATAATTTTCATGAAAATTTTATTAATTATTGATGATCCTAATTGTTCATGTTATTTGAAGGAGAAAAAAAATATTTGACCTCCTGGAAAAAAAAGTTTGAATTGCTACACTGCTTTTGAAATTGGATAATAAGTTCGAAGTCCGGACAATTTGTAAACGTGAGTATGACCTAAAATGGCGGCCGTAAAGTGAGCTTGAATTTTTACCCTCCCCCCCCCCTGCTGCTTTTCCCTGATTGATTTCCCCGTAATCCCTTTTGACGTTGCGCCAAGAACGTGACTTCGCAGGAAAATAAACATACAGAAACTACACACCTCGCTTGCAGCGATTTCGCCAGGTAATCTAATGTCGCTCGTGCAAAAGAGAGAAAGGGGAAAAATCAGAATAGTTTTTTCTTTATCTCTCTGAGCTGCTCGCTGGAGAGATAGGCAATTTCTTACACGTGAAGTGCTTTGTGAATCATCCTGAACAATATTTCATCATTTCTTGACGAATGTGCTCTGATAAAGTAAGCGAATATTATAGATGGCGTTTTTCATACTTTTTTTTCGTGTTATTTTTAAACACGGAGAAAGAAAGAAAGAAAAGAAAAACCGGTTAGTCTGATAATATGCAGGGTTCGTTGATATATATCAATGGATATATATCATGATATATATCCGATATTTATTTCCAAAATATCAAGATTTTTAATATTTTTATATTATTTGATATTTATTTTCAAAATATCAAGATTTTTAATATTTTTATATTATTTGATATTTATTTTCAAAATATCAAGATGTTTGTTAGTTTAAGTAAAAAAAGGTGCCAATGAAATTTTCAACTGATATTGATTGTTCCATTCTGTAGATAAAGAACATTTGTCTCTGGCAGTGACTTTTCTAGCTCAAGAAAAAAAAAATCTCATCCAAGCTTTGTTTGAAGTTTTTATTTTTAAATGTATAGATTATATGGTAGTAATAATTATGTGGGATATATCTAATTCAGGACAGATATAGAAAGATAAACTGTCTAATTTAGATATAATCAGTTCTATACAGCTTCATTAGAAAAGAATCAATTTCTGGTTTTGGTGTTGTTGAGCTTAAATTCACAACATGTTAGGGAATAAAAAATGAATAAAGTTACATTTATGTTTAAATTTTTCAAAAAAAAAAAAAAGAGTATTTTGTATTTAAGTTTTTTGTTTTATAAATTTCTGATTTCTTGATAGTTGATACTGAATCTTATAGTTGTTTTTTTATAAGTGTATAAAGCAAATTGTTTCTGTTTTGTTGATTAGTTGATCTTCAATTTTGTTCAAAGTGAAAAATAAAAGAAGAAAAGTTGGGGGGGGGGGGGGGCAGTTTTAGTATATTGTTTAAGTTTTCATGTTAAGTGCAATATATTTTAGTTTCTATATTATGCTTGAAAATATTTATTATCAGCAGTAAGTTGACTATTTTGAAAATATCGGATATATATCGAAAATATCGGATATATATCAAAATATCGGATATTTTTTATATTTTCGAAGATATCATGATATTTACGAACCCTGATAATATGTTAAAAGGTCTGTCTAGGATTTTTCAGTTTTTCCATCTCTAGGACTGTCTCTACTAGTGTTTGTCAGGTCCAGTTTCACTAAAAAGCTGGACACAGAGACATATAAAGTAATAAATATAAAGCCCCCCATATAAAGCGGGACAGTGGCTTCTAAATCGGGACATAAATATTACAGTAATTTATTTACATTTTATTTATTTATTGTTATGATTATTTTATTCATTTACTAGCTGACCCGCCCGGCGTTGCCCAGGTCCGTGATAATAACCTTAAACAGAACTCAAGTTTCTAGGCTTTTTTTAAAAGAAGCTGCACCAAGGGCCCCGAGAAGGAGATTAATATTCAAAATTGGTGGTAGCTGAGGTCCGAGAAATTATTTTGCAGTTGAAGTAGTAGCTGGAAGTCCTAAGAAGTTGTTGGAAATGAAAAGCTAGTGAATCGGACGATTTTTAAGGGAGCTATAGTAGGGGGCCTAAAAGGGGCCAATTCACAGTTTTCAGCAAGGTTCTAAGAGGGAAACATCCTAAAAGGTCCTCGTACTTAGCGCGTTAGATCTTCAATTAGTCGAAATTATGCATAGGGTATAAATAAATCATTAGAATAAAATTTTAAAGAAATGCTTAAAAAAAAGCCCAAGGGTCCTAATAAAAATATGAGGGTGGTGGCCAGGAGAGGAGACTCATCTTTAAAGTTAAGTATTGAGAAGGTGACACAACTAGGGGGATAAAAAAAAGCATGGCGCACAAAATGTTTAAGGGCCCCGGACCGGGTCCTAACTGGAATGTAGAAATGGGGGAATAACTAAATAGAGAAAAGGACCCAAAATCAAAGAAGATCGGATTAAAAGGGGCAAGTTATTAACAATTTAGGGAACAAAATCTTAAAGGGGCCCAAGTCTTGTCCGAGATTTCTTTTTTTTTTTTTTTTTTGGCGTTTATGTCGTTGTTAAAAAGTTATTAGGGGAAAAAAAAAGCTAGTGAATTGGACGATTTTTTAAGGCATTATAGTAGGGAGCCCAAAAGGTGACAACTGATAGTTTTGAGAATGGCCCTACGAGGAAAACATCTTGAAAGGGCGCTTACTTGAAAGTACTTAGCGCTTTAGATCTTCAATTAGTCGAAATTAAGCATAGAGTATAAATTAACCATTAGAATAAAATTTTAAAAAGATGTTTAAAACAGGCCCTAGGACTCCAATAAAAATATGAGGGTGGTGGTCTGGAGAGAGGAGTCCAAGACTCAACTTTAAAGTTATGCATTGAGAGGTTGACACAATTAGGGAGGTAAGAAATGTATGGCGCACAAAAAAATCAAGGGGCTCCGGACCGGTCCCCAGGGTTTTAACTGGAATCTAGAAATGGGGGGAATAACTAAATGGGGAAAAAGGCCCCAAAAACGAAAAAGATCGGATTAAAAGTGGACAAGTTATTAGAAATTTAGGGAACAAAAACTTCAACGGGGCCCCCATACCGGGCCCAGGGTCTTAACTGGAATCTAGAAATGGGAAAATAACTAAATAGAGAAAGGGCCCCAAACAGAAAGAAATGGCAATCACTAAGGAATATTTACTTTAATAATAATATTATTATTTTTAATTCGTAACTGATAAAATTATGTTTTATTTTAAATGAAAAAAAAAAAAACAGAAAGAAGGAAAAAGAAGAAGAAAACTGTTTGCAGTCCACCGCAATACCAACAAAATTGAATGTCAATTGCCTGGAGAATAATGCGAGTGCATTGATGTTCAAAAAGAGATAAATCTTTGAGTGTTTACAAAAATCCGCTTTTATGCATCCAAGTTTGAAATCGTGTTAGTTATTTAAAATCAGGGAAATACTCCACGCTACGCGCTTTCATACCAAAGCGAAAAACACTCTATCACTACTGAAATGAGAGGAAAATCATTTTTATCATTTCAGAAAACACTGACGCACGTACCCTTCATCCTAAATTTCCTTACGATTATCCACCTGGTAACACTTCAACGTCATCTATACGCGAAAACCATCAACAACATGAAAAAACTGTGACCCTCTTTTCTTTAGTGATTACACCACTGGGACGTCACACGTTTGCATGCTCATAGTATCAAGAGGGGAAAAAAACATGAATGAAAAAAAGAAAATCACAACTAAAAAAAACTCCAGACCGGTTCTATTTGCCAGAGTCGGAGGTAACGCCTTCCAGGAATTACTGACGTCATCTTCGGAAAAATGACTCCGCCTACACGTTCCGTTTTAGGAAATACTCGGTTTCCGGTTGCTCTGACTGGTGAGTCAGTGCCTCGAGTTCATCCAATGAACGCTGAGCCCGGAATTTGTGTGTTTTTAATTGAGATATCCTGGTCAGTTGTGAGAATATCAGCCAAGTGAGAAAGAGTGTTTTCGATCGTGTCTTCTGAGATTCTCGAAAATAAAAAAACATGTTGCCTTTCGAGACAACGAATATTTTTGAGCAGCTACCGAGGTTTGTTTTTAAGATGCCCAGAGTGGTCCCTGATCAGGAAAGTAAATTCCAGTCCGATGAATTATTCAGGAGGCTATGCAGAGAAAGCGAGGTGAGTTATCTTGAGGTATTTTGCCGTACACCTGTAATACTTTGTTTACTCTGAGAATTGTGTCACGTTCTGCTCGTGTTTATTTTATCGAAACGTGCTCCCTACTTATGATGACAGTTTAAGCAAAGTACCTTGTGCTCTTTTTATGACGGATTATTTTTACAACTCCTGTTGTATGAACAGTCTTATTCATGTAGAATATTTTTATTGGCCAGTAGTTCCTCCTAATTCAATGTTACTTATTATGGATTATTATTATTAGTAGTAGTATGATTGTTTATTGGAGGTATATTAGATTTTTGTGCCCTAAGTAATTTGTGAGGCTAATGGACTTATTAACCAATTAATTTATTGACATAGCGTAGTCCATAACGTCTTGATAAATACTTGAGACCGTGTCGCAATTTGTGTATGTAAATTATTTCTTTTAACAAAAAGAAATTTTATTGAGAAAATCAGATTTTTTAAATTTTTATTATTATAATTTTAAGACTTATGATTAGGGTCACGAATAGGGGACAATTATATCGGGCACTGAAATAAAGGACATCTTATCAGAAGCAATCACGTTCAGAATTCCTATATGCACCGCCATCTTGTTTTTTAAATCAAAACTAAAACATATTTGTTTTGTTTCTCATTTCCAAAATAATTTTCATCCATATTTACTTATTATAAACACGTTATTTAATTTTATTGACTAATTTGTTTATATTTAATAATAAGTTTTAATATGTTTTGATTTAAAAAACAAGATGGCTGACCACGGGCGAATACGAAAGATTAGCCCAGTTTTGTACCGAGCCTCACAATTTCTATCAACAGAACCCTCTCTGTCAAAATTTGTGACTTAGTAGTTGACCTGTTCTATCAACAAAATTTTTGAAGCGTTCGACTTGAGATTTTTTAACTTGAAATATCTAATTGGATTGGGAATTCCCCGGTGAATGTTCCAGTTGTCACACTATTTTTCTTAATATTTCTAAAAGGTTAACTTATTAATATTTTCTCTTTTTTCTTATTGTTATTATTTCTTTAATAAGTATCCCCAGGGGTGCGGAATTGCATAAATCCACTCGCCAGTGGCAAGTGGGTTTTCTAATCAGGCGAGTGAACATAATTTAGGCATTTTAAATGCTGCTTTAAAAATTATTAGCTGGGCCATATTTCCTGTTTTTCCTTTTTCTCAATTGTTGCAATGTAAACAGACCACTAAGTTTTATCCTAACACTAAACTTTTCTCTGTTGTACATCTTAATCTTATAAAATGTTAATATGGCAATGCAATTGTAGTAATGAAATATTTTTGCAATCGTGTAAATTTTGACATAAAAAATTTCGACTGTACATTGCTGGCTGGTATAAACAATATCTTTGGCTGGTAGAATTATAAGAAAATTCCTCACCTATGAGTATTACTAAGATAGCATCCTAGCTTAGGGTTGGAGTAGTGAAGAAAGTTTCGGTAATTTTACGTCGTTTTCGTAAATGAAATGTTTAAACTCATTTTCCTCCGTTTCTTTTTCCTTTTTTTTTTCTATTTATTCAAAATGCTAAGACTTCCATAAAAATTGAGAAAATTGTCTTTAATTTTTCTTAAATGTATCTTTTAGATTCTATGAGAGTTAACTAAGAATCGATTTTTTGATATCCTTGAAATTTTTGCTTAAAAAAAGAAAATCTGAACTTAAATATATGCGATTCTCATAGGTTTATTTCATATAGTACACCAATTATTATTATTATTATTTTTTTCTGATCTAACCTTTGTATCAAATATCCGATAGTACATGTTTGAACAAAGTATGAGATCATGTAGAACCATGAGAGTATAAGATAATAATTAAAAAAAAATCTAGTTTGAAATACCTAAATTTTAAAAGAAGGAATTTTAAAATTGTCAATTAGAAAAAAAAAATTCAGTAAAAAGATATATTAATTTATTAACAATTTAAGGCCTTTTATTATCTGTAACGATTTTGCTTTATTGAAACATGATCCAAAAACTTTAATACAGGTGTTATTTACAGATTTTTTATTTATTTATTTATATTTATTTATTTTTAGTAGAGTCTCCTTAAAGAATGTATTTTTAACGTTTAAATAATTTACAAAATAGCTTACTTTATACAAAAGAAGCAATATATAAAGAAAATTGTTTTAAATCCAAAGGGGCTACTTTCAGACACATTTTTTAATTCAATTTTGTTCGGAAAAGCATGGAGTTTGAAGTTGTGGTTATTCAGAAACTTTGTAAATCGAAACACGTTTTCGATTTTTTTGGTAAAGACAGATCTTTTAGAAAATGTCAACGTCGGCCTTTTGAATCGAATTTCCGATGCTTCAGCGCGAGAATGGAGAAAAGCGCGTTGTCACGTAACACGAATCGCTTATAACTCGATAAGCAATTATTTATTTAAACAAGAGAGAACGGAAAATCATGCGTATATATCATGCGAGACATAGATTATGAAACACTTTCCAACACATCCAGAAAACTGTAACGAAAATTCACCGTTAAATAAGGTAAAAGAAGATATGTAAGTAAACAGTTTAGAATTTCAGGGCAATCCGAGTATATTTACGCGAGTTAGAGCACGGACAGACGGCAGACAAACCGAAGTCATAAACACATTTCAATTCCAAATCGTTTCAATAGTCAGATCTGCCAATTTTATGTCTTTGCGTTTAAAATGAATCAACGTATCAGAAAGTTTCGCGTTAGTCAGCAGGTCATTTGAGAACCTTAAATAAAAATGCATAGAGATACAACCAGGGCCTGATTAACACACAGGCAGACTAGGCCGTGGCCTGGGGCCCATTGCTGACGGGGCCCCAAAATAAATAAAATTATTTACAAAAAACTTATTAAAATGTAGTTTTCTGCAATTATTTTCCCCAAAACCAAAAAAGATGTTGGTTAAGTTGGCAAACATATCATAATATCTAATGATAACTCGGAATACTCCCAAAAAAAAAAAAAAAAAAAAAAAAAAAAAAATTATAGCTACTATTTTGGTTTGAAGGGGGCCCCCGAAAAAGTGCTGGCCTTCGGCCCCACATGATCTTAATGAGGCTCTTGGATACAACATAGACACGAAAAGGTCTTCATCAGACAGAAATCAATCAATTATAACCCCAAGATGTGATACATTTATTGAAAAATGAAAAACTATTGAAAAGCGCTTTCTGAGCTTGCCTGTAAATTTTTTTATTTTTATGTATGAAAGTAACTTTGTGAATGTGTAAAATTCCTTTTGTTGTGCAGGGGAAATTCAATTTCCAACATTAAGATTAATCTGTTATGGTGTTTTACAAAATACGTTTTTCACCTGTCGTCGTACGCAGCTTCCTGGTTGTTTGTTTAAAAGCTAATTGTCATTCAGTTGTCAAATATCCGGTTCGCGCTGAATTGCCTAATGCGTAAATTTAAACAAAATTAGCGTCACGTTAAATTCAAATTGTTCATTTTAATGTTCATAGTAATTATCTTATAGGGGGGGGGGGGAGAGTTTTCTTCTTGCTAAAAAATCGTTTACATTTAAATTTACTCAACACTTAAAATTGCTATAGGTTTTGTTACATGCGATAAGAGTCCGTGTGCAACCATGCGTAGAATTTAAATTAATATTATTATTTAAATGTGTTATATCAAGCGATCTGCTTTTATCTTCATCCAAATTATTCATATTCAATACATGATGTTGATAGATTTATGAGTAAGTTTTTCCTGAAGTGCGCAGTTTTAAGTGAGCTTTGTCAGTGCGATTAGATTCAAAAAGGTTACACAACTTGTTTAAATTATAATTTTAAAAACTAAATTAACATAAGTGTGGGATTGGAAATAACTAAGTAATTTATATTCTTAACAGTAATAGACTCAAGGGTACAATTAAATTATAAGGCTCCTGAAAGGTGAAGTTTAAAAAACAAAGCGGAAAATAAAATATGGTGTTCCATAGTTTTGTACCTCAATATGTGTGAAGGTTGGGAATTCGATATGTGTAAAATAAAGGATTTAAAGTATTGCGTTGTTGGGCAAGTTCCTTATCCGTTTGGGAAAACCAATTCGTACCGGAATATTTCTGCCCACCAATTATTAGACATTAGATATCGGAATTAATGTCTAATAATTAAATGATAGAATTTTCCTGTACAAACCAACTTTCCCAAAAGGAAAGAACTTTCCGAACAACCCAATAGAATTCTAAGTGCATTCTTATTTATGTTTACGAAGATGTTATAGTATGGATGGGTGTGATCTCATCCTCATATTGTCTGTTTGAGTAATAAAGTGTGTTTAATCCCTTCGCGACGAGCGTCTTTTTCAGAATTTTTAATCTTTTACCACCGGTTTTTCAAAACAGAAATTATCGCCTAATTGAACCACAGAAATGCTATCATTAAATAAGGCAAAGCTTACAACAAGTCGGTAGGTGTGGTCGAAGATCGCTCGAAGGGTTTCGTTTAATATTCCTTTTAAAACACTTTATCCTTTCTTTAATAAATCCAAATAAATTTCATTTAGCAACAACAACAAAAAAAGAAGAAAAAAAAGTCATGTTTTTTATAAAGTAAAAAATTACAGGTCTATTTTTTCTTTTTTTCGAATATCTAAACCAGCCCGATAGCGGGCTAAGCCCGCTATTATATTCTGTCATAATAATATCTGTCATGCGGACCAAATGCGATGTTTAAAAATATATATATTTCAAAATTAAACATGTTGTGCACTTTTAATATGTTAAAATATGCGAATATCTCCATAATCGGATTTTTATGACGATTCAATATGTTTCTCAAACTCGTATATTTAAAATTCTCTAATACTCATATTGATACGCGCTTTGTATTATTCTCAAACATTTGAAAAATCCGTTTAACTTCCGATATGACGTAAGATTTCCTTTTTAATTCTCTAATGACATGATATTAATCTGTTTTGTGTACATACACATAGTCATACTCCTTGTATTATTGAGAAATCTGAAAATTTCGTTTTATTACCACTATGACGTCAATCATTTTTATTTCATATTAATCTTTTTTTCAATTGGTGAAGCTTTTTATTTCATTTTTATTTTTCACGTGGAAATCGTCCGATAGAAAATTAATTATTGTAGAAAGAATTTCCTCGTGGATTTTTAATTTTTAGCATCTGCTATAACGAAAAATGTTTCAATTTAATAGGAAAAGGCTGTTAGATTTTTGGTTTTTTATCTCTATTTATTAAAATAATACGAATTTTTCAAATTTTAATATTTTGAGCTCTTCATAGTTGGTATTCAGATTTATACACAAAGTTTCAACTCTGTAAGTTACATAGTTTTTGTGAATGGCTCTGTGACGGACAGACAACGGAGCGGAAGTAATAGGGTTTCGTGAGATGAACGAAACCCTAATAAAAAGTAACTGGTGGGAATAATCGAGGATTCTGAGCATCTTATGCGTCACGTATACGTGTCGCTCGTCCCCAAGGATTTAAAGTTAAATTGAAGAGAAATAGTCATAAATCAAGTAAACATTTTAAGTAATTATAAGATTATTAAATAAAATCCTACATAAGTATTAATTCTTTTCTAATTCAGTATTTTTAATTTGTTAACAATATTAGCTTCTTTAAAGTATAATAATTTCTAAACTTTGCAGGTGTCGATGCAGAATTTTTTTCTTGGGGTCCATTTTGTGAAATTTATTATATTTTTGTGAAAAAAAAATAACATTTTGTAACGAAAGATGAAATTTAGTTACTCAAATCGAACCAAGCATTTATTAATAATAACTTAAAGTCCTTCTGCTAAAGTTTTCCTTTTTATGATGAACTTGGTTTTGTTTGCAAATTACACTTTTTAAAACTAAACAAAATAAAAAATCGTCGGTGAAGAAAGAGTTGTGTGTTTACGGAAAGGAATTTTGTGAAGATGCGTTTTTTATTAAGAGGAATTTTGTGAAAAGGCGTTTTTTATTAAAAGTAATTTTGTGAAAGGGCCTGTTTTATAAGAATGAAATTTGTGAAGGAGCCTGCAGATTATTTTTCGAGAATTGTTACAGGAGACATTTTTTGCAGACCAAAACCACAACTATACCGTTTATTCATTTTACACGGGAAATAAAATGTATGTAAAAATATGTATGTATAATAAAATGTATGTAAGGAAAGTGCTTTCAGAGCATATTTTCTATGATAACTCAGCTCATATAAAAGTTCACATTAAAATGAAAGCATGTAAGATAATTTATTTTCCCAATTTTTATTTATCACTTATTTGTAGTAGTTTCTACTGATAATAAAATACTATTAATTAATATTAAGGCTTTATGATCTATAATTATGGATTATTGGTTTCATAAGCAGTACTGTAGGAGTAATAAAATAAAGTTTTACAAAAAAAAATATTAACCAACTTAAAAAAAGCACTAAAAAGTATTAAATAATTCTTTAAAATTCTCTAATGACAAAATGTTATCCATTAACCACAAATCCGATATAATGTGTCGGAATAAAAATTATAAATTTAATATGTACAGTTCAATACCCACCAAACATGGATTTTCGAGAGAATATATTTTACAAGAGATGAATATACAGACTTATGATTTAGTTTACGAATATATACATATGAAAATCAATCAATTACTTTTTGAAGTCGGTGCCAAACTACCTTAAGTTTAGTAAGAATTGTGAATATATTGTACCTAGTATCTACTAATTTATCGATTGGGGTTGTTTGGCACCGACTTCAAAAAGTAATTGATTGCTTTTCATATGTATATATTCCTAAACTAAATCATAAGTCTGTATATTCATCTCTTGTAAAAGATATTCTCTCGAAAATCCCATGTTTGGTGGGTATTGAACTGTACATATTAAATTTATAATTTTTATTCCGACACATTATATCGGATTTGTGGTTAATGGATAACATTTTGTCATTAGAGAATTTTAAAGAATTATTTAATACTTTTTAGTGCTTTTTTTAAGTTGGTTAATATTTTTTTTGTAAAACTTTATTTTATTTCCTTCTTTTTAGTTATTAATACAGTAATACACAATTATCTTGATTTCAACATCTGCTGAATAAATAAGTAATTTGTAATAGAAATTATAATTTACCAAAATTATCCATTAAATAAATACTTTTTAATAAAATCTTTGAAAGAATCAAATTCTTGTCAATCTGGACGACAACTGGAGAAATATCGCCAAATTTGGCGATCAAAATATGTTGCCATAAATGAAGCCAACGTGGTTATAGATGACTTTGACGAAATTCTCATTCAGATTGACGAGAATTGGGAATGAATCTTCTGTAATCGGGTTCCACCTTTATTTTTTAATTTTGAAAAATTTTTAACAACAAAATTGTTCTAGTCATCAGAATTTGACGAAATTTAAATGGGACCACCAGGGTGTCTTGCACTTTTAAACAAAAAAATATATACATCAAAATCGGTGCATATTTACGAAAGTTATGCGTGAACAGGACTAAAACATGCATACATGCATACATAGGGTCAAATTATTAACATCCTCCTTTACTCACCTTCTTCGATCTAAATAGAAGAAAGTATTGTGATCAAAATTTTTTCAACTTCCGGTTTTCGACGGATTTATATGTTTTAGGAGTCAAAGATTCCGAAAAACATGTTTTTACAAAATATCTGTCTGCCCCGTGTGTGCCCTCTTCGTATCATTGAAAAGTGTGTCAAGTTATGAAGCAACCTAGAATTGAACGAAATTTCATTTATAGGTTTTTGGCTGTGACCAGCAGGTCCCACTTTAATTTGCGGATATTCTGCCGAAAGCGGGCGCTGTGATAGCGATTTTTATTCCATTTAAATTATTGTATCATCGAAAAGTGTATTAGGTTATCCACAGTACTGAACCAAATTTTTTGTATGTGTTTTTTACTATGGCCTGCAGGTCCCAGTAGAATTTGGGATATTCGGCAAGAAGGAGGCGCTATGATAGACACTTAAAGATTTCAAATTCAAAAAGATGTACAGTTAAGTCGTTAAAAATATTAGAAATCCTAAAGGTTTTTTTCAATTGAATGTTCAGCCTTGATCCAAAGATACCGGTACAATTTTTGTTTTGCTCTACCTTAAAAAGTGGCTGAGATATAGCATTTTGAAATTTTAGAGCGGCTGACATTTTTAAACAAGGCAGCAGGATTCCTCCATAAACGGTTTTAATTTAAGAGTTTTAGTGAACATGATATCTCGCAAGTTTTATTTCATTGTTGTACCATCATTCTAACTCTTACATTCTTAACACTATATATTCATGTTCGCCAGCGTTAAAATCTCTCAGAGCTAGGCAATATTTGGCGAAATATCAACAAATTTGGCGACAAAAACAAGTTGCCATAAATGAAGCCAACTTGACTATAGCTGACGGAATTCTGATTCAAATTCAATATTTACGAGATCTGCGACTGAATCTTCTGTAATCGGGTTCCATCCATTTTTATAGTTTGGTGTTTTCCAGTAAAATTAGCTAAAATCTTAAAACCAAAGAATAGGTAGGCTGTCTTTTCCTGCCGATATAGACCAGAAGGACTTTTCGTAGTTTAGTATACATAATATATCAGCTACAAATAAATTAATCTCTCGTGTAAATATGTTTTTAAATTGAAACTGTTTGGAAGTAATGTTATTTGAGCATTTTAAATATGACGTAAGTTTCCCCATTTAATGTTTTGAACGTGTAATAATTTAATTACTTCTTTTTTTTAATATTCACGTGCAAGTATATTTTTTATAACGTATTTTTCTACATTTACTGCTTTTAACACGTGATCTTTAATTATTGTTTTAAAGTTTTATTTCTGTTTTTGATAGTCACGTGTAAATACGTTTTTTAGTTGAAAGGGAATATTATTATGTGCGCTATTTTACAAATTGGCAACAATTCAAATAATGGACTTTTTGAAATATAAATTAAATTATCTAAATAATGGAAATTTGAATAAAATCATTTATTCTAATGATCAGATTTTGACGAAATTGAAATGGGACCACCTTGGACCCTTACTCTTTCAAACAAAATCAAATTATCAAAATCGATGCACATTTACGAGAGTTATGCGTGAACAACAAAATACATACATACGGGTCGAATTGATAACCTCCTCCTTTTTTTAAGTCGGTTAAAAAGAACCACTACACACTATAGGCAAAAAAGAGTATTCCCAGACAATATACGCTATAGCTTTTTTTTTTTTTTTTTTTTTTTTTTTTTAAGAGAATACGCGAAGTTTCTTTAAAAAAAATCCTGAAGCTATACGGAGTATACCTTCGTATAACCACACCCTTGTTCATGACAATTTTTAAAGCTCTTTCTCTACATTTTTTTATTTTAAAGTTTTAAATGTGAAAATTTTTAATTGTTTGATAAGTTATTGTGAGAATTGATTTTTAAGAAGTAATTTAAATTATCGTTTGCAAGTGGTTATTTTAAAAGTACAAAATTGTAAATTATTCGCTATGTCACTATCATAAAATAAAACATTTTTCCTCCCCAATAAACTATTTTATCCTTTTGTAGGTATTACTTTAAAAGTACAAAATTGTAAATTATCTGTTCTGGTTACAATCTAAAATAGAATACTTTTCTCTCCAAGATACTTTTATTCTTTGCAGGTGTTATTTTAAAAGTACAAAATTGTAAATTATCTGTTCTGTTACAGTCTAAAATAGAACACTTTTCTCTCCAAGATACTTTTATTCTTTGCAGGTGTTATTTTAAAAGTACAAAATTGTAAATTATTCGCTACGTCACAATCATAAAATAGAACATTTTTTCTCTCTAAGATACTCTTTTATTCTTTGCAGGTGGTTAAATGTAAAAGTAAAAAATAGTAAAGTATTCACTAATATCAGAATCATAAAATAAAAAAACTTCTCTCGAAGACACTATTTTATACTTTGTAGATATTATTTTAAAAGTACAAAATTGCAAATTCTTTGCTCTGTTGCAATCCTAAAATAGAATATTTTTCTCCAAGAGATTTCTTTCTAGGGAATAATGATAATAATAATAATAATAAACAATAGAAATAAAGATACAAATCCAAAAGAGAAAAAAAAATTCTTGTTGGAGAATAAACTTTATTCGCTGTATTTTTGTATCAAAAACATATGTAAATAAATTTAAGGGTGTTCTGATCCCCTCCTCCCGTCTTTTTTTTTTCTACGTTTAACAAAGCGAATTTATTATTTTACTCATTCACGAAGTGATTTTGATGCGTAAAGAATGAAACTTATAGATACAACTACTATTGACGTGTCCGAAGCCGCCCCCCCCCCCCCCCGAAGTTTTTCCCAAATATAGTGAAATGTATTACATAAATCTTGGTAGAAAATACTGGCTATATATTTTCAAAATAAAAACGATCAACTATTGAGGTATTATTTCAAAACATTCACGAAATATTTAGCCAATATGGACTTGCTAGTTTAGCTTCTAGTTTTTAACAAAAGCATTAGCAATATCCATTTAAAAGACGTTTTCAGCAGGCTGAAATAAGTTATCCTACAAATTAAAAGAACATCAGAACGCACTCGAAAATTATCACCGTGCACTCTGAAACATACTAAATATGTCTCGAATAATCACTATGTCAAAATGATAATCTTCTGAGACGTATGATCTGTATATTTAATTCATCTTATCCCAATGTAAACTTGTAAACGCACGATCATAATAAATTTCTTCTGGTATGAAACAAAGCTCCTTATAAGATGAGATATCACTCGCTCTCTTTCGATTCATTTTCCTCTCTCAAACCGCAAGATGTTATGACTAATTCAGAGGTTAGCTAAGCGATCTATTAAGCAAGGCCGACACAACATTTTTTTTTTTTTTTTTTTAATACACAAAACATTCTATAAATGCCCTCTAGCAGCTTATCCTGGAATAATTTTTGTCGTAGTAGCGCTGACATTAAGAAAGTTACCGGCGCCGATTAAAAACCGCAACAAAACCACAATTTCCTCCTGCGATTTTGTTTCGGCGATTATAACATCGACATAGATGGCTTTAGAGATGTTGCCAAAAAAAAAAAAAAAAAAAAAAAAAGAAAGAAAGAAAAGAAAAGAAAGATTAACAAAAAATAAATAAAATATAGTAAAAGAATAAATAAGTATTTTCAGAATGCGGATCCCGGCGGAGAAGGGAAATACCCGTGAGTATTTGAGAAGCTACATTTGTTCCCCTATAGACCCTTGATTATGTTCCAACCATTCTTTTTCTTGGTATTCCAGATGTTTGTTTTTTTTTCCCCAAAAATAATTCTTGAAAGTGGTATAATATAGCAATGAATGCTTTTCAGAGATACCGCGAAACAATTCTTGTATATGTAATGAGCGGAATATTTATAAACACTCTCACGATTTTCTTATAAACTGATTTAATTTACTGTTTTACTTAAATATAGATTCAAAGAAAAAAAAAAGGAAAAAAAAGCTAGAAACTACTTCAAAAAAAAAAAAAATAAATAAATAAATAAATAAAATATTATGAAAAATGTATATATTCCAATGATTAAATACTAATGTTTTATTTGTACCGTTAGTTAAAAAGTTTACCGAATATAACGAGTCTTTTCTTTTCCCGAAGGACCTTTTTATTTTATGGTAAGATTTTATTTTTCCAAGTATTTTTTGCCTCAATATCCTATACTAAACTTTCCTCGGTTGTATATGTTTCCTAATTTTATTTAAAAAAAAAAAAAAAAAAAAACACGAAAGTGTATTGTTGTAATAAGTAAGTAACTATTTTTGCAGTCTTCTACATTTTCTCATCTCATAACAATTTTTAACTCCATATTGCATCTTACTGGCTGGTAAAATTAAATCCTATTGGCTGGTAAGATTTTCTGAAAATTCCCCTGTTATGGAAATCTCCCAATTCTTATAAGATCAATGTAAATAAATGCATTGCGACCCTGTCTGTAAATGGAAAACTTTTTATAGTTGCATGCAAACTTTTCATGTAACATTTTTCAATGCGAGGAAAGCTATATGCCCATTATGTAAATGGTTGAGAAAATAGCCGCTTTGAAAAATCTTTTATCTTCGAGTGTTTTTCTGCTGCTTTCTAAATGTGATCGAGCATGAAAAGTAAAATCTGCTTTTATTTGATTTAATATTAAATTTTCTTCACTCGTACTTAGGAGAGAATGAGTATATAATGAGTTTGTGTATAAAATGTTATTTATTTATTTTTTTTTTTTCAGGGAAATGTAGCCCAATGATTTTTTTTTTCTTAGACTTCAGACATATTTCCTTTAAAAAAAAAAAAAAAAAAAAAAAAAAAAAAAAAAAAATTAGAAACTTTTTCGCTTTTTTTACAGCGAATTATAAGTAAATTTCGACATATTTATAAAAATGTGTTAATTTTGTGATTAATTACTGACAGTTTTTTTTTCCTTATTAAGAAAAAAAAAAAACAACTAAAAGCAACTTAAGTATATTTTCCAGTTTTTTATTCACCACTTCTCAAATTTTCTGTTCATCGCTATTTTATTTTATTATTTTTCTCACCGATTTTTTTCCCCTCTATTCTCATATAAGGCGGTTCTCAAATGACCTTCAACAATGCGAAACTTTCTGACACATTTTCTGACTCATTTTTAAACGTAAAGTCATAAAATTGGCGGGCCTGAGTATTGAAGCGATTTGAAATCGAATAGTGTTTTCCATTTTTCGATAAATAAATTACTTATCGAGTTATAAGCGATTGCTGTCACGTGATTACAGGTTTTCTCCTTTCCCGTGCTGTCGCGTCCGGAAATTTGGTTCAAAACGCCATCCTTGGCAGTGTTCTATGAAAGATCTTCTGCCTTTACTGAGAAATGGAAAACACCATTCCATTACATGGTTTCTGAGTAAAAACACCTGCCAATTTCATGCGTTTACGAACAGAAATGAATTCAGAAATGTCAAAAAATAACTCCCTTTGGATTTGAGAACAGCCATAAGACGTTCTTTCTCTGAATACATATAAACAAGTTTAGCGAAAGGGGTACTTATACCAGACAGTTTCAGCAGGGTGTTGCACCCTGCCTGCCGTTTGGTTTATAAAACAGCATCCTTCTTGCCCCTTTTCCAAAAAATTAGCCCCCTTCTTGTCCCTCAGTCAAAAAAGTGTCCTTACTCCTTTATGTAATTAAAAAAAAAAAAAAAAAATCCCTGACGGCTCGGCCTACAGGCACAGATAGATTTCGAAGACGCAGACCGTGGGGCGCCTGTTTGTTGAGAATTGCAGAAGAAATGACCTTTTTGTCATGATGCAGCAGTTGGAACCGCCTACTTCGAAATCTACCTTGATTGTAGGCGGAGCCGGCAGGGATTTTATTATTATTATTATTATTGCTATAATGGTTGGTCCTATTAAAAATTTGTCAATATAAAAGTTTTAGATAATATTAAGAGGATTTAAAATAAATTTAAGCGGATTTGATAATTTGTGAATTGAGGAAGTTATGAATTTTTTTCTTCTTAAACCCCTCTTTTTTCCCCCTTGGGGCCATTTTTAATGATATCAAAAATCTGTCATACATAAATTTTCGGTCCTTTTCCTAGAAGTAATAACTTTAAACGGATTCGATACGTATCATAATTAAGAAATTATCGGTTTTTTCCTGTTTTCACAAAAAGCCCCCCCTCCCCTCCCCTTGGTTCGATTTTGCCCATTAACGAACTTGACCGAGATTTTATGTATCAGTTTGGAAGAGATTTGTGCAGTATTATTGAAGTTATCGTGTCCATAAAAAAGTGACATAGATAGATAGATAAAGTTTTGAACTGGGGGGTGGTTTTGGGTTCTGGGAGTCATGATCGACGTAGATCTGAAAAAAAAAATTTCAGAAATTCCAACTTCAGGGAGGATGTAATAGGTAGTATTTCTTACGAAATCTACCTAAAAAAAACTGACTCATTGTTGCCTTGAAAACAGTGCCATGACTTTTAAATATAAAATTGGCTTGAAAAATCAAAAAAGTGCCCTTAAGAATAATAAATTGCCCTTTTCCCATCAGCAGCATCCTGCCCTTTTTTAAACCTGGGGGAAACTCTGGCTTATATTATTTATCATTTGTTATTATTCTCAGAAACGCCAATAGATTCTAAAGTATCCTAAATAAAGGCACTATTTTTAATAGCTGTATTTCGTGTCTGCTTACAGTAATTAAAGCCCATATTTCTTTCTCTTCGCAGGTTCGATACACGGGGTACAGAGACAGGCCTTTAGAAGAGCGACAGATGAGGTTTCAAAATGCCTGCAGGGAAGGCCACACAGAAGTTGTAAGTAACAGTTTTTTTGTAATAACAATTCATTCATATTACAGTTATTATTTGTTATTATTCAATTACGGTGAAGACTAAAAGTTTTTAGACCCACTCCGCGCCATTTGGTTGATTTTTTTTACTTTTTTTCCGTATTGTCAGGGAAACCGTATATATTTCTGTTACACGCGCCAAAGAAAACCCGCATTCTCTTTTATAAAGGTGAGGGATTTTACTATGATTGCGTCAAAGTAATATATTTTTTTTCTGGTTGTCTTTTTAACGATTTATGAGCGCGAACTGGTTTTGCATAATTCGAGTTATGTCTGACTCGAATCCGAAATTTTTGTTTAAAAGTCAACCCAACCCGATCCCGACAAAAAAATAAAATAAAATAAATAAATAAAAATCGTCAACCCTAAATATCCAAGCCTGAATTCAAAGTGAAATAAATTTAATCCATATTTTAATACAATCAGGAAAAAATACTTTTATATTTCTAATATCGATTTTATCTTTCTTTTTGTATAAAAATGAACATATCTATGAACATACACTCATTAAAATATTCAAATATTATTATTATTTTTAAAAAAATATTCTTTTTTTTTTTTTTAATTGGGTCAACACGAACCCGGCCCGAAACAGTCCAAACCTAACCCGAAGCTTTTAAAGCCAACCAGACTCGTACCCGATTTGCAACAAAAAAAAAATTAGCGTCAAGCCAATCAGACTCGAACCGCGGCTCCGATCGGGTTCGGATAAAATCGGGTTACCCCACTCTAAGCGCGAATGCACAGACCACAGAGTTCCGTTATTGTGATCGCCGTTTAATTGCATTTTTATTTATTTTACCCGGGAGGTTTTCATGGTTAACACGGACAAAGTCGGGAGATTCTGCTAAATAGCAATAAAATGTCATTTGAATTTTTAATAAAAAAACAGTTTTTTCTCTTTTTAAATAACTGTCTGTCGCATGAGAAAACGTATGCACATACTTCTTGTAGTAAATATAAAGACTATGTCCCTTAGCGATATTGAGAATTTTAAACATAAATTAAAAATGTATGGGAAAAATTTTTAAAGATGACTGTGGAAAATCTGGTTTTGAGAAAAATGCATTTGAAATTCATTGTGATATGTTACTTTTATTACTAACTTTTATGAAAAGTAAAGGTTATGGCAACATATTGATATATTTTTTAATTTAACACAAACAAAAATTCGTATTTTTGTATTAAGATTGTTCTCATATGACCTGCTGAACAACGCGAAACTTTCTAACACATTTTTAAACGCAAAGGCATAAAATTGACAGGACTGACTATTGAAGTGATTTGAAACCGAAATGAGTCCCCCCCCCCCTTTTTTTTTTTTTTTTGGTAAATGAATTGCTTGTCGAGTTATAAGCATTGACTAGAAATATAATATTATATTTCTAGTCAATGGTTATAAGCGAGTCGTGTCACGTGACAACACGTTTTACTCCTTTCTGGCGCTGAAGCATCGGCAATTCAGTTCAAAACGCCGACTTTGATAGTGTTTTCTGAAAGATCTTCTGCTTTTACCAAAAAATCGGAAACGTGTTTCGATTATAAAGTTTCTGTTTTTCACACCAGCTCATTTTATGCGTCTCCGAACACAAATGAATTAAAAAATGTGCCTGAAAGTAACCCCTTTAGGATTTGAGAACAGCCTTTACGTTTCAATAAATGGGGTTGTAAAATGGGGGGAAAAATTGTAAAAAGGTAATTCACTTAGTTTTTTTTTTTTCTTAAATATCGTTCTCTTTCTGTCTTTTGCAGTCTTTCATAGCTACGGGTACAAATTTGCAATTAGTGTTCAATCCTTGCTCGAATGGTTTCAGTGACGGCTGCGACTTCAACAAAGAACAAGGCAAGGTGAGCTGATTTTTCTTTAATCAAAATTCTATTCTTAATATACTACAACTTCTTGCATCTCAATTATGCAACTAGATATCTAAGAGTGTTATTTCGGAGCTCATTTAAATATGTCTACATAATTTCTTCTCATTAGTTATCGAGTTTTTTGAGAAAATTTTGCATGCTTTTCTAGTTTCCCATAACTCATTTGCGGTTGACCGATTTGGACGTCACTAAATATTTCCGTATTGCTTATTTGTGGCTTTATTATTGCTATCTAAACTTCGTCATACGATGAATTGGAAATAAAGTATAAAATACTTTAAAAAAAAAAAAAAAACTGCATGTTGAATTTAAGGCAGTTTTTAAATCCAAAGAAGCTGATTCTGAATTCAATTTTGTTCAAAAACGCATGAAATTGGTAGGTCTTATTCGACAAGTATTTCCTCTTGCTTGCGCTCCCGCGTCGGGAATTTGGTTCAAAATGCCACTATTTTCTGCAAGATCATCTGTCTTACCAGAAAAAAAAATTGAAAGCGACATTCGATCACGCAGTTTCTGAATAAAACTTGCCAATTTCATGCATTTCCGAACAAAAAGGAATTCAAAAATGTGTCGGAAATTAGCTCTTTTGGATTTGATGTCTTTTAAGTAATAATGCAGTTCTCTTACCATTTAATTCATTTACATTAATCTAAACCCTAAACTTTGCATTAATAAGTCTGAAAAATGATAACCTAGCAGACAATTCGCACTTTGGCCTTCGCGTAAGCATTTATCTGTTCTATTCTATAGAAATTTCCTTGTTCTTTCAAAGGCTTTCGTTTGAAAAAAAAGACCCCATCAGACGTCTTTATTAGTTTCTTCCAAACTAAGTCAAACAATACCTTCATTTTAAGGATTTTTCTGGGACGTCTGTCTTTGCGGCCGGTGCAACGGCGACGTCGCCGTTCTTCTCTTTCATCGCTATCTACGGATAAAGCACGGGCCGGCACCCTCCTGACTGCAGCTGCCTCCCGCAGGCTACCGCATGCCTCGGGCTCAGGGCACCAGGGAAAGCCGGCAATTACGCTGTGGCTCCTCTGTGTAATCACTGTTGTTACCATAACAGGTGTAAAATAAGAATGGTGCTTCTGCTATTATCTGTGGGCGGTAAACGGAAAATGTGGCACCCGGAATCTATGCCTTGTTTGTTGAATCCAGTCGTTCAAGGATACTCTTGATTTTACGGAAGTCGTTGATATAATTAGTGCCATCATGAAATTCCTTCTAAAAAAGCATAATTTTTAGTCGTTTTTTGGTTTAAAAATAAAGCTCACATCCTCATAAAAGTGACAGCAAAACATATCAATGCTAAATTATGCATTATCTACACATATTTTTATTAAATGCATGTAGTTTCATTATTATGATTATTATTATGGCTTAAAAAGAGTTTAAGGCTTTTTAACAGTTTCTTTCTTTTTTTTTTTTTTTTTTTTTTTTTTTTTTTTTTTTTTTTTTTTTTGTTCAACATTATCTCACTTGGGGGAAAGGGGGGGTGTACTAATTATTTTTTAAGAAACTTTTTTTTGGAATGGTTTCAAAATTTTTCGAATTTATTATATTTGTTTCAAAATTTTACCCAAAGAAGTTGACTGCAATACTAAAGATATGGCAAGGTACAAGTGGGCTTGAATTTCCATAAAAAAGTTATCTGTATCTAGTGTTTATATTCTGATTTTCTGTATCTTACAAAATTTTATCATTAAATCGGTTACTGGTTTTGAGATACGTTTTTGTGCCCCTGCCCACCCACCCCGGGAAGCAAGGAAGCCGAATTTCAAAATATCTGAATCTGTTAATTATATTCTAAGGCTCACCATCTTGATTACTATCTGACTTTTCTAATACAATATGACTTGTGAATAAAATTAACTATATTTTTATTAAATCCTACATTAATCGTGGAATTTTTTATATATAAAAAATTCCATGATTAATGTAGGATTTGCAAAATTCTTTACTTGAACTAATTTTAAATTTAGCAAAATATCAAGCATTTAACAGTAAATTTATTTTTGAAACAGTATTGCAACTGTATGTACACGTGGAGTTTTGTCCGCACCCCAGGGAAAAAATAGGTTATATTGATGACAGAGTGTCTAAGCCACCTGGATAATCTAGAAATGTCAGAGAAATTTATATGGACTGGAAAAGTCAGAGGAGGGAGACAAGTAAATTTGCTCTTCCTGATGAAAACTAGGGAAAATTCTGAGAACAAGTTAGAGAAATTTCAAACTTTCTAGAAAAAGTTAGAATTTATTATTATTATTATTATTTATACCCAATTTTGCTGTTCGTAAGTTTTGTAAAAAGTATTTCAACCTCTCGTGCACTTCCTTTTATCTACCCCCTTTCGGTCCTTCCTTGTAACTCTGAGATTTTAAATTCCAGCTTTAGTGAAACTTTGTACTGAATGTTGTAGGATTGATTTAGGTGTTTCAGTCTGTTTAATTATCTTTGTTTGGGAACTAAACATTTGTTAGCTTAATTTATTGAATATTTATTATTTGTATTAAAATATGTCAATGCAATTTGTATTTAACAAACAGTGATTGATGCGATAAAGAATTCCATCCCGATTGGACTAAGTGGATAGAACCTGATGCTAAAAGTGTGTATCTGCAAAATGTTTAGCATGTAAAAGGTTCCACAATTAATTAATTTTGCAAAAATTTGTTTAACAAATCGGTAGTTTGTGCTTCAGAATCAGTTGTGAAAGTTTCACTTTCAAAGTCACAACTTTTACGATTTTTTGTGTGTATCATCGCAAAATCTCGATACCTGGAATTTTTGTATGATGGACAACCTGGAAAAGTCGGGGAAATTGTTCCTGATTCAGAATAGACACCCTGTGTATAAACCCTATTGTATGAAACTTTCAGTAGATAATCTTTGTGACCTATGAAAATCGAAAACTATACTGGCAGTGAATTCTCAGAGAGAAAAAATACTCCATATTTTCCCACGTAGCTTTGTTGGAGCTTTCTGTTAAAAATTTGCAGTACTAAACTGCCGCTGCCATCTCTCGGTATCGGTAAAAGCGAGAAATCCAGAGAAACGTTTTACCCGCGAGAATACAACAGGACATTTCTTGATTGAGAAATATTCCCCTGAAGAAAAAAATTCCTCTTTCATTCAAATGTCATGCGTAAATTTGTCTTTTAACTCTTGAACAACAGGTGTGGCCCACAAAAAAGGTGTTCTCCTTAAATGGACCATTTTTCACTGGTTTTTCAGAGTAATTTGTCGTCGAGTTGTTTTGTTGTCCATTTTTACTGAATTAAGCCACCACTCCATAAAACTGGTGACAGGTACTACATTCCCTGTTTTTTGACTGGAACTAAGGAAAGGTGCTTTTTCCATTATTCTGTGCTGTTACTCCTGGGTGATCCCGGCGCCTTTGATATTTTTAAGTGAAAGTTTGAGGCCTGGTGGTCAATCTGTTTCAAGAGGAGAAAGGAATAGGTTTTTCTTTTTGCTAATTTTGAAAACAGTCCCAAACAGCATTTCTGGAAGTATCTCAGTTTTCATGGAAAATTAATATTAATGGAAAGAAAAGTGAAATAATTGTCGATTTTCCTATTTTTCGTTTTTGAGTTAGGAAATGCCAATGGCCCGTGATATGCTTAGTCGCAATGCAATATCATGTGCAATCACTGGGAACGTGTAGTAAATTTGTATTTTGGTGTTACCACATCTCAAAACTAAAATAATTTTAAAGCATGTATAGTAGTTATACGACATTTAATTTTTCAAAACGAAGGTTTTTTAAGCTCCTTCTGCGAGAGGGAAAAAGGTTTTACAATTAAGTCTTGTAATAAAACAGTATTATTTTTAAATGGGCGATCTAACCCGGAGTACCCGGGTTAAAGATGCCCGATAACGCCCATTGTTCAGAACGTAGGTGAAAATAATTTTTAATTAAAAAAACTAATAGATTTTTTACATTTAGTATATTTTCTTAGATAAGACACTAAAAAGCGTTTTTGGTACTTTCGTATTAACTGCATGCCAGTGGTTAATTGCGAAAGATTTCTGTATTTATAGAACTCTTTTTTACACGTCTGTTGAATTCGTCTTTTATTTATATGTCCCAAGTTTTAATTTCGTTTGACAATTTAGTATACGAATTATTACACGAAGGAAAAAGAAAAAAAGCTGAATTATTAACATTGTTTTAAGTGCAAACAAGTTGCACGTTTATTTGTGAGAAAGATTTAAATATATATATATATATATCCTTGAACAATATTTTAAAAATCATAAACATTAGAAAATGAGATACAGTTTTCAAGCAAATTGCATTTAAAAATACATTTTTTTCCCCATTCATGCGATGTTTAGAAGTTAAAAAATCGCTATGAAGGTGAAAATACAATTAACATATGTTCAATAAATTATCCATATCAAGCTTAAGATCAGTCACTTTTTGTTACTAACTATGATGGTAATGCATTTTTTATGTTGAATTATATGAAGAATATTTTACTTTGAGATGATCCACTTAAGTCAATCTTTATTAAGTTAATACAAACATTCTTCAGAAGGGGTGAATGTCTCACGCAAAACATATACATAGTAAATAAATATGGGTCTAGAAAATAAAATATTTTAGGGAAAAAATGGCCTTACGATATAGTAAAATAAATAAATGAAACTGCAGCATTTTCTTTATTATTTTTAAAAACATAATTCAATAGCAGATTGATGAAACTAACAATTACGTAAAAGCTGTTACGAACCTTTTGGATAGTACATCGATGAATGGTACAACTGAGAATAGAAATACACCCTTGTGCTTGTCTATAATCTCTATACAGATTATTATTCTATACGTGTTTAATAAGGTGCAACACTATGCTACCTTTTTAATGATCTATATGCTATTTTTTTTCTACAATAAACATATTACCTTTATCACACGAGGAAAAAAAGAAAAAAAAACATACATATAGATATGTTTTCTCATAATGATTTTCGATAGTTTCTGATAACGATAATAATAAAGTCAAATTTGATTATAAGGAACTTGGATGTAATGAGAACTCTGTTTTAAGGAGTCATTAGCGAGTAAAGGATAGGTCCAATATAAAAACACATTGCAATAAACTTGGTTATTACGAATAAACTTTGGATATAAACAATCGATTGCTGCCCCAAAAAAACTTACGTTATTACTGTCGTTATATCTGTGAAATCGCATGACGTAATTTCCACATTTATACACTTTATATACAGCGATATTTCGGGTAAGGAGTAATTAACTAAAAATCTGGTTTTTGTTTTCCTTTAATCACAAAAAATAAAAAAAATAAAACTCAAAATATGAACTCCAAAGACGCTTTTAGCAATCAGGAAAGAAAAAAAAGTACTGGAGTCTCGAGTGTTATTAAAGAAAACACGCCGTTCCACATCGTGCATCTATATATACATTATTGCTGAAAATGGTGATAGTTGTGATACTGATGAGTGTGAAACAATAAGAGGCCACTCCTCCGACATATGCAGTTACTTTGAATTTCAACACAAAACTTTGTAAAATGGGAGTATTTTCCGTGCAATGGGTTTAATTAGACAGAGGTATGAGTACTACATGTGTCTAATCTGTAGTTAAATACCCCTATTGCCTATTGTTAAAAATCAAGTTTTATCTCTACTTTAGTGATTTTGTGATACAGGTCGGTGCTAAGTGAGTGGTGGCAAAGTGCGCACAAATATTGTATAGCAAGTATTTATAATTTGGAGAAAATGTCATTTTAAAGTTTGTGATGATCATAACATGTTAAAGAAAGCAAATTCTATTGTATGTCCTCAGAGCAAACTTTTGGGGCAATTCAAAATATGAGCTTTTAATCAATGTCATCTGTATTTAGAAAATTTTAATTTTTTCGACTGATTCAATATTTATTTTACCTCCATCGTATCCATGATGTATTACACCGCTAGACTACAATTTTCTTAAAATACACCTGGAAAAGTCAGGGAATTTCAATCTCCTCTGTATGAGTAGTAACTTTGTAATGTATAATAAAACTAGAATTATCCCCCGTCCCCACACTTCTCTCAAACATTTGAAAGACCTCATGCAATTTAAATGCAACACAACGGGTTGCTACGCAGCTAGTAATGACTAATTTCATACTTTTAATCAAAAAATGTAAATCTTATCAGACGTAAAGAGTATCATACAAGTGTGATAGTTATAGAGAATAACTGAACAGAAATATTTTTTTTTCTGGGGGGGGGGGGGGGGTTACGACAGTAAAATAAATGAAAATGCAGCAGCATTTATTATTATTTAATAAAGTGCAACACCAGTCTATTCTTTTTTTTTTATATAATAAACATTACCTTTATCGCACACATTAATAATAAGTATTTGTTTTCTGATAATGGTTGTCCGTAAAATTAAATCTTAATAGAGCTGAACTCTAATTATAGTGAACCCGGTTATAACGAGAACTCTGTTTTAACGAGGAATTGGTGAGCAAAAGGTTGCTCCAATATAAAAACATATTGCAAGAAACTTTGTAATTACTAATAAACTCCGGATATAACGGGCAAAATATCTGTAGACTCGCAAGAAGTTATAATAGATACGTTATTTTGAGGTTCTTTGTGGACAGGGCTTGAACTTCTTATGACGAGCAAAAGCACCTGTCCCCTTATCCTCGCTAAGAGTTTGACTGTATATATATAAAATAGGTATAAAATATTAAAAATACCAAATTACATCAAGAGAGCATGCGATTTTTATATAAAAAAGATCACAATTTCTCTTTCAAAATGTATTAAATCTGTGACCAAATGCCTCGATGACGTTGCACTGTAGAGGGGGGGAAATGATAATCAAACTTTTTACAGGATGCGTTTCATGTTTTGCCACTTTATGGACTATTGATCTTGAGCAACAACAATGTTATGGACACGCACTTGAGGTGGAATAAGCCGCATGTAAATTAACAGAGACGTGCTCGGGTTACCAATGCTGTCTCTTTCTATATTTGAGCTGAAGTTCAACTCGAATTTCTGTATATTTAGAATTTAAATGGACCGGAATAAAGACTGACGCCAAAGTGCGCACTGAAACTCCTGATAAGACACCTGACAATAGTTTATTTAAAGAATTGAAAATCAGTTTTAAGAAAAAGGTTAATGCCTTGTTTTATCAGCTAATAAATAAATATGGAGTTATTTACAGGTGAAGTGCTCTGATGAGAGTAGAATAACCAAATAACAAACCCAATGAACTCGCTGAAAATGAACTGTACGGTTATTTGTAGACAGTGATGCATGAACAAATGAACAGCGACTAGAAGAAATGAAATTTTGTAATTTTCAAATTTATCAGCTAAAAATTGTGGATAAATTTATACTTCAAAATAGAATTTACCGATTTATATTCAGGTGTTAATGCATTGATTTCTTTCCTACAAGTAATTTAATGAAATTATTTATATGTAGAAGTAGATATCTAAAATGCATTTTTTTTTTAAACTTTATGCATTTTCCATTTTTCTTAGCGATTTGGGGATAGTGAAG
Source organism: Maratus michaelseni (assembly GCA_963931845.1). NCBI lineage: Eukaryota > Metazoa > Arthropoda > Arachnida > Araneae > Salticidae > Maratus > Maratus michaelseni. Next base: position 36,061,856 of record OZ007591.1, on the reverse strand, counting down.
TTTGATTACACTTTAGTTACTTTTAAATATCTTTATTGCAACATTTTTGATGTGATGGAATAAAATGTAATTTATAAAGTATCTAAGTTAAAATGTTTTGTCGTTTATAATACAAATGAGGGGGTCGGGGCAAGAAAGTGCCAAGTCACATTTTTGGTGAAATAAATCTAACACCGTGTAAATTATAATATCCAACAAATAATTCATATAATTTGTTTCTAATATCACTTGGTGAAAGAATATGTGACAGGTTTCGTTTTTGCCCCCAGATGTTTATGCCCCCAATGAAGATAGCTAATTTACAAAGAACGTAATCATTAAAGTAATGCCATATTGTAATTCAGAATATCTCAAATGTTCGTAAGACATTGGCGAAAAAACTTTAGGTTATATATCTTGATTTGAGTATTTGATCAAATTTTCAAATTGAAATATCTCAGAAGTTCAAAAATGTGGCTTGGCGCTCTCTTGCCCCGACCCCCTCAAATATACTTAATATACAGGTCGTCCATAAATGATTGTCCCGGTTTACCTCATAATTTTTTATTTAAGAAGAGGATGAAAAATATTATTATATATTCGTAAATTACAACTAAAAAAAATATCTCTTTAACCCTTTCCGGCGCGGAGTAAGTCTGTTTATAAAATGATGAAATAATGGACTGACACCAGAAATTACATACGAATTCATTAGAAAATAATAATTTGCTTATTTTCCGGTATTTAAGAAAAGGAAAATTTTAATTAAATATTCTTGGTGCCGTTTGCCAGTTTTGGAATTAAAATTAGGTGTCCTTTTTTGTGACCACCGCCCGTTAAAGGGTTAATAACAACTCTCCAACGGAGATTTATAAAGATTCTGTGTACCAGAGATATGAGTAAAAAATTTGCTAACGCTACAATACTAATAAATCAATTGATTTTGGTATGTTTTTTATTTAAATTATTAGAAATTTGATAAAAATATACTTTTTTTTTTTTTAACTTTTTACTAGGAGCGCTATCGTCTAAAAACATAAGCGTGCTGTGAACTTTTGGAGTAACTTGATTCAGCCTTTCGGCGATATTAGTTCATAAATATTTTTTCCCCCTCAAGTATTATACCCATATCATAGCATCACTCTTATGTCAAATAAAACAGAGTTTGTGACAGTTGATCTGTGTTTGTATAGCAAATCCGGTTCAACAGCAGTGCTGTTTTTGTTATACAAGAGAGATAATTTAGAAGCTTACTATATACAACACAAACATTTTTTTTTTTTTTTAAATACCGGTATGCGAATTTTTGAAAGTAGATTAAAAATTATTTAAATGCAAGATCTTGTCTTCCAGCGTTACCCAGGGAAATAAACTGCTATATCTTTAATTTGCATCCATCTAAAATAAAAATAGCAGATATATGGCCATTTGCAAAAAAAACATTTCGTGTTCGCTTCCTGTCGGTCCGCATACTTGCCTTGTTTTATTTCTGCGAAGGAAATCGATATGAAAGGGGGGCGGATGTCGGGGATATAGAAGGCGTGGTTTCTTACAGGCCTGCTCCGAAAGAGAAGCCAAGGATGCTGAAGATGAAAGATGGGGATGAGATCATTTCATCCCGAAAGGGGGGAGTACTTATTGATTTGCAGGCGAATCTCAGGTTTCTGCTATGTGACTCAAGAATACAGAGAAAGTTTTGTCTTGATGTTCTTTTAAGATCTGGCACATTCTTTTAAATATGAACTCAAGAGATGATTTAAATTTAATTTAAGCTCTTGACTCTTGAAGTTTTAGAAAGTACTATTAACAAAATACATGAATATTTTCTTCAATACAAAATTAAAAGTATTCCGACATGCCATTTTCAATTAATAAAATCAACCCAGAATCTAACATAATCTTAACAAGATAGAAAAATCACGCATCAAGCATATATTACGATGCACTTTCCAAAACAATCGTGGAAGATGATCTCTAAGTAAACATGATCAAACCGGGCGGGGGTACCTTACGGCTTAAGCTCAACTAGTCCTGTCTAATTAAAAAAAAAAAATCGGGAAAATCTACAACATATTTGAAAACCCAATTTCAGCAATTACCATCTATAGTCGGAAAAATATTCGCATTTTTTTGTGCACTCCTCCCTTCAGGAATTTCCATCAATAAGAGAGAATGTATTCTAATTCTTTTGTACATCCCTGTATATGGTTCTATAGAATTCATTCACGCCAAGTAATATGCAAAAAATTAGTTTGGTGCACCTCAGTAGTGTATATCAATTTCAATATGTTTGAAATAGTGCAACATCATTAAAATAAACCGCTAACGATTTTTCCCCATGGACCATAATGTAACGACTTCCTTTTGAGTACCCGTGTAAACAAACTATAAATGCTACACACAATAACATATCAATTACATGGCAATCCGACTATATTTATGCGAGTTAGAGCACGGCTAGGCAGATTGAATTCATTAATACTATTCAACTATACTATGTTGGGAAGTGCTAAAAACACTCTTTGATGTTTCATATTGCTTTGTTTAACAAATACTTTTATCGTTACCAATTACTGCACTAGATTAATTTAATTTCTTTTTTTTTCCTTGACAATTATTACTTCATGCATATCTTGTTATAAATTTGTAGAAAATATTTAACCAAACAGTCTTAATTGCTACCTGTAGGTACATGTACACTTTTACTAAACTAATTTGAATTAGCGCATTTATTACTTCTTACTTTTTTAAATCATTGGCTGTTTTTAACAAGCCCGATGCAACTTCATAAGTGTGTCAAATTAATGAAAGAAACTATTCAAATTGAAAATGCTAAAATCAAACTGGCTGGCGGTGTTAGAACATAAGAAAATACTAATAAATAACCGAAATTCGAATGAACAAAAATGTTTTTGAAATAAAATCAATGAAACTAAACACCGGCGGGGGGAGATTCACATGCAGTAGATCTGAATTACAAACATGGTATTGTGCATAGATATGCTATTAATATAATATAGTATTCAATAAAGCAAGAATAGTTAATTATATTAAATTATTATGTTAAACTAGTAGTATATGATTTAACCAGTTAATTATTTAAACGTATAGCAACTCGTAGATTTTAATGACTTTAGTTTATCTTTATACAGTTTTATTTATTGATTATTGCTTCATTTTGATTTTCATTTATTATCTTCGATATGTTAGACCTATTATTTGAACAAACTAAACAAAAAACAAGAAATATATTGTTTCTTACTTATATATATTTTCCTTTACATATTAACTAAACAGTCCTTGAAACTGAATTATTCAGTTTTCTCTCTTTAGCAGAGTAATTATTCATGTAGTAAATGCATGAGATAGTGAAATTTAAAGAGAATTTCGTTGTATAATAAGTTGAATTAATAGTTTTATTTATCAATCTCTGATCATGTTTAAGGCGTATCTTTTAAATCATATCGTGTTATATTAACGTATAAAAGTGTTAAGTACTTTTTTTAATACAAATATTTCTCCCCCCCCCCTCCCTTTCTTTTATTTTATTATATAAAATTAAAATCTTAAACTAAGACTCGTAGGATAATCTCAAGATAATCTCTCAAAAACATTTTAATTGAATTAAAAAAAAAAAAAAAAAAAAAAAAAAAGTTGTTCAAAATTTGTAAGCAAAATAGTTATTTATTTCCATTTAGGAGATTAACAAGAATAAAAAATCATTATTATATTGCAAGGTTCCCAGCGACATGGAATATATGGAAAGTCAGGGAATTTCAAAGTAGACAGGGGAATTTAAAAAATATATAGAAAAAGTTGTGTAATTCACAAATATTTTCTAAAAAGTCATGGAAAAGTCCGGAAAAAAAAAAAAGATTTGAAAGGAGAAAATCTGTAATTATTTCTTTTTCAGAAAATTTTTAATCAGAAAATAAGTTAGTTATTTGTGTATTACAAGAAAAAAGATTTTGGTAAATTATTTAAAGCAATAATATTTTTTGTTTCTGCTTTTTATAACAGTTTATTATTATAATACAAATTTCTGTGTTTTATGCTGCTTGTTATTAAGTTATTTTGTGTTAATTTTATAAAAATCTATCTAAAGCTTTTTAATTATATTATTTTAAAATTAATATATATTTTTTAATTTAAATTATTAACACACAATTTGGCCTTTATCAATCATCAAAGCAGATTTTGTGTAATGCATGCCCGTTTGATCCTGGAATTATTTAAGATTTATTCAGGGAAATTGCCAGACATGTTTTGCTGGGAATCCTGTATTGTATATATCTAAATTTAGAATTTCTAAAATATTTGTAATATCGATGCTTGACATTCAGAGTGGCAACACTAAAAATATATAAATTTAGAGGAGAGCCGTTTTTAAAATCATGGGTTGATCCTGGCAAAATTTGACGCCTCTTCTCAAAAATCCATTTAATAAAATAGGTCCCTTTACAAAATTCCATTCCATAAAAACACACTCTTCGTTAATTATTTTTATTTTGTTAGGTTTTAAAATGTGTAATTTGCAAACAAAAGAAGTTCACCAGAAAGGAAAAGTTACACTGAAAAAAACTTTTGTAAATTCACGGGTATTTTACCGTGAATCCCCTCAGTAATTTTACGGGAAATGCCACTTTTTCAAGCTAAACGATCAAATTCCGTAAATTTCATGTTTTTACGGGCAAAACCTGTTTAACTAAGGGCATAGCCCGTCCGTATAAGGCCAAAACACATTTTTATAGGACTTTGCCTGAAATCTTTGATGCAGTAATTTTACTGTGGCAAATTTTTACAGCGTATTAATAAATTATTGGTTCGAATTTGAGTAACTGGATTACTCAAATCCAGTTACCAAATTTTCCATCTTTCGCTACAAAATGTTATTTTCAAATTTCACAAAAATAGCTTTTAACAAAATGGACCCCAAGAAGAAAACACTCAAAATAAATTGATCACAAACCGTGAATTATCTCAATGTATGTCATTTCTCACGAAAGCCTTATAAATTTTCACGCGTACCTTCACCAAGCAACTAAAAATCGGCCAATGTTGCTGATCGACTGAAGTTATATATGTATGTGTTCGATTAACATATTGATTAAAAGCGATTGGCTTACACATAGTACTAGAGAACTTTATATGCATCAAAATTAACTTTCATTTTCTGACTAGCTCAAAATCTCAGCAAACACTTAACCTGATCATTCATCAAATCGTCCTTTTTAATGTGTCGCTTTCTTGACACACACAGCCTGTAAAGGTGTTTGCTCTGCTAGTAAGTTGTGTATATCTTGATAAAACAGCCAGCTTCCAAAGCTCCATCAATCTTTTAGTCGTAGTCTGCTGTACGGAGATAAATTTTATTTGCTATCATATGTTTCAGGGGTGACTCTGTTTAACAATGCTTGACCCGGCGGCCTCTTTCAACAACGAAGTAAAAAAAAAAAACGTCAATATAGTGTTCATTTTTCAGCTGAAGCACAATGAATGCTTTCCGATACGGGGATAATTCAATTGTATCGATTTTATGAGCTGCTGTTGCCATTCGCTAGAAGAAAATTATCATAAAAGGTGCCGCCCCTTGTTGTCAGTAGCAACAAGGGGATTAAACATCGTTATTACGAGAATTTGCGAGAGAGAAAAAGCTTAGAGACAGTTTCTGTGCATTGTACTTTAGAAAATTATGCATATTCAAGCATCGATTTTAGTTTTCCTTCTTTTCTATTTTCCCCTTCTTCATTTTCTTTTTTTTTTTATTCAAAGAAATTTTAGCATTTAACAAAAGATAATTTGAAAAGTGTTATTTCGCAGCTGATTAAGCAAATATCTCATCAGAAAATGTAAATAAATAAAGGAAGAAATTAATTAAAATTAAAATATTAGTTGATGTTCAACAAATAGAAAATAATCTTTTTACTATTTTTAACTACCCCTATCCTTACATACTTAAGGCTGTTCTCACATTTAAACTTTCTACTTTATGACATTTTTTTTTAAATTCAGTTTTGTTCGGAAACGCACGAAATTGGCTAGTGTTCTTATTTAGAAATTTTGTACTCGAAAGACGTTTTTCATTTTTTAGTAAAGGCAGAAGATCTTTCAGAAAATACTATCAAAGTCGGCGTTTTGAACCCAATTTCCGATTCCGCAGCACGAGAAAGGAGAATAACGTGTCGTCATGTGACACGAATCGCTTATAACTCAATAAATAATCTATTTATCAAAAAATGGGAAAACTCATTTCGATTCCAAATTGCCTCAATAGTCTGACTTGCCAATTTTATGCCTTAGCGTTTAAAACTGAGTCAGATCAGAAAGTTTTGCGTTATTGAGCAAGTCGTTTGAGAACAATCTTAAAGAGAAAAAGAATCATGTTAGTTCACCTAACTTAGAAAATAATCTGTCATTGAATTGGAAAACTGAATCTAAAGCACAATGGTTTTCAATATGTGTGCCGTGAGAGGTATATGAAGTATATGTGTGCCACGAAAACTTTCAGTAAAATTATATAAAGTTTCTACAAACTAACAAAAACGATTTAAAATCAACATTCTAGGCTTTTCAGTTTACTATGTAATGAGGTTTAGTGTTCAAAGTTTCATTTCCTTTCAAATTTGTTTCGGCGTTTGAATATTTTTGATAGCAGGAAACTTCAAAGAACTGCAATTAAAAAAAGTATTACAATCTATTGCTTTTGCGTCATTCGCAAATTTACAATTGTCACGAAAAATATCATCCGCTATCAAAGTTACATTTGCAAGAAATAATCTTTTCTGCAGCGAATAATGTTGAAAACGAAAATAAATTTCTGCCCAGATTCTTGGAAGACTATTTACTTGTACGCTGTTAAAAATTTTGTGAACCAACTTTTAGTGCTGCGCAATAGCTGCAACCATAAGATGGTGAAATTTCGTCCCAACATTTGAAGCTCCGGTCGAACTATACATCCAAAATTTGGGACGACATTTCACCATGTTATAGTTGCAACTATGCGGCACTAAAGTTGGTTCAACACAGCATACATTTTTTAACAGTGTATCCGAAAATAATCATATCCGTAAAGATTTTTTTTTTTTAATTTTATTATAAATAATAAAATATTTTACTTTATTTATTTCTGTTGGAACATTTTGCTTGCGTTTTTAAATGAATTAAAAAAATATATATTCCTTTCATAGATTTTCAATCATCTAAAAAGGGGTTGAGAAACACTGATCTTAAATTATTAGTAGGTCTTAGCCTCTTTTCTTTTCAATAACAATCTACCAAAGAATGCTGAAATATTTATATAAACCGTTATGAAACATATTCTCTGTCCTAAAAAGTCTTCAATATTTCTTTTAACTATTACTTATTGGAAAGCAAACAACAAAAGATGTGTCTCTTTCTCTTTTAAGCTTCTCATTGGTCGAATAATTTCTTTACGATTTTTGGGACGTGGCCGTGGCATCACGAAAAGCGGCCATCTTAAAATAGTTACCATTTATAGAAAGGTAAACATTCGATTCTTTTAAGACATCTGAATGATATCGGAAAATTTTATGCATCTGGGTATGAAAATGAGTTCATAAATGCCTCAGAATTATTATTACTGTTTTAACATTGAAAAGGGCGATGTTTCAGTTTTTTTTCACTTATATTTTAGTTTTGGACAACTCATTAATTGTTAAATTAAGTTATTGAAATAAAATTTACTCTATTTTCTTGGACACAAAGTATTTTTTTCCCATTAGTAGATTGTTACCCCTACATACATAATATCACACCTGAAAATCGATATGTGCTGTACCATACAATGGTAAAAAAAAAAAAAAAAGAAACAATTACAACTGTCTACATACGATCTACAATAATTGTAGTTCACAAAAGCTACCAGATCTAAAAAGAAAACTGCAGAACAGAAATCACGTTCTCATCTAAAGCTAATATCAGGTTTCATTCACCAATAAGCTATTATTTATCTCAAATGAGACATTGTTTTAGAAAAATTGCACCTGGGAGTGGAAAGAATTACGATTATGGAAGCCCATTCCCCTCATTCTGCTGCAGATAAAAAAAAAATAAAAATGCAGGCTTTAAAATTACTATGTGGATCAGAATGTGACCTTCTGTAAGTCTGGTATTCAGTAGGAAGGACTAATTTGTAAATTCCTCTAAAATCGTGAATATTTTTTAAATTTAATTATTTTTTTAAGGCCCGTTATCCATACTTCTAAATCCCCAAACCCAAGTCTATGAAACCTCTCAGTAAGCAGGGGCGCACCTCAGCTGTTGGCAAACAACGAAGGGCGTCGTTATTCAAAATATTGTAAACATGCAATAATATTATCTAACTATGATGAGGATGATGGTGGTGGGGTACACTGTACACATACTTCTATACTTATACGATATGTTTCAGAGTGTAGCCATGATGAACTTACGATGCAAGGCTCGCATGCTTGGGTGTCCGGGAGGGGGTATAAAGATGGTAATTGTGTCCGTCCTTACATTTTCAAATTTAATTAACTAAATTTTCTTTTCTCTCATGATTTAAAATATAATATTTATGCTTTTAAAATGATGTAAGATATAAAAATAATAATATTTATTCCTCTCAAATGATTTAAAATAACTACTCTGCGCGAAAAAGGAATTAAGGATACCACATGGAAAACAATATTATGCTCTGTTTCTCTTCTTACAGTCGTGTGTTTTTTTTTAATATTAATCTTATAAATTGCTTCAATTCTTCATTTTTCGGTAGAATCGTGTGGTTTTTGGATTTAAAAAATATCTTGCTCGTAGAGTTCGCATAAAAATATTCTCTGTTTAGTTTATTTCATGCTTAGATTCTGCTTTTAAGTTTAGGCATATCTGTTTCAAAATCTTGCCTCTTCCTGGATTTTGTTTTGCATGCGTCCATGGTCGCATGTATATGTAAAATGCGCGAAAAGATAAATCAGAAAATTTGGTATTACATTTTTCTAAGGGGTGGGGGAAGATATCGCATTTTCGTTAGAGGTAGAACTAAAAATCTTAATGCCCCATGCAATAAAAAGCATGCAAGCATCAATTAATTAGATCAAAACATGTTTCAAAATGCAGACTTGTCAAGTCTCCTGATTTTGGCAGGAGATTCTTGATTTTCCATACTCCTGGACATAAAATACGAGTACATAATTTCATAAGTATCGGTTTATTAGAGAGTGCAATTTGACGCCTGATTGATAAAAAAACCCCTCAAATTTCGTTATTTTAAAAGAAATAATAAAGAAAAATAAATTTTAATGATAAAATATACGTATAATCAAGACTGTTTTATCAGTGTTTTAAATGGAGAATCCCCCCCACCCCTAATAAATCTAGAAATTTACACTACCATTTAAACAGAGCGCAGAGTGCTGCTGGTGAAAAAATGACACTTTTTGAATTCTTGAAAGCACTTTGCAGATTTTTAAGGGCATTTTTTTAATTGTTATAGGTATTTTTTTGTTTTTTAAAGACCCTTTTGATGTTTAAAAGTCAGGGCACTCTTTTCAAGACAACGTTGAGTCAATTTTTACTATGAAAGTAAATTTTTTAATGCAAAAAGCAGAAAGGGCACTTTTTTTACTGAGGGGCAAGAAGTGCGCTAATTATTTTACTGGAAGGCAAGAAGGGTGCTATTTTGTAAACCAAAGGGCAGGCAGGGTGCAGCACCCTTCTGAAACTGTCTGGGGGAAACTCTAATTTAAAAGTAAAAACATTCCCCATTTAGTCGCTGTCAGCTTAAAATATTTCGTGCAATAGTGCAGTGAAATTTTCATCATCTCTTCAACCATCCGTGTTGAATATATCCCTAACCGGTCAATTCACCACCAACCTTCAACTTCCCGATCAACTCTCAGTTGAGTAACGCGAGGTTCGCGAATCTAACTGCCGGTTGATCTTTCCGAATTCTTCGTTAACTTCAGGGACATGGTTATTGGACTCTGGGTTACTCGACGGCAGGTTGAAATGTGTATATCTCATTGGCCAAAGGGATCACATGACGTAGCAATAGTCTTTATGGGTTCTGTCCTCCCTTGATTCAGTTTTCAATAACGGAACAAAACAGAATATTGAAAGAGCATAATTGGAGTGTTTACTTTTTGATAAATAAATTTACAAATAAATTTTGAATTAACATTTTGATTTGGTGGTTTAGAAATATTGTCACAGTCATAAAATGCTCATTTTTACAAAATTTTATAGTATTTTTTTTTTTTTTTTTTAAGTTTTTTGATTAAAGAATATATATATATATATATATTATCTACGTTTAATAAACAATTTTATGACCAGGCTAACACTAATAAGTGGAATAAAAGCAAATAGGGAGCTAGATTTATTTATTTTGCAAACATATTATATAAAAAGATATTTACATATATTTCTAATGTATGTTTTTTATTTAACTAAAATAATTGATTACAGATTCAATTAAATTATCTTGGATGAAATTGCATGCTTGGTAGCATTTATCCCTTATACGAGACCCAAAAAAGTGTTTTTTATGTGTAAATTATTATAATTAATATATGTATATATATATTTCATTTCATATATAATAATTTTAGAAGCTGTTTGAAAAAATTCTTGTGAACTGCGAATTTTTTCAAATAATCCTCTTAAAAATGTTTCTTTCAAACAAAAATAATTATTTTTAACTAACAAGTTTTTTTTTTTTTTTTTTTTTTTTTTTTTTTTTTAGTTATTTGATTAAAGGGAAATAGGAGTGTTTACTTTTTGATAAATAAATTTACAAATAAATTTTGAATTAACATTTTGATTTGGTGGTTTAAAAATATTGTCACAGTCATAAAATGCTCATTTTTACAAAATTTTATAGGATTTTTTTTAAAGTTTTTTGATTAAAGAATATATATAAACAATTTTATGACCATGCTAACACTAATAAGTGGCATAAAAGCAAATAGCGAGCTAGATTTATTTATTTTGCAAGAATATTATATAAAAAGATATTTTCATATATTTATTTCTAATGTATGTGTTTTATTTAACTAAAATAATTGATTACAGATTCAATTAAATTATCTTGGATGAAATTGCATGCTTGGTAGCATTTATCCCTTATACGAGACCCAAAAAGGTGGGGGGGGGGGGTTTATGTGTAAATTATTATAATTAATATATATATATATTTTAAATTTTCATTTATAATAATTTAAAAAGCTGTTTGAAAAAATTCTCGTGAACTGCGAAAATTTTCAAATAATCCTCTTAAAAATGTTTCTTTCAAACAAAAATAATTATTTTTAACTAACAAGTACATATTAGTTCAAATTATTTATCTATTACAAACGGATAAACATTTTTATATATTATAACGATATTTTAACGCAAAATTCCATCTTCTATAATTTTATTCTTTAAACAAACATGAAGTGTAGGAATAAATCTGAAATTTAAGAAAAACTGCTGTTTTTTATTCTTAAAAAAAAAAAAAAAGATTTGAATCTTATATACAATATTTGAGTGTAAGAACATTTGATTTTACATTCGTTAGATGGCGCTACCAAATATTCTCAGTAGATATTTTACGTCTTGAAAACTTTCTTAATAATCACTATAATCTTGACTTTACAGAGTTAAAATATCCTAAAAGGGCTAATAATTAAAAGTAACACATTCTTTCACATTATTATTATTTTTTAAATTAACATTTCGTTTGCTTTCTGCATCACAAATAGCATTGAAAACGAAATAAACGTCAAAACACTTGTCAACGCAACCGCCATCTTTGCTTCAATTGCACATGCGCGTGTCGAATAACTGTAGACGAATAGGTTAGTTCAGTTACTGAACTTATGTTTCGTTTTCTCCTCCATTTTCGGCTAGTTGAGTTAGCGGAGAATTTGATTTCAGGGTCAACCGAGAGTTACAGCGTAACTCGCCAGTTGAGGTTGACGGTGAGTTAGGGGGTAAGATTGTTATATACAGTATACTCTACTTTTTTTTCCTCTTCAGTACTCCCTCGTATATCGTATAAGAGGCTCTTTAAAATCTCATTGTGTGTTGCCCCACCCCCGAACTCAATCAGAAAAACAGACGACCACCTTTTCCTTTACTTGGGCAAATCTTCTAGCTCTGTAATTGACCCTTGGAGCAGAATTCCAAACAAAAACGTCGCAAATAACTGTCTTTACGCTCTAACGACCGGCCATGAACACTGCCTGGACTAATGCTGCTGCCATTTGACTGGAGAAGAAAAAAAATGAAATTTTTTCTCTGCCGAGTTAATCTAAATCGTCGTTTGGGTGAAGAAAACCCCATTTATCATTCTCAGTCCGGTTGATACTAAGTCGTTCATGGGACTTTGTTTTAAGTTGCTAGACGATCTTTATGTGATGAGTCTGTTGCTAATGGCAGTTTGCAACACGTCGAAACAGATAATCATGATCGTCTATGTATAAAATTAATGCAACTATAGACATGTGTCGATGTTCCTCACGATGTCTTCATATTTTTGTTGGCTGTTTGAAGATACTTACGAAATGCAGACCATATAATTTTTTGAAAAGCTTTTTTTAAGTTATTTTCTTCACTTGCCTGGTGCTACACGAATCGTATTGCAGTGAATCATCAACTTCTGTTTTTTTGCTTTAAAAAATGCAATAATACAGTCGAACCTCGTTAACATGAACCTCAAGGGGAATCAAAATTTTGTTCATGTTAACAGTAATTCAGGTTATCAGTATCAAATCTTTGTACTCGTTTTTATAGGGGACTATGAAAGCAATTCATGTCAAAAGTAATTCACGTTAAGCGTGTTCATGTTAACGAGGTTTGACTGTATATATATTTGGTACCTTTAAGGAGTTCGAATTTTTATCAAAAACAATAAGTACATGTTGCATTCCGAAAATGGTTCGATGCTATATGGTACGAAATATGTTCAGAGTAATAATAATTGTAACCATGTATCAAGAAGTTATCAGGTTATCAAAAGTTATTAATTACGGAATCAATTGAAATTCTATGCCGAACTAACTTATACGTGTAATGATACATTATCACACACCATTCCCAAGATTTGTTATAATTTGCGAATAGCATAAACTCTCTACCCACTTCTGTTTGAATTTTGGAACAACCCAAACGGCATTAACCCCAACCCAGATGATGGGTACGTCAGATGCTCGGAAGTACTTGGTTAATATTATAGTTGTGCAATGTATGTATTTTAATAAAATACCCTTTAAGTAATTTTAAATGGAATTTTTTTGTTTTTAAGAAATAATTTTTATGACTTGCCAAAATAATGTGAATTAGGGATTCAAGAATCTTGATATATGTTATATCATTTTCACTTAGCATCCTAAAAAATCCTATCAAAATTATGTTTGACCAAAATAGTAATAATAATAATAATAATAATAATAATAAAAGGCTAAGAATTATCACTAATAAAGTTATTAAGAGTTTAATTTTGTCATAGTTTTATTGAGTCATCTACTAACATATATTAACTATTAGGAAAATTTGTCTAGAAAATCTTTAATGTTTTCGAGTCATAATTTTTAAACGGAATATTTAGTTATTAAGAAAATAACTTCTAAATTTAACATAGTAGACGTTTATAGTTTAGAATTATGAAGGTTCGCAGTTTCCAACTCTTAGTGTTAAATTCATTTGTAATCGTTGCAAAACAGACCGAATGAGGGTAATTTTTTAAGCCTAACTGAAAAACTACTTGGCGGAATGAGCTGTCAACTTGGATTTGCATATTTGAATCTTCTAGAAATCGGTTTCTATTAAAATATTTATAAATTACAATTCATATTTTTTTTTTCCTTCGAAAATTAATTCCAAAAAATCTTTTTCCATATAAATTTTTGAAATGAATTATAGACTATACATTTTTTTAAACAGAAATCGAAATTTCTAAAACTTCAACTATGCTAATCTAAAATATCACCTTATACCTCCAAGTAGTTTTGAGTTATGCTTAAACAAAAAATACCCATATTTCAATTACTTAAGTTTATCGAAAAAGCTAACATGATGTCAAAATTAGGTGTTCGTATTGAAAAAAATTTGGTATTTTGTTTTGGAAATTATTTCTTCTTTAAATTTATTATTATTTTTTAAATAAGTTTGTGGGGTTGTCTTCATATTGAAAAATACCAAACTTATTTTAAAAATAATAATAAATTTAAAGAAGAAATAATTTCCAGTCAAATATCTATTTCCCTTTTTTCTTTTCTTTCTTTTTTTTTTTTTTTTTCTGTTACAACTTGATGATTAAAGCGTATGAGGATGTTCTCTTTCTGTTTTAGCACATTGTGTTATAAAAGTCACCAACTTAATGTAAAATGTTCTAATTTCAGGGATCTGTTTAGATAAAAATTGGGTCATTTAAAGGACTCTTCACAAAATATTTCATTTCAAAACAGGAACTCTTCACAAAATTATTTTCCTTAAAACAGGACCCTTCACAAAATTATTTTCCTTAAAACAGGAGCCTTCACAAAATTATTTTCCCTAAAACAGGACCCTTCATAAAATTATTTGTCTTAAAATTATGTTTTTCACAAAAATTTTCCATCTTTAAACCGAACATTTCACAAATTAATCATTTAAAAGTAAAATCTGACCTGTCACTTTTTTTCATATATGAAGAAAATATATGTATTTTACATCCATATATAACTTCTTAAAAATGTTTAAACAAGAACCTGAATATAACGATCATTTCAAATTCACAAAATTATGATTATATTTTTCACAAATATAAAAAGCTGTTCACAGTTTCACAAAAACAGGACCCTGGAAAAAAAGTGTGGACAGACCGCTGAATTTAATAAAATTAAAGTTATCAAAACTATTGTACTATAAAAAAATCACCAACTTAAAGTAAAATGTTCTAATTTAATAAAACTCACGTTATCAAAACTATTGTATTATAAAAATCACCAACTTAATGTAAAATGTTCTAATTTAATAAAACTCAAAAGTTATCAAAACTATTGTAGTGCTTACGATGAATTTAATCTCACTTGGTAGTTTTATTTCCCCGCAAGGTTTAATACATGATTTGTTCCTGCTAATGCTGAACACCTGAGCTTTATTTCCACCTGCCTCATCCTTGCGTGTTACCTAATAGCGAAATTTCGTGACTGGTGATTTCATTTTCAAGCACCCGGTAAGTGAACTACCGGAGGAAGATATTCTAGATTTCATGGTTCGTTTTCATATTATTATTAGTGATATCATATTAGTGAAGATGGTTGAATGTGAGAGACACTATGGACTGGACCTATTATCCGACTGGCAAGTAGACTATTTACCTTACAACTGAAAATTACCAGGGATGAAATTGCATAATTAATTTAGTAAAAAAATAACTGGCAGTAAAAGGAGAAAAAGAAAACAGAAATTAATGGATGCATGATTTGATGATTTCATTCTTCGAAGCTGCTTATAACTTACAAACATTACTGTTACTTACTAATAGAATATTAGATTATTTATTAATTACTTTATACGCATTAACCTATGGAGTTTTTGGAACATACCTAATTCTATATTAGATTGTTATTTGTTAAAAAAAAAAAAAAAAAAAAAAAAAAAAAAAAACAGGGGAGCCTTTGTATGCATGATCTTTTGCGAAAGACGGTAATCTGAACTATTCATGTTTCCTATCAAATCTATTTTTGGTGACCGAAAATAAATAAATAAAAGTAAAAATTGCATCTTTTTAGCATTTGAGTTGATTTGATCCCTTTTACTATTTTTTAGATTGATAATTTTTCTTTCTCATGTCCTTTGATCCAACCTTGTATTCAGGGCTAGAGAATAGAAGGGCTGGTTCATGGGAGCTCCGAGGATGAAACAGGAAGTCAGCAGTGATGACGTAGTTAATAACACGCTGGCTGAGAGGAACCATCGCAGATAAACGGGATTCAATCGTATTGAGTTTGTTTTGTGCAAAAATATTGAAAGGACGTTTAAATAAAATCTTTATATTTACCGCTATTTCGGACATTAGGTTGTTATGTTGCTATTGACTTTCATGTTTAATATTTCTGTTGATTTAAAGGAAAAATATATTTAAATAAAGAATTAATCTGCTTTTAAATACGTAATAACGCTTTTATATTTTATACATTTTAAAATTACAAATATATTCAAATGCTTGCATTTCATACATTTTTCCTCTCTATTAACTTATTGCATAGCTCAATAAAAAGGGGCATTTTTGAATTTATACAACATTAGCAAGAAATTTCAGATAAGAAGAATATGCAAATATTTTATAACGAAAATTCCAAATTTCTTGTTATTTTACAAAATACTTTTAAATTCACTTTTTACTTACGTAAAAAAATTATAAATGAAAATAAAATGTAAAATAAATATTAATAATTTAAGGCTGTTAAGGAGCTGACACATTTCTGAATTCATTTTTATTCGGAACTGTATGAAATTGGCAGGTGTTGTTGTTATTCAGAAACCTTGTAATCAAATGGCGATTTCGATTTTTTTTGTGAGGGGGGGGGGTAAAATCAGAAAATCTTTCAGAAAATACTGTCAAAGTGAGCGTTTTGAACCGAATTCCCGGCAAGAAAGGTGAAAACGTGTCGTCACGAGACAAGAATCGCTCACAACTCGATAAGTAATTTATTTATCAAAAAATGGAAAACGTTATTCGATTCCAAATTGCTTCAATAGTTACATCTGCCAATTTTATACCTTAAAAAGTGAGTCAGAACTTTAATAAATAATAACATGTTTAAAAATAATTTTTATCTCGAAATTGCATTAATCTAATTATTTTTTCCATTTATTTGATTGTTCCTGGGCTTTTCTTATGCTGACAAGCAATGCGGTTCTGTTCAGATCCCTTATTTTTATAAATGTTCTAACTCTTGAAAATAGAATAATGGCTTGTAATTAAATATGGAAAAAGCGTGTTTCAAGCTATGAGGTCATATTTTTAAGGATATTTACGTCTTTACGAAAATTATCTCCATGAATTTTACGAAATATTAAGTCCATCTCTCTTAACAGTTCTCATCCAAGATGAAGATGGAACAAATAAACCTCCTGCCGAGAGTAATGAAATCCAATTCCCATATTCTGGAATTTCAGTAAGATTTTAAAGTTCCAAGTGTTGCATCAATATATTTTAGTTTCATTCTATATGCTATATGGAGCCTGCAATAAAAGCCAGAGCCTTCTCTTCATTTTTGGAGAGAGTTATTTTTGAATTTGATTTCCATTTGAAAAACATATTATTTTCAGACATATCATTAAAATTTAGAAAACCATCTTCTGTCCCACTTTCTTCCATCAATACTGCAGGTTGCAATATTATCATTACCGTGATTATTCTCTACGGAAACAATTTTTATCGGGCTTAAACATTTTAGTCTAATCATAAGCATTTTGCAAAATATTTTATTTTTCTAAGTCTCTCAGATCGAGGCGTGACATCATCTTACATTCTTAATGGAGGACATAATCTTGCTTAGAACAGAATACTCTTATTTTTTTCTTTTCAGGTAATCCCAATAATTGAATATTCAAATAATGATAAATTTAGATTAGTATAGAAAATTAAAATACAAAAATTACAAGCAAAATAAAATAAATAACCCATGTGCTTTCCCGAGAACAGACAAAGAAATACTCAAATAAAGGTGTAGAATTGTATGGGCTCGTGAGGCTCGAGCCCCACCAATAATTTCTAAAATGGACACTTTTTTTCCCTTTTAATATAAAAAAAAAGTTTTTTACTTTTTAGTATTTTATAGAATTTTTGAATGTTCCATTTTTTCCTATTTTTCTTTTGTTACAGGGATAAACGACAGTAGGAAAACTTTTTCACTTTATGTTCTATTCCTTTTTTATAAGAATAAAATGCCCAACGTTCAAACTTCTTATATAACAAATGAAAATAACAAAAAAAAAAAAAAAAAAAAAAATCATAAAAAAAAAATTGTTATTCAAATTCAACTTTTGCTGTGATTTTATTATAAACGATTCTCGAATATCAGCTAGTTTCGTTTTATAAAGGGTCTGTACATTCGAATTTTTATATTGTCTTAATGTTTTATTTAACTTGTGATTATTTATCAGTATACGATTATGTTTAATTTCTTTAAAAGAAAGTTAAAAAAGCAACATTAAATTCGAAATTGATCTTTTTTACACTCACATACACATATATGTGTAAAAAAAGAGTTGAGCCCCTCCAATTATTTAAAAAAATGTACGCCTATGTACTCAATGACCAATACTTTTCTTTAGGGCAGCGTGAGGGTGTGAAATCCATGACGTCACAGAGCTTCCGGTAGGGAGGGCAGTCAGTCACAAGGCGGCATAGGTCCTCTCAAAGGGATGACCTAGCCCTTATATTCTCTAGCCCTGCTTGTATTGATAAAAATCGTGAATACATTTGCTTATTTCGGTTATTATTTTTAAACATGTATTTTGAATACATTTTGAGAGACATTGCGCTTTCTATAGAGCATTTTTTTTTTCTAGTTTGTTCTCTGATCGAACTCTTTATGATAAATCTCATTTTTTGTGAAGTTTTATCAGATCTAAGTGCTAAATACGATCTTTATAGCCAGTAATAACTAATTAGGAGGGGTAGGGAGGGACAAGTAATACAATCTTAGCGTTAGTACTATTGTTTTGTAGGTTCTAAATCAGCAGTGTATCAGCCAAACAATACGTCGTAATAGACAGAACTCCTGTCAAAAAACATTTGATTTTCAACTGATACAGATATAACTTTTCAGATCCGTTCAGTCATCTCTCGGCGAGATGTCTATCAGCTATTACTGGAACCACCTATAGTCTAAGACCACCCGGGATATACTTTTCCGCTTCTGTCGAAGAGTTTTTATTGCCGCAATTACAGCCGTAAATTGCAGAAAAGTGGCGATAAATCAGTCTGCTCGTCGCCTTTAGTGGTGAATGTAATCGCCTTTGTATGCGATACGCAAACGTGAATTGGTAAAAGGTACCATAAAATGTTCTTCTGCTCATTGAAGGTGGTTATTAGAGGCTTTTTAATCTCACATTTTTGTCTTATTAAGGGCGTCTCTGCGGTGTTATTGATTCAAATTAATATGTACATCAGGGGAAAAAATGATAGGTGTTATTCTCTTTTTACTTCTCTGCTGCAGCAGACGTGTGAAAAGAGCGTCCTAAAATTACATCTAATTGCGCTTTCTGTGATTTGATTTATTTCAAGCAATTTATTATTGAAAGGCTTGCGTCACAATCGTATTCATGAGAAATTCGCCCTTCTGTTGAGTGTTTCGTTTTGAAATGAAATAAGAGCTTTAAGAATTATCACTAATTCAAGTAATCCGTATATTTAAAATATCGAGAAACTAGGAGGTAGAGGGACATGAAGAAAAGAAAACTACTTTAAAATCTAGAAAAATGCTTAGTGATACTAAAATAAAACAACAAAAGGCTTATAAAAACCTTTTTAATGATTCAACATACGTTTCAACGCTCATTACGGCGTCATTTTCAAGAAAATATAACAATAAACAAAGTATTCTTGTAAATTTTGAAAAATAACCTTGAAAAACACGAATCAAGATATCCAAATATGTAAAACAAGAGAAAAGCAGGTGCTTGAAGTAGCCAACTGTAATCGTGAAAATTATATTTCATTATTGCTTTTTAAAACGGAAAAGAACCTCGTGCCAAATTTTAGGCAATTCAAATGAGGCGGATTCGTTGCAAATTTTTACGTTGCGCGTGTATATTTCTATGGATTCACGGATAATGGATGGGAAGTAGACTCTTGATGGGTAAATTATTTTACTATTTTTTTTTAAATCAATTTTTATTGCTTCGGTTCTATGTTCTATCGGTTTTTATAAGCCTTTTGTTGTTTTATTTTAGTATCACTTAAGCATTTTTCTAGATTTTAATTATACTTAGTGATCTTATTTTGTGGTTATGAAAACTACTTTATTATAGCAAGTTTTATTTACGCGCCAGAATTGTAAAGGTTAGTATATACTTTTTAAAAGTTTCCAACATAAGTTGAAAAGTGTTTGTGAATTCGGTTTGTCTGTCTGCCGTCTGTCCGAGCTCTCATTCACGTAAATATACCCAGATCATGAGTGCAAGACTCATGTCTCGGAACTGATTTCAGTCTTTGAGAAATTTTTGACTGATAGTAAATTCTACTTTATGTGCTTAAATAATAGCAACTTTACTATCAAGAACTTTTAATTACTATCTTTTATTGTAAGATATCCGTTTTTAGCCATAATCCAAGACATAGAAATATTTTAGTCTATTTCCATTTGACTATTCCTAATACTGAGAAGAAAATTTCAGTTTCGTCTTGGATGGACTTCTTGCACACCTTTAACCCGGATTGCCATAACATTTTTATATATTATTGATATTAATTATAGAATGATCGGTATTGAAAATTAAGTATCTTGCATTTATAAGCCCATTTACAGGGACACAAAAAAGTATTCCGTTACAGTATGGTTTATGAGGAAAATTCGTTCCCAGTGTATATTTTAATTATGTTACAATGCTTCAAACATAATGAAATTGATATATGCAACACTGAGGCGGACAAAAACATGCTTTCTCGGGAGTATAGAATAAGTAGCATTTATAGTTCGTTTATAGGGGTGCATAAAATAATTCCATTACATTACCTATGGGGAAAAATCGTTTGCGATGCATATTAATGATGTTATGATACTTCGAACATGATGGCGTTAAAAAGGGATGACTGAAGTTCACTACAACAGGTTTTCTATAGATTAAGGCGTGCGTAGCATTTATCTTCATTTACAGAGTCGCACAAAAGTATTCGGTTACAGGATGTACTATGATGGATTACACTGTATGAAAAAATGAAATTCCTTAATAATATTCTGTTAGCGTTGGAAAATGTTTCATAATGTAATGTGTGATACATGATTTTTCGTTCTTGTTTATTCTTAAGATTAATAAATATTTATTGAGTGCCTAGGTATCAAATATTGTAGCAGTTGGTCTTCACGCCCCATCATAACAATCGTTAATATCGAACTTCTCTGAAACGGAATATCTTTCGGTTCCACGCTACTCCCTCTTAGCAGGATTTACTGTTATGTCCACGCAGGCATTTTATTCTGCTTGATGTGTGTTGGAAAATATTTCATAATGTAATGTTTGATACATGATTTTTCGTTCTTGTTTATTCTTAAGATTAATAAATATTTATTGAGTGCCTACGTGTTAATTTTTTGTAGCAGTTTGTCTTCACGTCCCAT
This sequence comes from Maratus michaelseni, assembly GCA_963931845.1. NCBI lineage: Eukaryota > Metazoa > Arthropoda > Arachnida > Araneae > Salticidae > Maratus > Maratus michaelseni. The sequence continues at coordinate 36,040,581 of OZ007591.1, read as the reverse complement.
CACAACAATCGCTAATATCGAACTTCTCTAAAACGGAATACCTTTCGACTCCGTCTTAGCAGGATTCACTGTCATGTACACGCAGGCATTTTATTCTGCTTGTATTGACATAAAATTTTATAACATGATTTTTTTTAATTTATTTTTTCTTATTTAATTTATTTTTCTATATTATGTGTCTTATATTTTGTGTATACAACAGGGTTGGCAAGTTTCTTCCAAAGTGGAAAAAACCGCGGAAAAGACCATGGAAAAAACCGGCCGGAAGAAATAGGTTTCTTCCGAGTGGAAGAAATGGAAGAAACTGTTTTTCTTTAGTAATTTACCATATAAGTTGCAACTTTGTAAGATACAATAAAAATAGATGCATTTTTCTAATAGATAACCTTAAGTAAATTTAATTAGATCTATAAAAATTTAATTATACATGATAAATTCAAAATTCAGGCCTCTTGGATACATATAAAAAACTTTTATTCAAAAACCAGGCACGTCTTCATTCGAAAAGTGAAATGTTTACTGCAATGCTAAGAGAGATTTACAATTCTATGCCTGTAGTTTAAATTGAGTTTTATTTTATATTTGCTTATTCTTTTATTTTAAGTTTTAAGTCTATATTTGTATTGATTTAATAAAATAGTTCGTAAAAGTCTGTAATTTTCAAATGTTATATTTTTAATTGCTCAATTGTGTGCCAACTTTTTTTTTTTTTTTTTTTTTTTTTTTTTTTTTTTTTTAAATGAATCATTTTACAGGAATTTCATTTTGTGCCAATTATTACGCTTGGCGAAGACAGTGGTGTTGGTATAACAGAATGGAACCAAATAAATTTATCCAAAATACACAAAATCAGTTAAAAGTAATTCAATTCAAAAGAGGCACATTTTTTTTATTATTTAAACATCTATAACCAGTAGCAAATAGTATGTGGATCATTTACCTACTGTAGAATGAAACTGCTTTAAATAAAAGACAGTGCTTTTAATTTACATCCATCTTATTAAGGGAACTAATATACAATCATTACTGTATTGAAAGATTTCGTTAAAAGCTGCATTTTCCTTGCTACAGTGCAACATGGTATAACAAAACAAAAATATTTTAGCAGTAAGATGCTGAAATCGATTTCTAAACTAAGAAAGAATGAATGAATGCAAAAGATGAAAAAATTCAAGTCCTGCAAAACATGGAGAGTTTAAAAGAATTTTGGCATACCCGTAGAGTTAATTTTTAGAACATTTATTTTTTTAAATCAACATTGAAATATGATGCTACAACTATAGGGGAGACCGGTACACAGTGGACCACTTTTTCAGTTAACATTTTTTTTCTCTTTAACAGACTGACCGATCTGTATGAAAATATTTTTGAATATTCCTTAAACCTTCTTACATCCATCATAATTTTCTCACAACATAGTTTTCAATACATTTTTCAAAAAAAAAAATTATATACACTTGTAAAGTGGACCAGTGTATCCCGGAAGCGGGGTACACTGGTCCACCCACCGGAGTACAGTGGACCACTATTAGGTATTATCTAAAATACAATATAAATCTATTTTTCATTAATCTAATTCTTTTTTGTTGCCCCTTCACCCACAAAATAACATAATAATATAAATTTTAAAACAAAAACAAAAAATTGTATTTTGAAAATAATAACAGATTAATAGAGGAACAATTGCAATTAGTTGAAGTTATTATACTTAAGTACAAAAAAATCAGCGCACATTAAAATTAGTAAATGAAATTCCAAAGTACTTATGAGTAAGTTTGAGCCTGGAATTTTCAAGAAATAATTTTGGGTCTGAGAGCAACATTATAATATCATTGACATCAACAGCAGATTCATCTACAGTTTCGGGAGAAATAATCTGATTTCCATTCAATTTGCGTCTCATGAATCTTACTTGAATAGAATCATCAACAATTAGACTACAGTTATTTATCAAAGGCAGTAAATACAAAACAAAATATTTCTTACTATGTTAAATAAATTGTTATTTTTATTTGTTTATTTTATTTTACAGTTAAACCTACTTTAAAACAACCTTTCTTTATAGAAAATAAGCAATTATTAAATATTTTGAACATTTTGCATTACAGGAGCAGAGTGGATTGTGGACCACTGTGCCCCAGGAGTGGGTGGTCCACTGTACCCCATGTTGAAGTTCAATAAATAATCATATTAATATTGATTATAGCTTTATTTTAAACATATCAACTTTAAAGTTAAATAAAAACAAGTATCTCAGCTTTGCAAAAAAAGCTGTTTTATCTTATTTATCTACAACCTTTAATTACTAAAAAAATTAAAATATGATGATGAAAAATTTTACTTTTAGAAGCTCAAAACAACCAATCAGGATAAAATAATTCAATCTGACCTAAACCTATTTTCTGAAGGCTATAAATAATCATTGCAGTGCTGTTGTCTATTAGGATAGAAGAGAAGCTTAAAAAAAAATTAAATAAATAAAATATTAGGGGGTGGTCCACTGTGTACCGGTCTCCCCTACATAATAATCACAAATTTGTTTATTTTAAGAATTGCACAATAGTTTTAAAAATATTGCATTTTTATATAAAAAATAAAGAATTGGTAGGTTTTTTTTTTTTTTTTTTAAACAGAAATGACAAACAATAAAAAAATATTCCCTACCTCTAAAGTTGTAAAAATCATAACCTGTAAATACCTGTTGAACCCGAAGTTTTATTAAAAAATAACTTATTTTTCCTTAAATAATATTTTTAATATTAATTAAAGTTTCCAATTTAAATTTCATATAATTAGGTTTTGAATTTAATTATTTTATTTAGTTAATAAACTTTAATTTTGAGCATCTGTTTTGTTTTCTGTTGGTTTCTTCCAGTTTTTTCCATTTCTTCCAGTTTCTTCCGGTTTTTTCCAGTTTCTTCCACTGTCCTGGAAGAAACTAGTTTCTTCCGGAAGAAACCCAACCCTGGTATACAAGCATCAGTACCTTAATTTTGATTTTCTTTGTTAGGTCCACATAAAGTCCTGTTTCATTATGAACGGCGTGTGTGTGAGGTGGCGGGGCTGGCTCGACCTGGAGAGGCTAGACGGCGTAGGCTGTCTGGAATACGACGAAGAACACGCACAAGTAAGAATATTTCATTGTGCCGTTAAGCCTTTTGGTTAGAAAGATCTCAAATCCCCTTTGAATGCACTGATTCGTAATTTTCAAATTTCTTATCAGGAAATTAGTATTTTTAACTTCATTTTTCTGTAGTATTTCACTCGTTTGTTTTGGGAAAATATTTCTAAAACATAAAATGTTAAAATTTTAGCGAAACTGACAAGCTGTGAATAAGATTTTAACACTTCAAATAAAATTTAAGTATGTATTTTAGGAATATAGAGCATACACAAAAAAGAAGTTGAAAATATATTATCTTTCTGGTCAGAAATTTAAAAATATGAATGCATTCCATGCTGTAGTGTTAACATTGAAAAGGGGAATTTGAGATCTGGCTGACCAGACTTAAGTTCATTACAGTACACTGATAAAAAAAAAAAATGGGTTCTCAAAACTGAGTAAAAAGTACTCAATTTTAAATACTCAAAATAGCTCCGATCCAAATGTTCTCAAAATTGAGAAACGCATATGTACTCATTTTTGATCCTATGGATGTATTCAAATATGAACTGTGTGTGCTCTCTGTTATATATTCAATACATTATTTTTATTATTTTATGTAATCAGCAGTACCGTGTGTAAATATTAAATTCATGTTAATATTAAATTATGTACAGTACTTTAAAATCATTTAAATGTGCTTGAAAACAATGCTCTTGGTCATAAAAATACGAAGTAAAACAAGATGGCGTCCAAGGGATGACCAAGGGACGCGACAACTCGTGAGAAACCAAAATTTAGGTAAAAGCACGGGCTAAAAGACATTTAACAAAACACTTTCAAAATTAAAATAAGTTAAATGGAACAAATATTTTTCTTGTCAAGGGGGTTCTGCTCCAACAACACCCCCCCCCCCCTACTGACATTTATTTCCACTCAAAAGTATTAACAAAAAACATTTAATTGATTATTTATCTAGGAAAAAGTAACAAAATTATTATGAAGATACCCAAATCAAATATTTTTTTATAACGAGAGCATTGTTTTCAAGCACTTTAAAATTATTTTAAAAAACCGTACATAATTTAATATTTACAGAAAGCACAGCTGTTACATAAAGTAAGAAGAAAAATATATTGAATTAAAAAAAAGGAACTTGCAAAGCAAATTAAAAAAATAAATTTATTTCTATATTGTTAAGCCCGAGAAGGGACAGATATTAAAATTATTTTATTTAGTCAATGCTACAATAATGTTGCATTTTTATATTAAACCTTGCTCAGTCTATTTAATCTTAAAAAATTAAATTTAAATTTGAAACATGATATTAAAGCAACTTTAAAACATTTCATTTAGAAATCTAAATAAATCTTCAACTTTTTAAATTATTTGAACTTCTCATGTTTCTTGTCTGTTAGAATTTGCTACAATACAAATTTTGCATAATGCATGTAAAACTGAAAAAAAAAGTTGAAGATTTATTTAGATTTCTAAATGAAATGTTTTAAAGTTGCTTTAATATCATGTTTCAAATTTAAATTTAATTTTTTAAGATTAAATAGACTGAGCAAGATTTAATATAAAAATGCAACATTATTGTAGCATTGACTAAATAAAATAATTTTAATATCTGTCCCTTCTCGGGCTTAACAATATAGAAATAAATTTATTTTTTTAATTTGCTTTGCAAGTTCCTTTTTTTTAATATCTCAAGTTTTTTAATAACAATTTAATATGAAGCATATAAGATTCAAACGAGGCAAGTATGTGAAAGACTGCACATATCAGAATCAGTATTGGTAATATGAAATATACAGTTCAAACATTGATTATTCTGTAAACAATTAAAATAATAAAAGTAATTTTTAACAAAAAAAATGTATATAACGGACTTTAACGGATTGTTTCTCATCTTCATAATGATAATAAACGAATCATGTTCATTTTTGCAAATAATTTTATTCCATCGTGTAAAATACATTTGCAACGACTTTGGAAAGAGACACTAGTAAGCGGTGTGTGAAAGCTATTAATAAAATCTTATGTTGTTTTATCACATAAGCAAAAAAATAATAATGAGTATATATGAAACAACTGTATTCTGATTTTGTTATAAAATGTGTAGTTATGGAGGATGAAATTTTCAGCAAAATATTTCTTTTTGTAGCTGAATAAATATTTTACCTTATATTGACAGTTTCTTAATTTAACATTTCTGTAGAAGCAAAATGTAAACATCTGCAAGATTTTTTACAAAACGTGTACGATCTGTTATTTTCATATCGTCACAAACAGTCCATTTATTGATCTCGTTTTCATTTGAATGCACCGGTTGGTTCCTATTTGAGACCACCATTTGGCGAAATCGTGCCAAATCGTCTATAGTTAGCCAGATGTAGCTCTTTTATTGTTGGAAAGGCTGAGCAATGATATTTTTTGTGATGACGCGTTTGTTACGTATGACGTATTTGTTACGTCATCAAGTGATTCTTTATTCGACGTTTATTTGTATTTTAATGATATTTAATGATTTATAAGTTATTTAAAACATGTTTTTTTTTAATACAGTTAAATAACACTTACGTTATTAAATGGTTATGTGATATGATATTAAAAGAAAAAAAAGCATTGAAAAAATTCCATCACCTGCTTCTTTATTTAAAGCTTGATTTTTTTTTTATGTATGTGAGTGGCTACTCTTGTTACTTTAAAACAGTATAAATTAACTGATTGCAGTTTTCATGGAAGTCTCATGTTCACGAAGCGATCATACATGCGGTATAGTGATCGCCGCATTTACAAATTTCGTGTATTTTTGTGATCTCTATACAACGAGGTTGCTGTATCCAGTGATGTTTTTGTTCGGTTTCATGTTCGCGAAGCGATCATACGTGTGGTACAGTGATCGCGGAATTAACGAATTTCGTGTATTTCTCGGGGATTCCGATATGACGAGGTTGATGTATCCAGTGATTTTTTTTCGGTTTCATGTTCGCGAAGCGATCATACGTGCGGTGCGGCATTAACTAATTTCGTGTATTTTTGGAGATTCTGATACGACGAGGTTGCTGTATCCAGTGATGTTGTTTTTTTTCGGTTTCATGTTCGCGAAGCGATCATACGTGCGGTACAGTGATCGCGGCATTAACTAATTTCATGTATTTTTTGGGATTCCGATGCGAAGAAGTTGCTGTATCCAGTGATGTTTTTTTTTTCGGTTTCATGTTCGCGAAGCGATTATACTTGCGGCGTGTACAGTGATCGCGGAATTAACGAATTTCGTGTATTTCTTGGGATTCTGATACGACGAGTTTGCTGTATCCAGTGATGTTTTTTTTTTTTTTCGGTTTTGTGTTCGCGAAGCGATCATACGTGCAGTACAGTGATAGCGGCATTAACGAATTTCGTGTATTTTCGTTTTTTCAACTTCACATTAATCGTTAACTTTTACGTAATATCGATGAAATGTGTATAAAATGTTGTTTTTTATTGCTCATATCATCTTTTTTATATCTATCTTTTTAAATTTGTCAAATAAAATATTTTATTTCACTCATAAATGCAGTATCTAAAAAAATCAACTGTGTATGGTATAATTTAATAATTCTGTATTTAAATTATCATTCTTTTGTCCAAATTGTTTTGAACGAATAAAATTTTACATTCGTTACATTGTTACTCTCGTATAAATGCAATATATTTTTCAGTGACGTTTTTATCGCTAAATTCATTACTTTTCCTATGTGTAACTATTTAAAAATTAAGAATGGCAACATTTTACCACTTGCTTATTGTGGGTTACAATATGATAAATGTAAGTAAACAATTTAGAAATCGCCAATGTGGCATCATTTTTAAAAAGCGCCAAATGGTGGCTTGAAATAGGACTATGCCGAATGCACCATTGTTATATAATGGCCTGAATCAATGAACTTTCCTTTATGCAAAATAGCAGATTTTGTTTAAAGGTTATATTATTTAGTAAAACCTTTTGGTTTGAAAATCCTGTTATAGGGCACGTAATTTAAAAAGTTTTATTCGGACCCATAGAGACATTTGTTGAAGAAAATCTGGCTAGTTGCACAAACAAATATTTTCCACAAGAATTTAATCGAGTTTGACACATTTTAGTTCTGTTTTTGCAATGAACACAGGCAATGTTTTCAGTCTGCCATCGTGTTAGGAGATCATTGAAATCAACTGCATCTTCCCTATTATTAAAGTAATGTGGAAATCTCACAATAAATGCATTAAATGGTTCTGTACTAATACATATATCTCGATAACTTGGGCAATTACCACATTTCTCCCAAAGATCTTGCTTCAGTTGAAAAAGATCTATGGCATTGACTTTTTGTTTTGACAAATTTTCCAGTAGGTAATCAAGAAATTCTAACGGGTCTTGATCAGTACCATCATGAAACTTTACATGAAGTGTTTTTCTGACTTCAAGTGTATCTACGGTTTCAATCTGTGGATTTTACAAAGTAGTGAATATTTGTTTCAAAGCTTTTGTTGTAGGACCAGGATCAATAACTCTTTCCTGAATTTTTTTAACTAATTCTGGGATACAGAAGAGAGTTTGCAACATAGCATTTGCGTAACACAAACGATCTGTATTTGTAAAGCCTTTAAAGACAAAGTAATTTAAATCAGTAATATGGTTTTTATTATTTTTTTCACTAACGAATACTGATATGTCAGATGAAACAACCATTTTACTCTCAGGGTATTTTCTGGAACATACAGCTAATTGTGGCAAATCAGATCTGTATTCCTTTCTAAGACGATTATATTCCTTAATAGCATTTGGTGAGGCATAAACTTTACTTGCATCAAATTTAAGAAGATGTAAACCTTCTAAACTTGTGACTCTGGATAAAGCAACATAAGACATGCCACTTTCAAAAATGTTAGGACCCAAGTTAATCATTACACAATTCAGGCTCATTCCTTGACTTAATTTCACGATTTCCTCGATAATATCGTGAATATTTATTTGATGTATCACTTAACGGTTCAGACAGAGATACTCTTTGTATAGGGTTAGGATACTCTTCAATTGGGCCATTTAAATCAATGAAATGCCGAGAGCAAACATACCAGTCTCTAGTCACCGTTTCTGTATTTGTTATACCACAAGCAGAAAGCCATTCGTTACATTTACTCAAGTTTTTCTGTGGTTTAGGAAAAGGGAAAAACAAAACTCCCAGCATATAGTCTTTGTAAAAGTATCGTGCATCACTCTTGTAACCAGAAAATTTGCATTTTTTCACCATGTTGAATTTTAGTAATCATCGATTAAGAGAGAAATTTAAAAACGCATTTCGTAACATCACAGGATCACTAGATAAGTAAATATCGAACATTCATCCAATTTTGATAAAGACAGTAACATCTAAATTAAAGTCCAAATACTGCTTAAAGTGATAAAAACATAACACGGAATATTTAAAATACCTTTTTAATGTAGATCGTTCACAACTATTGGTGACATCTTCGGATCTTAAAGATAAATACAATATTCTCGCATATTTTTGAAATAGTAAACATATACCACGAGATCGCATGTCCAAGGCTAGCAGGTGCTTAAATTGGCCAAAACTGGGAAACGTGAAAAATTATTATTTGTTTTTATTTTTATTGCTTCTTCAATCTATCGATCATCGCGTGCCAAATTTTAGCTAATTATTTTAAATATTCCGTATTATGTTTTCATCACTTTAAGCAGTATTTGGACTTTAATTTAAAGACTCCACGTTTACTACATTTAGAGTTTTTTGATTGGAGGATTTATTTTTTTACAGAATTAGGTGTTTTGAAGAAAATTTGTGGAAGCGCGTACAAAAAGTCGGAAAAACTCTAGTAAATTAACTCGTTCAATGGGATTTCCTGTGTTAAATTAACATTAGGATGTCACACTGGAAATAAATAAGCCTTGCGCTACCGCGCAAGGCTTAATATTTAACAGAGAGCACTTACTTTCAAAGTCGTCAGAGAAATCTTGAATCTAATTTCATTTTCACAAATATCCATGCGTCACTCAGCGCACAGACCGGACCGACTGCCTTACGAAACACTCGCAACAACAATGCAATGTAATGCCTTAATGTTAATTGCTCTAATGTTACGCTAAGAAATAGTTCCTTCCGAGAAATAAAATTGTAATATTTTTTTTTTCATTTTATTATTATTTTTAACTGTACAGCAACTAAAATTATGATGTTAACCAACTTATTTCTTTTATTCTAAACTATATATATATTTCTTTTAATGTGGTAGGCTAAGAATCTTAAGTGATCATTAATGGTGCTAGTCTGTATTCTGTCGCTTGTGAAATCTAAAATATACTATAACATTTTCCCATAAATATGTAAGCAGTATTCATTAAAATGATTTTCATTGTATTTTAAGAAAAATCAGAATTTTTTGTAGAAATTGGGTTAGGCCGGGGCATGTGTTCACTGACATTTGAACTGGCCGGGACGTCGTGAACTGCAAAACCATAAACGGACCAGGCTTGAGGCGAACTTTTATGTTTTACACCGGGCCGGGTCTAAAAATTGCGGCTCGTGTAGACCTCTAAATCATTCATAACGTGTCGTGCCGTACAACAATTCTTTTCTCTTTATTCTTTTTCTTTTCTTTTTTTTCTTTTTGAAAATACAAAGCGTAACAACGACAATTTGTAAATTAACTAGATTTAACTTAAAAGCTATTTTTGTAAACAGTGTAGCATTCTAATTTCCTGTTCTTTTTAGATTGAAGATAATCTGCTTCGAGAACAGATCGAGCGATATAATGAAAGACTACGAGATTTCGAAGAGAAACAGAGACTTTATCGAGCACAACATCAGAGGCACCACGAAGCCGAAGTGGAGGTAAGAGCTACAAGGTAAATACAAAAACACACTTATTGGTTTGTCTTACTTTTACAGATATTTAATTTTTATTTATTTATTTATTTATTTTTGTTATAATATATATTAGTATTAGAATTTTTTTTAATTTGAGCTAGCCGATTCTGTTTTGTATACAAGAGTATTAAATTGTTTACAACAAGCAGCGATTAAAAGGAGAAAGGAAATCCTATTTTGTCATTGATTTTAGTAGCACAATTTTCTCTATTTATAATAATAATAATTACAAAAAAAATGCATTAACTTGTTTTTCTTAAACTGTTTACTTCAATGCATAGGCGTAGCCTCGGGGGGGGGGGCACGAGGGGGCACGTGCCCCCCCCCCCAACTTTCTAAACATCAATTTCTAAAATATGATACAGTCATTTAAGACTTGTCTTGTATTGACCCAAAATGGAAATAAAATAACTACTCAATCAATTTTCATCAGTATAGATAGCTCAGCTCTTTTTCTTTGAAGTAATGAATTTGGTAGCAAAAATTGTGTTGTGCAATACAAACCCTGATACGAACATTCATTAAACGAAAGTTTGAACTATCACTCTCTTACAGCTGCAGACAATTTCAAGGTATCAGCTGTTTTTTCCGCTGTCTGCGGTTAGTATCTACATGTACTGTTTTTTCTTCTCATTCCGTCTGTAGACTTTAGTAAATGTAGTTGTGTTTATCAGAGCGGGAGTTCTCTTTCTCCGCAATATATATTTCATTTAATTTGTTGTAACTTTAATTATAAATTAATCAAGTCATAAATATCCTGATTTTTCAAGCTGTGTCGCTGGAGTTATTTACCAATGAGATGCAACCACACATCACTAAGATTATAAAAAATAATTAATATTTTCTTCATTTATTTATTAAATATGTTCCTCTCTCTTACTTATTTTTTTATTGACAGCACTTAATCTTCTACTATACCTTCCCATTTTTGAGATGCAATGGTTATGATTCTTTTTTCAAAGTGTAAGCCTTCTTGAATGAGCTGTTTTAAAGTTAATATACAGCTAGCTGTACCTTGGTAAACGATGGTAATCCGTTCCAGAAATACCGTTGTTAAGCAAAACCGTTGCTATCGAAGGTGCAATTTTCCACACAATTTTGCAGGCGCACATATACCTCAAATGGTTAGTTAGTTCTTAAAAGTGTCGTTTAAACTTATTTCAAATGTCTTAAAAGTTTGATAAATGTCTTATTTATTATCAGGGCCGTACCAAGGGTGGTGCGGGCGTTGCCCCCCACCCCCTCACACTAGGCGCCAGATACAGTTGTTGTGGTGCTGTTTATTATATTTGTTACAAAAATATTAATTTCAATAAAATGATCTAGCGGAGCTTTCCTCATTTACTTGGTCGTTTTTTTTCCAAGTGAACCTCGAATTAAATGAACATGGTAGTGGGGTCCAACTGCTGTCAACAGCGTACACTCGTGCAGGCTACGCCTGATCTGGTCTCGAATCAAACTAACCTTGAATTTTTTTAATTTTTTATTTCGACCCAAATTAGTTTAATATTTTGACCATCGTAGTTCACGTTACGACAATTTTTTATTCTTCCAACTTTAATTTAATCGAAGAAAAACAAAATTTAAGAGTTAGTTCTTTCCGTTTCGAAAAAAAAAAGGATCAAAAAATTTGCCGAACAAGCGAAAAAACACTAAAAAATTCGCGAGCAATTCAAAACTTGCTGAGGACAAAATATACTATATTGGTCTAAAAGCTTCAAAACGAATTCATTTTACAAGTGTCAGAGAACAAAATTTATTACATTGGGTTAAAAAATATTGTAGCTGGATTATTTTACGAATGTCAAAAAATCGCCGCGGAACGCGAAAAGACATCAAAATTATTGTACGGATTCTGAATAAACTTTATTGAAAAGAGAAAAAAAAAATTTACTCTATTGGGCTAAAAGTTTTAAACCGGATTCTTTTTACGAATGTAAAAATATCTCCACAAAACGTGAAAAAAAAAAATCACATAAAAAAAATCACGAAAAATCAAAAAATCGCAGGACAAAATTAACGATATTGTGTTTAAAGACTGAAACCGGATTTATTTTACGAATGTTAGAAAAATCGCTTCAAAACGCGTAAAAACTAGGGGAAAAAAATCGCCGCGAAAAACTTAAAATTCGCAGAGAATCAAATTTATTATATTGGGTTAAAAGATTGTAGCTGGATTCATTTTTCGAATGTCAAAAAATCGTCGCAAAGTGCGAAAAAACGCTAAACCCCACATAACAAATTCGCGAACGAATTCAAATTTGCTATAACGAGTTCCGAATAAACATTATTGAAAAGAAGCCAACATCTATCCAAAGACAGCTCAGACAAATGAACAGACTAGATTGCGTAAGATCAGTTCTGTCTCCAATATGGCGGCCTGTGTGAGAGCTGTCAAACTCAAACTAGCAACTATTAAAATAAAATAACATGTACGTAATCCAAAGCGCTTGAGATGATTCCTCATTTTAATTATGAGTAATATCGTTAATTTCAAATGAATTCTCAACTCTTATTTAGAATTTATTTACGAATTCACTCACATGAAAATCGGAAAGAATAAAAATAACAATTCTCTTGATTGCATCTGCTGCCATCTGTTGCTATCTTGATAAAGCTAAAAATATTTTTTTTTTCTTGCAAAAATCTATAATCATTTAGAACAGTAAAATGTCGAACGAAATTTAAACACTGATTGATGATATATATAAACTATCTTCCTATCACGTAGTGTTTTTAAAATGAATTTAAGCCGTGCTGTACAGTATTATAGATGCAATGAGTTTTAAACTAATTGTGTTTCAAGATCATTTTTTCATAGTATTTAAATTATTTATGCCCATTGGTAGCACCAACTAAATGCATTTTTAATTGTGTTTTCAAAGAAGTTTTCAATTAGTTTTTTTACATTAACAAAAATTGTCAATTTCATATGTTAAAATGATTTATGGTAGTACTTATTCCGGCTAGAGTTGCTGCAAAAACGAAAGTAGGCGAGCGAGCGAAGCGAACTGGGACCGGGTAGCGGTCTTAATGTGAATTGCTTAGCAATTCAAGGAGGTCGACGAGTGTTAGCGAGTAGGGGGCTGAGCACCCTAATTTACTATATTGGGCTAAAAGGTTGTAACTGGATTACTGTTACTGATGTTAAGAACTTCCACGAAACGCTAAAAGAACTCCGCAAAAAGTTGCATGAAAAAATCGCGATAAAAATCAGTGAGTACAAAGTGTAATCTCAGTGTTCAAAATTTAGTATAATGGGCTGAAAGATTAAAACTGGATTCCTTTTGCGAATGTTTAAAAATCGCAGCAGAACGTGAAAAAACGGCAAAATATCTCATAAAAAATTCATGAAAAATTTAAAAATTGCAGAGGACAAATTTTACTATAATGGTTGAAAGGTTAAAACCAGATTCGTATCACGAATGTTAAAAAATTGCCACAAAACGCGGAAAAACACTAAAAATTACATAAAATATTTGCGAAAAATTTAGAAATAAAAGAGGACAAAATTTACTACATCAGGCTGAAAAATTAAAACCAGATGTATTTTACGAATGTTTAAGAAAATCGCCGCGAAACGCTTAAAATTGCATAAAAAATTCGTGAAAAATCTAAAAATAGCAGATCACAAAATTTGCTATATTGGACTAAAAGATTGAAGTTAGTTTCGTTTACGAATGCAAAACGCCAAAATCGTAAGTAAATTTGCAAAAAATTTAAAAATCGCAGAGTAGAAAATATATTATTTCTGCTGAAAAAATAAAACCAGATTTCTCGTACGAATGTTTAAAAAATTGCCTCGGAAAGATAAAAGCTAAAAATCACATAAAAATTTTGCGAAGAATTAAAAAAAGGCAGAGACTATATTGTGTTAAAAGATGGAAACTTAATTCCTAACACAAATGTTAAGAAATTGTCGCAAAACGCGAAAAAACGCTAAAAATCACATAAACATTTCGCAAAAAATTCAAAAATTGCTGTACGACGAATGTTTAAGAAAGATAAACTTTTTGGAAGAGAAGACAAAATGTTTTATATTGGGCTAGAAGATCGAAACTGAATTCTTTTTACCCAATGTGATAAAATTGCCGCCAGGCCGTTTTTAACCAAGATACCACTGTATATACATGGGTATGTGTGCGTGTGCACGTGTGTGTTTAATAAACATTTGTGCCCCCCCAAAATTTTTGGTCACGCTACGCCTATGCTTCAATGCATCGATATTCAAAGTGATAGTATATAAATTAGTAGTCTTAAAAATAAGATGCTGTTGAGGATGTATCCTATAAGATTTTCTTATTTTCCTCACTCAACAGCGCAAATATTTTTAGGTGCGTTCGTAATTATATAAATACGTAGCAAATATAGTCTTCGTCTGGTCTGTCCGTCTGTCCGCATATAACAGCGCAAAAACTACCCAACCGAATGGTTTGAAATTTAAGATACAGGGTGATTATAAAAAAACTATCCCGATATATGAGCCCCTAACTGTCATACCGTTCACAGAAACTGAATGAAATTCTGGCTTAAAGTATTTTGAGGTATGCGCTCAAGAATCATGTGAAAAACAACAGTTAAATTCTAACAGTTACGGTTACAGTGACAAAATTTCGAAAATTTCAAATGGCAACACCTACTTTTTTTTATTGGAATGTGATCTTCATAGTGAAAAACCATAAAAAGCGTTGGGACGGTACCTGTAGCACGAAAATCGCCGGCGCTAAGACAGACTAAGAATAATAGTGAAAACAACCAATAAAGACAGAGAAGCAACAGAAAACAAAACATTTTATTGTGTTTCATACATTTTCCATTTTACACACGACGACACTTTACATGCGGCAGATGGTGGATAGCACTGAACAATAAAATGTTTTACTTTCTGTTGCTTCTCAGTCTTTTATTGGTTGTTTTCACTTTTCTTCTTAGTCTGTCTAGCGCCGGCGATTTTCATGCTACAGGTACCGTTCCAACTCTTTTTATGGTTTTTCACTATGAAGATCACATTCCAATAAAAAAAAGTAGGTGTTGCCATTTGAAATTTGCGAAATTTTGTCACTGTAACAGTAACTGTTAGAGTTTAACTGTTGTTTTTCACATGATTCTTGAGCGCATACCTCAAAATACTTTAAGCCAGAATTTCATTCAGTTTCTGTGAACTGTAGGACAGTTAGGGGCTCATATATCGGGATAGTTTTTTTATAATCACACTGTATATAATCGTTTCACAATTATGTCGAGTAATTTCAAATTTTAAGAAAATGGAATCAAAACTTAAAAGTATATCAATAAAAGTTTTATTCATTCTATTAAATCCTATCATACGTAATTAATTCAATGATATCCCATGATAGGTAATGATTCTTGGTTGCCATGGTGATTACGTCCTATTTAAGATGGAGTCATATTATTTCCATATTACTGAATTTAAAAACTGAATTTGTACACTAAAATTGTTTAATTATAGCAATCCTACAATCTGCCGACAGTTTTTTGGATAGATATTTCCGGAGAAATAGATATTAAATGGAAAAAGAGTCTAAATATGGATTTCAAGTTCTGTAATTTTCAAAGCTAGGCTTAAGTTTCCCATTGGAATTTTCAGTAAGTGTCAACAAAAAATAAAATGTTGCCAACTTAAAATGTATCTATTTTATTACGGAAATTAATCAAATCATAATAACATACGATATAATTCATTTCACTGAAACTAGTTATAGTACGAACGCACCTCATTTGACACGCTTGACATACAATTTCCAACTTGTTTCATATTATTTCATTCCTCAATACGTGAAATTTCCGTTTGGGTATCATAAAATCAAACTTCTTATCTTCCACCCTATAAATAAATGCAATACATCTTTGGTTTATCGTCAGTTGTTACCTCAGTTGTTACCATTCTTCCTTAATTATCATATCTCAAAGTTTCAAAAACACTTTCTAAAAAATGCTTTACATTTATAGAAAAAAAAATATATATATATTTTAAATTGTTTGATTCCTTGGAACTTGAATACAAGTTTCATGTATTTGCGTATTAAATTGATTTAGGGAACGTATAATAGCAAATAGTTATCCTATAGATTTGGGAACAGCGTTTACTAGCTTTTAAAACACTCTAACCGAACTTGGCCGTTATGAGTTGCTGAAAGTCCTTATACAATAGAGGCAAAATTGTATATTTTTGATTTTACAAAATCAAATCAATTAAGCTTATAAACAATTTTGAACTAAAAGCAGACATATTCAAATGTTTCCCAAAACAAAACGTTTTTACTGTTATTGACTAAATTGATTTTAAAAATAAAATAACTACAAGAGGAAGCCATTGATTTTTGGCTCTTATTCAAAATCTCAGAAACATATTCTAATCATTGTGTGTGCGTTTTCTTCTTCTTTTCTAAAGTCTCACTACGGAGGTCGTTTTTTACTTTTTCAATTTTGTTCTCAAGATTCTTTTTTTTTTTTTTTTTTTTTTTTTTTTGGGGGGGGGGGGGGGGGGGGCACTCTCACTTTCGAAACCGGTTACGAAAAAATAGTATCCCATTAAAATTAAGAAAAAAAAAACTGCAAAAAAGTAGAAAACTGCCTTCGTAGAGGCTATCCAATGCAAATTAAATCATTTATAAAAATATTGAAATGCCAACGAGATACTGTAAAAATGTCTCCCATAGGATTAACATTAGCGAGCGGGTGTGTTTTCGCGTGAGTGAAGTAGCCTCGAAGTACCCTGTGGCCTGTGCAGATTATTTTAGACATGTTTAAGTCCAGTGCAGCTTCATGAAATTTTATAGGTCGTTGTGTCATTTTTCAAATGAGCTGTTCTCCCTCTCTCTATGTATATATATATATATATATCTTTTTTATTCTAGAATAAAAACTAGTGGAATCATCTAAGATTAATCAGACCCGAAGAAAAAATCCTGCAATGTCCGTCCAATGTTCTTCATATTCTCTATTCTGAAACATCGAGGGATAATCCGAATTTTCTCCCTTCTTCCGTGTTGTGGGAATAAAAGTCCCGCTTTTTTGCACTTATCTTGGTTTTGCATCGAGGTGTAGAATTCCATGATAAAAATCGCAAACAGATCCAATAGCCCAGTGAACAAGGACGATATCGATGGAGACTACAAACAAACGCCGTGAATTCATCCCTCTGTTGAACAAAAAAATTCTTTTTGAAGGATTGGGATCTGGGATGAGTTTTCTCCGATAGCAGTCAAAAGGCAGATGCGATGGGGATTACGGCCTGTGAATGCATAAAATAAATAAATGCTAGGTAAATCTTTTTATATAAGATGTATTCAGCGTTTGCTTTTAAAAGTTACTGTAAAGCTAAAAAATAAAAATAAGTATTAAGGCCAGTACTTAAGTTTTTAGAACCTGGCAATACAAAAATAAATTTTCAGCGCTGGTGATTTTTTAAGAATTTAAACTTTCTCATGGGCATTGACTATTAAATAACGAGAAATTGTATAAAATTCTTTTTTAGGTGTCGTTTCCAATTTACTAAAATATTGACAACACTTGGATTTAAGTTAAGTCAATGGGATTTTCGAGCTATGGTTTTAATATAATTTTCGTCAAGGTTTGGCACTACAACAATGTGTCGATGGAATGAATTCGACTTTTGGTGGTAGCCCCTCTAAACAAACAGTTCAGTACTGGTTTAAATAATTGCATCGTAGATGTAGAGGTGTCACAATTCATTTTTTGAAGGTCAACCAAAAACTGCTGTGATTCCAGAAAACATGGATGCTTTGCAACAAATGCTCACTGTAGATCGTCATGTAACATATGACGAAATTGCAAAAAGCATCTTTGAACATTTCAAGGACCCAAGTACATTCAATTTTGTAAGATTATTTGAAATTCTAAAATGTATGGTGGCGTTGGATTAAATGGTGCAATAATCTCAAAAGATTCAACACCGGATGTTATTACAGATGAATAAAGTTATACATATTCTGCTGAACACGAAACAAAACAGCATTCAACTCTTGAGAAATTTCAAAATAATCAAATCCAATGAAAGTTGTCGGTTACAAGTGATGTCAATTGATTCGTAATATTACTTTCGAGAAAATAGAGGTCTGCTATTTATTTATTTACTTCTTTACTTTCGAGACTTTTAAATTTTTAACTAATAAATTTATACACGTATCACGGTCATTAGAATTCAGCCGATATTCATTAAAACTTTTCACTTTTCCCACGGTTTTTGGAAGGCAACGCTGTCCAATATTTCGGGTTTACTAAGTATGAAAGTGAAAAAAGAATTTAGAAAAATAAAAAATAATAAAACGAGTATGTGCCCACTCAGTCCGCACACGACCCTATATATCTGTGAAAAGCGATACCGCTTTAAAATTACTCCCTACACGGAGCAATTAAACCCCAGAAAATTTTTCCCATTTTTGAGTGCATTCGCTATTTGAACAGAACGAGGCAGATTCTTTTCAATTTCAGAACGACGGTGGTGCCCTGACGAACGGAACAGCTGTCCTTCAGAATTTTCTTTTTTTGATTCCTCGTTTTACATCTGGTTGATGCACCCCTCCCAGCTTTTTTATACATTTTAGAACGTCTTCGTCTGATATTGAAATTGAATGGGCAGACATTAGAGACTTTTTTTTAAAGTGGAATCAGATTTTTTTTTTTCGGTTTATTTCCACCCATTTGTTTGCCAACATTGACAAGGGAGAGCACGGTCGCAGTTAAGTGCTTGTAATAAGACACCCTCTTGTTTAACAATGAGTGTTATTTCAAACGGTATCTAGTTCACCTCCAAACCCCCTACTGAGTATTATCTGGAAAGCAGATTTTTTTGAGAAAACCATAAGCAATCCATTAGTGACTTTCTTTGAACGTATGTTCATCAGTTACAGGTAATAACATATTTTCTAAAGCACCAGATTTGTCCCATCACAAACCGAAAATTCAGTTTGAAAGGACATGATATGGTCCAACGGCAATCATAATTGTTTGTGATGTAACTCTCGAACGCAATCATATTTTATTAGACTTCATAACCCCCCCCCCCCCCCCAAAAAAAAAAAATAAATAAATAAATAAAATAAATAAATAAATAAATAATAATTTTAAGCATTACTTTGAATTGTCATATAGCACATTGTTACTAAAGATTGAATTTTAAGAATAAACAGAAGGTCATTTTGTATGACAAAGAGTAGTCGATCTTCATTGAACGCCAATCTACTGCCTTGTTCACTTAAGGCTGTTCTAAAATCCAAAGAAGCTACTTTCTGACAGAGTTTTGAATTCATTTTTGTTCGGAAACTGATGAAATTGGGATGTATTCAGAAACTATCATCGAAATGAATTTTCCATTCTTTTGGTAAAGGCAGATCTTTAAAAAAAATACTGTCAAAGGCGGCGTTTTGAACCGGATTTCCGGTGCAGTAAGGCGAGAAAAAGGAAAATCGTGTTGTCACGTGACATGAATCGTTTATTACTCGGTAAGAAATTTATTTATTTAAAAAATAATAATAAAATAATAATAATAATAAATAAATAAATAAATAGATTCTAAATCTCTTCAACAGTCAGACCTGCCAATTTTATGCCTTTGCGTTTAAAAATGTGTCAGAAAGTTTCGCGTTGTTGAGCAGATCATTTGAGAACCACCTTAATAATGTATTTAAAAACACAGTTTAAATAGGTCGGTTATCGGATTGGGGGGGGGGGGGGAGAGAACGGGCTACATAATTTGCCCTTTGTTCTAGAGTCCTGCCTATATCAAAGTTTTAAATCTCGTACTATGAAAATGAGAAAGTATGTGCATTTTTAAATTATTAATAATCAGCGTTATCGGGGTTGTTTTATCTTTCTACATTAATATTAGGAACTCATGGTACAATAATAACCGAAGAAATCATGCTTGCAGTTTATGAATGGGTTCATGCAGGATTTTTTATAATACAAATATTTACTTTCACATTATTTCTTTTTACATTAAATTAAAAGAAATGAAGAAACAAAAATGCAATACACAATTTGTATGTTTTGTTTCAAAGAAACTACACTGTAAAAAATTTTCAGAAACGTTTCTGAAAGTAACGGAGACCTGTGCTGCACGATACTAACAGAAAGGTTTCTGATTCGATCAGAAAAATGTTTCGGCTAAAACACGGAACCTTTCCGATTCGTAATGAAACCTTCCTGAACATATCTGAAACCTTTCTGAATATATCGGAAATCTTTCATTACGGATCGTAAAAGTTTCTGAATATATCGGAAATCTTTCATAATATATCGGAAATCTTTCATAATATATCGGAAATCTTTCATAATATATCGGAAACTTTTCTGAATGTATCTAAAACCTTTCTGAATATATCTGAAGTGTTTCTGAATATATTTTTATCTTTTTTTATTATATATTATCGGAATTTTAAAAGAATACTTGAAAATATAAGAATTTCTGTTCTTTTAAATATTCTAATCAAACTTTTTTTTTTATAATGATTCTTTTTCCTAGGCGAAATTATTCGGTATATTGCGTGATATTTTTCAGTTTATATCAAAATTTTATCAAATGTGTTTTAATCCTAATATTTAAGAATATTCACGAAGTGGATATTAGGGAATGGAGATATTTACCTTGTTTTTTAACAACATATCATGAAAAAAATATGGGATTCATACAGCTTCACAAATCAAGTATTTATTTTAAAAAATTTAAAAAAATAGCATCTATACTTAGAAAGAAAACTTTCAAAACTTTTCATTAACATGAAATAGACAAACTAAAGCTTATACTAATATATTTTAGATACATTTCAAATAATCTAACTCCCAGCAACATAAAATGATTAAAACTTATGTATGAGCTTTCCAAAAGCAATGCAGCTTCAGAGATCTGTTTATCTGTTAATTTTTTCGGTCCTTAAAAGGTAATTTTTCATATTAAAACAAGACATTTCACAAAAATTCTCATCTTAAAACTGGACCCTTCACAAAATTTTTCGTTCCAAAACAGTATCCGTCACAAAATTCTTTGTCTTAAAAACAAGACTTTACCACCTCAAAAACTGAACTTTTCACAAATTTAATGATTTAAAAATAAAATCTGACCTATCACAAAACAATTGAACTTATCAAAGAGCATAGCTTTTTTATTTGTAAAGGATAGATACAAAGGAACCTGATATAACGATAATTTCAAATTCCCAAAATTATGACCGGAATTTTTAAAAATATTAAAAAAACTGCACAATTTCACAATAACAGGACCCTGTGAGAAAAATCTGGACATAACCCTGAGATTAATAAAAACACCTATGAATTTTTTTTTTTTTTCAGAATTAGAATAAAATAAATAAATATAGTTTGTTTACTTTAAAACGATATTTTTAAAGTCAGACATGCCAATTTTCAATATATAGTATTATAAAAGTTAGAGTTCTGAAACATCGTTAAAAAATATATATAAACAAACACACAGTACCGCCGGCAGATATTATTCTTTAAGAGATAAAATTGCAACTAAATGCTATTTATAATTCATATTTATTGAAGCAACATTAAAAAAACTTAAAATGAGAGTCAAAGGATTTGTATTTTTATATTTTAGAGTATATTTTAATAATTATCCTTCCAACTCAAAGTATCTAAATGCTCATGTAAATAGTCCTAAAAGTTAGGGTTAAGACATTTGTTAAAAATATTGATATAAACTGAAAAATATCACGCCATGTATGAGATAATAATGAATATAAAACAGAATCATTATAAAAAATATTATTAGAGTATTTAAAACAGCAGAAATTCTTACCTTTTCAAATATTTCTTTTTTAAAATTCTCTTTTTGGACCGCTCGAATAACTAACATTATATTCCACAGCCAACAACGTGCTGCTTTATCTTTGCCGTTAACGGCGTACACTGTTTGAAATAGTTGAGAAGAGAAATACTTGAAATGCGGACAAACTGGTTTGCTATAGAAGAGGGTCGGTTTCAATCACCTAAACCTAAACATTCGGAAAGGTTTCTGATGGTTTCAGAAAGTGAAAATAGCTATCAGATATCCGATGGTATCAGAAACATTCCTGTTAGAATACTAAACGTTCCAAATATTTTTTACAGTGTACTGAGCCAACTAAAAATTAATAACTGCAGATACGATAATCTCTATCTTACTGTTTCACCTATATTTCATCAAAAGTGTAGAGTATAAGCGAAATGACTCATTTTGTTTACGAAAAAAATAAAAAATATTGAGTTTCCATAGTTTTTGTTCGTAAAAAGGAATTACTTTCATCATATCCAAGCAGGGCCGAAATTACTGGGAGCAAAGGGGCATGTGCCCCTGGCGCCAGCGTAAAAGAGAGCGTCAAAAGAAAATTTAATTCGTCTTTTGGTACCCCCCCCCCCCCCTAAAAAAAAAAAAAAAAAAAAAAAAAAAAAAAAAAAAAAAAAAAAACGAAATTAGGGTCAAAATGTCCTGCAATCGGACAACCCGAAGGAAAAATGTATTCTTTGATTTTATACTCTTAGCTTTGAATAGCTAAAGAACTAAATTGCCACCAGCCACAGGGCCACTAAATGAAAAAAGTGACTATTAAAAAATTGTCTGTCAGCGGCCACCTTATGACCACTTTAAAGTAAAATTTTCTTGCATTGTATCAAGTATTCTACTTTTGCTGGTTGCAATATGTATTTATATTAACATATTTATTTGGGCTATTTAATTTTAGATTAATACTAATAGAAATTTTTAAAAGTTTACTGTTTAGCACTTTAAATAAAAAAGTAGCCACTGGTTTAAAAACAGTGGCCACTTATAAAATTGCTACCACTGGCCACTAATGAAATTTCCCAATTTTGCCCTCTATGAATAGGGCCGGTTTTTCCATTAGGGGACCACGTAGGAGCACATAAACAATACTTGAATAACAAATTCGTCCAAGATATTACTTACAATGTTAATACATTGTTCCAATTAGGTTTGAATTGGTTCAGATTCAGTATTTCGAACGTTATCATAATGAGGTTTTGCTGCTTTTTTGCTTTTGTGTGTTCCTGTAAATGAACTATAACAGCTACATAGTTGATTAACGAACACATCCAAGATATTGGTAGATCAATTTACTGTTCAAATTGGTTTAGTATTTTAGATGTTATTATGATGACCAGATTTGCATTATATATAAATGTAAACAAAATGATTGCAATAGATTGATTTTTAAGAAATCAACCTTTAAAAATATTAATATTAATATACTTTTTAGCACTTATTTTATATTAAAAAAAAAAAAAAAAAAGAAAACCGCAATGGATCGGAAACTTCAGTTTATAAGGTTATTTTGGGTGCGCCAAAATGCATGCTACCCAGGGGGTAAAATCCGAATATGTTTCGGCCTTGTATTTATAAGTTTGTTATAGCCGGGTCTGCTGTATTTCATCTTGTGTGAGCGAAACTTTGTTGGGTGAACCAAACCTTGAGAAACCTTCTCAAATAAACTGCTCAATAACGCAAAATTTTCTGACACAATTTCAGACACAGTTTTAAACGCAAAGGCATAAAATTGGCAGGCCTGACTAATGGAAGCGATTTGGAATCGTACTATTTTCCATTTTTTGATAAATAGATTACTTATCGAGTTATAAACGACTCTGCTCACATAACGACACGTTTTTCACGCTTCACCGGCTGCCGTGTCGGGAATTCGGTTCAAAACGCCACCTTTGATAGTTTTTTTTTTCTGAAAGATCTTCTGCCTTTACCAAATAATGGAATGCGTGTTTCGATTACATAGTTTCTGAATAAGCCAATTCTGAATTCTGACAATTTCATACATTTGAGAACAAAAATGAATTTTAAAAATGTGTCAGAAAGTGGCGTGTTTGGATTAGAGTCCTGCATCCGCTCGGGTTACCCGACCCGCGGGACGGGTCGGGTTGGCACTGTACTTTTTCGTTGCGGTTCGGGTGGGGTTGACTTCTACTTTTTTGTTGCGGGTCGGGTTGAGGTATTGCGGGTTCGGGTTGACCCGCTTTTCCAAAAGAATGTACACAATATTTTTGCTGGAAAAAATGCCATTCTTCTAATCGCTTGATAATAACTCGCCTTTTTTTTTTACAAACTGTGTTCTGTGCAACAATTTGCGAATGTCAGCAACAAACATCAGTTGCAATGTCATAGATTTTTCCCATTGACTCTTGCTGATAAAACAAAACAAATTGTTAACTCACGAAAAGAATAAATTTTCTTGCGGTTATACTAACGCATTATTATATCTAATGTTTTAATACCGGGTATCTTCTTTGTGGACGATTATGGCAATTAACAGCGAGACGCTTGTTTTTTTTCCCCCCTCTATTGCTTTGAATTCAGGGCAGTGATACGTATTTCAGTTAGAAATATCGAACTTAAAAAAAAGAGAGAAATAGGAGGGATATTATTCTTTTTGGGGAGAAACATCCAAAATCTTTCCGGGGGACTACAATACGGTTTCCCATCCCTAAAAAATATCCCGATTATTATCGCATGCTGGAACAAATGGATTAGGAAGATATACTCGGGAGAAAAGCAGCTAATCCCTTGAAAATGCACGCGGGTTCAGTCTCTTTTTCGTATCATCCTTTTATGGGAATTCCTGCTTTTGCTGAATCTCGTGTCTGCAGATGGCTCCGATAGATGTGATCTGTCCCTTTTTTTTTCCTTCGAATGGCAGTTGTATTTTACCTCTGTTAATACCACGGTATAAATAAACAATTCCGTCGAACGTATGTAAGCTAGTCCTGTATCGAGTCAGGTAACACGATTTTATCCGGCACGACTCTCGGGTCGGGTCGGTTGATGCTACATTTTTTCGTTGTGAGTCAGCTTCGGATCAGATCGACTTTAAATGTTTCGAGTTTGGGTCGGTTTCCGGTTAGGTTTTGACTCTTTCAAGTCGGGTTCGGGATGACCCGATTTTTCAAAAAAAAATTATTATATTTTGCAAATTAAAAAGCTATGTATTTCAATATTAATGAGTGTACTTGTATCTATGTCCATTTTTATATACAATAGCATAAAACTATACTAGAGATATACTTGTGACTATTTTTCCATATTTGTATTATAATATGGATGTTTCTTTCACTTCGAGTTTGGATTGGGTTCAGGTTTGAATATTTCGGGTTCGGGTTCAAGTGTATCGGGAAAATGTTTTGTCGGGTTTCGGATTGAATTTAAGCAGATATTTTGGGTAAATACACACACACATACACATTTTTATATATAATTTTTAATTGTCATGTTCCTTTTTTTAATAATAATAAATCACAAAAAGGTTTTATTTATTTTAATCTTAATGTAAGTGTGCCGCAAAAGTTTAAATGTAGGTTGAAATAAGATTTAAAAAAAAAAAAAAAAAAAAAAAAACACTGCCAGAAGTACTACTCTGAGAAATATACCCTCAGGGGAAGGGAGGTGGGGTATTTATTTTTTAACAGCAAATTTGTTACCAAAGTTTTTATTTCAATTAATATTACATTATAAAAGGAACTTTCAAAGATTTTTTTTTCTCTTTTTATTTTTACTTCATAGACAAAAAAAGTTTATATTTATTCTAGATTTAAAAAATTTACAAATGCAACTATGATTTGTCTCTGAATTTTTTAACATTAACCAATTTTTGCAACCTTTTTTTTCCCTCTAAAAATTAATTTTGCTGTCTACAAATAAAAATTACAGTTGTTAATAGAGGAAAATTCAGCTAATTTTAAATATATAACAGCATAAAAATGGTAATCAATTTGAAAAAATAAAAATACCCAGAAATTTTCGTAACATATCTACAGGGTGTGTAGCCACCTGGAAATTCTGAAAAAGTCAGGGAAATTTGAAAATTTTGAGAAAAAGTTAGACATTTTTGAACTTAAAGAAAAAAAAAAAAAGGAAAATGTTCCTTATAAAA
This sequence comes from Maratus michaelseni, assembly GCA_963931845.1. Lineage (NCBI taxonomy): Eukaryota > Metazoa > Arthropoda > Arachnida > Araneae > Salticidae > Maratus > Maratus michaelseni. The sequence goes on along the minus strand of OZ007591.1, from coordinate 36,014,626 downwards.
TTATAAGGATTTGAAATTGCAACGCCATTAAAATCAAACTTTGCTCTTCACAAATACACTGCAAAAAATAACTGTTGATTTTACAGTATAAAACTGGCGCCCCAGCTGCCAGTATTATACCGTAAAATTAACAGTATTAAATAGTAAAATAAGCAGTAATACGCTGCCGCGCAAGCAGTAATACTGTTAATTTTACGGTATAATACTGGCAGCTGGGGTGCCAGTTTTATACTGTAAAATCAACAGTTATTTTTTGCAGTGTACTGTAAAGAGTATTTCAACATCTTGCAAACCATTTGGTCCTTCTTTGTAACTCTGAGATTTTCCGTTCCAGTTTCACTGAAACTTTCTACTGAATGTTGTAGGATGGATTAGGTGTTTCACTCTGCTTACTTATTTTTGTTTGGGAACTGAACATTTGTTAGCTTAATCTATTGAATATTTATTATTTGTATTAAAATATGTCAAAGCAAATCTGTATTTAACTGTGACTGATGTGCTAAAGAATTTCATCCTGATTGGACAAAATGGATAGAACCTGATGCTAAAAGTGTGTATCTGCAAAATGTTTAGCCTGTAAAAAGTTCAATAATTTGTAAATTTCGCAAAAAATTATGTAACAAATCAGTAATTTGTGCTTCAGAATAAGTTTCACTCACAAAGTCACAACTTTTACGATTTTTTGTGTGTAACATCACAAAATCTCGATACCTGGAATTTTTCTTTAACTGGTATGGAAATGTCAGGGAGATTCATAGAAAACTAAAGTAATCCGAATCTTATTTTTTTTTTCTGTTGTGAGCTCACTTGTGTTTCTAAACTTCGATCATATACTTATACTTTCACCGAAGTTTTCGCACGCTTCCCGATTGGGTAACACCGACGTACAAAGGGGAATTTGTGCAGAGCGTACGGTTACAATACACTGACTGATGTGCGTCATAAAGATGTAACTTTAAATGATGAACGATAAGCCCGACATGACGTATATATATTTTTTTTTTTCCCCGTGGCATTTTTTTTAAGTCGTTTTTGATATTTTTGACAGATTTACAGTTTTGCTGTTATATAGTGAGAAAGAGATCAAATCGATAAAAAAGAAGAAATTAACAGCTTTGGCTTGAAAATATTTTCATTTTCATTCTTTGTTAAAATTAGTAGAGACAATGGCAAAATAAGAACTGTGTAATGATCTCCGTAGCTAGCTTAATTAAAAGGTAAACTTTTTTTTTAAAAAACTCAATACCATTTTTTTTTTCACTGTGTAATATTTTTAAATATTCTTCACTAAATGAAACGCAAAAGCAATTTCATAGGTATGAGATTAAAAAAACAGTTTTAGAAATTAATTTGAAATTAAGTTCTAAATACCCATTGAAAAGATATTTTTAAGGATTAATCTTGGCATGTAATGGTATTTTTCAGCTTCAATTTTAAGCGGTCCAAGGAGTCAAAATTCTCCCCTCAAACCAAAAAAAAAAAAAAAAAAAAAAAAAAAGGTGTGTTTTTTTCCCTTTGGCTATTAAAATACTACGAAGTTCAATAATTTAAATAAAGCAAACCACGTATTCCTACGATACATTTGCAGATATAACAATTTTTGTGTTGTGCTATAATGCTGAGTAATCAGGATTTTATTAAGAGGGTGCCAAAGGGTTAAATTTGTGAACCAAAAGTGACCAATATTCTTTCATTTTCAAAGATTTAGATCTTCCCTTTCCGCTTTTTGCTTCCCATATCCCTCCCCCTCTCCCGCAAAAAAGAACGAATTATATTATTAGAATGCTAATGATTAAAGTTTTATTATAACAACGTAGTAGTCCATCGTTTTCAAAATAAATTCATTATTGGTATTTTCCTAAAAGCATTCATGATGACCAATTGGGAGCATTTTTCTTTCAGACATCATATGACTAACGTAGATAATTAAAGGGAAATTTACAAACAAATACTCCCGTCAACCAATCCATCATTTAATTAGTTTTCGTTACTAGTAATTTTTTTAAAAGTACTAGTAGGAATCCATCTTGTCTATCTTGACCATATTTGTTGTACCTTGTATACAGATGTGAATAGTACCTGGTACGAAATTTATGAAATTATGACCCATATCCACAGCATTTTATTATCCTTTTGTTCCAAAACAAGGAAAAATAATCAATTGCAAAAAAAACGTAATTCCTTTATTTAATCTCATTTAGGAATGTTCAAATATTGTTCCTAAATTATATATATATATATATATATATATACGAGGGAAAGTCATTAAGTAAGTCACAAAAGATAATTAAATAATAACTTACAAACATGTTCACTTCAAAACTTTTTTTATTTCTCAACATATTCTTCACCAGTATTTATGCACTTATATCACCGTTTTACCAGTGCCCCAACACCAGCTGCATAACATTCTTTGGGTTGCTGTCGCAGTGACATTGGGACTTCAAGTTGAACCTTTTCATCATCTGTGAACATCATCTTGCTTCCAAGATGGTTTTTTAGTGGACTAAACAGATGAAAATTGCTTCGGGCTAAGTGAAAGCTGTATGGTGGATGTTCAAGAAGTTGCAAGATGATGTTCACAGATGATGAAAAGGTTCAACTTGAAGTCCTAATGGGGCTGAGACAGCAACCCAAAGAATGTTATGCAGCTGGTGTTGGGGCACTGATAAAACGGCGATATGAATGCATAAATATTGGCGGAGAATATGTTGAGAAATAAAAATAGTTTTGAAGTTAATACCATTGTAAGTTATTATTTTTATCTTTCTTGACTTACTTAATGACTTTCCTTTGTGTATATATATATTGCGTTTCTTGTCCCTTTTTCAGAAAATAAAGCATTAATTTTAGGTCTTGCTAAATATAATGGTGGTTTTGTTTACCTCAACATTTTTGCTGTTAGGAGGAAAAGGTAATCATTTTTAAGAATTTTTATTGTTTATTTTATTTCAAGAGTTGGCGGTTTATAGTATTACAGAGTTATACTTGCGTTGCAACGTCATAAACGCTAATTTTCTTCGCCGCGTCCCAAACATTTTACTTCTCGAATACCTCAGATATGTATTGAATATGACATTATTAACACTTCAATCTCTGTGTTGCAAATCGTCAGCGTTCCCCCTCAAACAAACTCGATACATATTATTTCCTTATCCTCTCCATCTAACTCGCATCATGCCAACGCGTGGCGCGTCAATCATTTCACTTGTAGCACCTTTGTATCCCAATGCATAATTACAGAAACCTAAAACAGTGCGCGTGGAAAATAAGACGCTTGCAGACCCCTGCCCCCTTTGTCATCGTCACTATAAGAAAAAAAAAAATCATGCCCTGGCAAAGGGCAGGAATTAAGTATGTCAATAGAGAGATTAGGTGCCTCGCGCGTGACCATCCAGTTCTCTCCCTCCCGTTTTCCAGTGGCTGCATAAAAAAGGGCAGACAGTTAGCATAAATCCATATGCATAAAGACTGGAGAGTACTGTCGTAGTTTAATAGTGCACTCGGAGTAGGCTTAGTTTTTCGAGGGAGGTGTGAGAAATTCAACAGGTTTTTCGACGAGTGTAAGCGATGAATCAGGCGGGATTAATTGCTGTATTGGGCCGATGAATGACCTGTTTCCAACTGTGAGTCCTCTAAAAGATGCTATTGCCAAGATTTTTTTTCTTGTGTATGCTCCATGGCCGAGATTTCAATCTTAAAAGCGGAAATTGCTTTAGTATGTGGTGAAGTTGGACAACCATCCTGAGCGCCAAAGATTAGCAGAAAAATGCACAAAATAATAGTTTATTTTAGAAGCGCTGAAAAGATCTTGTCTAGGACATCACGACTACTAAAACTATCACTTATATAGCACACTATCTTCAACTGTAAGTGGACTAAGGACCCATTAATTTTCCTTGGGGTTATACGATTAGATTGTCATAATTCCTCTTCTCCTGAATAACGAAATCTTCAGTGAAATGAATATTGCTGTTAACAGAAACAACGGAAAAAACGTGCTTTTTAGTATAGTTTTAGAATGTGGAAGCGTGTTTTTCCCATTCTGAACTTTTTTTTTTTTTTTTTTCGTTTTTATGATTACTCAGTCGAGTTCTCTTTGAAAATCGGGGAATTTCGATTGACACTTGAAAATACAATTGATCGCTTACGGTACGATTTCACGAAGGAATGACTTGGAATCAGATAATATAAAAAGTACTAACCGCTCTGTTGTTATTATATTTACAAGAAATTAAAAAAAAAAAAAAAAAAAAAAAAAAAAATTGCTAGATTCGAATGAAACTGCCTGACAATTTCACGCATTTGAAAATTAAAATGAGTTAGTAAATGTGTCAAAAAATAGCGTTGCCGAGCGGGAAAAGTTAAAAAATCGTTGGAAAAATTTCGTTGGCTTCCCTCCAGCAACTGTGTCGCCGATTTTTTTGCAAAGATCGCGCATCCCTGAAATTTCCGTGTTTTGCTAGGAGACTCCGCGATTCCATCCTGTTTGTAGGAACGTGTCTTTTAATCTCCCATCCCCGCTTTCTCATTAAATTTAAATCTCTCTCAATGAGCTCCTGCTCGTCCCTGACTGTTGAACTGCTGAATAGACGTCCAAGACCTCTGGTAAAAAAGCCGCCTTTGTGGAGATCTTCCAGTGTTGACGCCAAGAGACAGACGACCCCATGATTTAACATTCAATCTTTTGATGCGATTAAAGGATTAAAAGTTGTGGACCGTTTTAAATGGGGGAGGCGAACTGTCTGGGAATCGCCAGTGGGATGGCAGGGATTTCGGATAGTAATTTCTGAAGGATGAGAATTCGACAATTAGTCGCGGAGATTAAATTGGGGCGAAAGCTTTTAAAAAGCGGTGAAAAAAAATGCTGGCCGTTTTTCTATAAATGACTGCTTGGAACTAATTTCTGAAAGGATATCGCCGAGAATGGACGAAAGGGAAATGGAATCGCCATGTGTGGGAAAATAAAATTATTCTTCTTCACATAGTATTATGAACGCTTGTGTATTAATACTTTTGTTCATTAACAGTGACATTAAGAAAAAAAATGTTTTGACTGACAATACAATGGTTCGCCAAAGCATATAGATCTTCCTAAACTCAAAATTTTCTTAATTTACACTATTATGTTTTCAAAGAGAACATCATAATAAATTTTATTGATGTTACGTTTTTACGCATGTAATTTTTTAAAATTGCAAATAAATTATAAAAAATATTTATTTAATCAATGTAATAGTATTTTTAAAATGGTGCATAGAACATAAACTATGTTAAATTTTCTCGCCTATTTTTTGTGAAAATCTTGATAAAACAGTATCACGAATCTTGATTAAAGGATTTTTATATCTCTATTAGATGTGGAATTAAGAATTCAAAGTGAAATTGGACTGAAAGAAGGAGGGGGGGGGGAATCCCCTATAAATGATAAATATATAAACAGTGCTCCGTTGTATTTATTCAGTTCTGACTGCTAAGGTTTTAAAGTATAATTTAATATTTTCAACATAGGTGTTAATTGGTGAGAATTGTATAAAAGATGAAACTCTATGTTAAGCAAATGTCTAAATAATCAATTGGCGTATAATAAACATGAGATATAGTGTCAAAAAATCAAGTAGTGTAGTCAGTACAAAATGTAATGCAATATATTTATAAAATTACATATATAAAACATTATTTGTTTTGCGCTTACTATTTTTCATACAGAAGTATCTTCAACAGGAATATATTTTCATTCATGATCAGCCTGAAATAAGGTAGAATTGTGTTCTATTTATTGTTACACATTTTTTTTTCTTTTTTCCCCCAAAAACTTGCATAAAGCAGAATTGGCTAAAGCTTCAAATAAATTATTTTTGCCAGTTTTGTATAATAATATAGAATGATTTTATATATATTTTGATGATAATTGTGCTTTATTTTTTCTTTCTTACAGGCTCGGAAAAAACAGAGTGAGTTAAGTCCCGAGCGCGCTGGTTCGGCCAGCAACTGAAATACCAGCAGCAAATATTTCTGATATTCATCTTCATCCGGTGTTTCAGTTTCTGATGCTGTTTACCCAGCCAGCAGAGATTGGCGTTGTCACTGGTTGACGCGCGTAACTATTGGAAATTTTTATTAACTTTATTCTTTGTTACTGGAAGACGGCAATATCTTACTTATGCATGAGAAGCAGTTTTAAGGACCCGAATATGACGTATATGTAGAGAGGCTGGGGGAAAATACTGTAAAAATACATCGTCACTTCACTGCAATGTAGAATTTAGCATTTAGGAATGGAGAAATGTATTTATTATCATCAATACTTAAAGATTTACCTTTCACGCCATACTTCCCAGCTGTTAAATCCAATCCAATGGACGCACATAACATCTGTTGGTCCTCAAACTTAATATTGGAAAGCTAAATTTAATCTTGAAGACAATTTATAATGTTTACATTTTTGCTTCTTTTCTATTTCAGTTACTTTTAATTCCATGAGTTTTTCGAAATGTTTAAGTTTGCATTGATATGTAGTGTATTAAAATGTTAACTGTTTCGTATTTCATGACATTTTATATAAAAATAATCAAGAAGTGCAAATAATTTAATACATATCTTTTAATTATTTAATCATTGTGAATAATTTCATAATTGTGTTATTTTGTGTTCTAATTTTGTTTGGAATGTACGTGAATTTTGATTTCCACAACTTTCTTAGAAACATGTTCTTTAGTAATGAATTTTTAAACTACTAGTTGTTTTCAGATTTCCTGTTGATTATACACTAATATTCTTCGAACTAAAATTTATTTTGTTCCTTCTACCTAATTAGGTTCAAAATATAAAAATTATTATTATTATTATTATTTTGGTACATTGTTTAAAGTATTATTGCTATTATTATTATTTTAAAATGTTGATTATGCTCATTGAAAATTCGTAAAAATAAAATGGCTGAAAGATTTCATTTTATTGAACATTAGTTTGTAATTTAATTCAATGCTTGCAAAATGAGTTTATTCGTTCATTTTCTGCTTTTTAGAATATTGTTTGTGTGTATATATATATATATTAGTAATTTGGGTTTAAAAAAATCACCATGTGTTTGCCATTTAAAATTAGTTAATACTACTGATTATGTCATTTTTGAAATTGTAATCAAAATAAATTATTTATAGTTATTTTCCGTAATGATATGTGACCTATTTAGTAATATATTTTGTTTTGAAATATTTCGATTTTTTTTTATAAAACCAGTTCTTTATTTATTTGTCATTAGTACATGAAAAATAATTATATTGTTATCAAGTCATTATATATATATATTCATATTTTGATAGCTATTTCATTGTTACGCAGTGTGATTCATGATTTCGATACATAAACGATTTTTTTTTTAATTCAAGCTTTATCACTCTCCATTTCATTATTCATTTATAAGAAGGAATATATAGCTTATCGACGTATTATAATTAATATATAAAATTATTTTATAATGAATAACTTTGCATTTATATTTTATTCCTTTAGGAGGGAAAAAAAAAACAGATTTTTTTAAACTTATATTTTATTCTTTTAGAAAAAAAGAAAAACTTTTTTTCCACAGAACGGGCATAAATCAGAATCAGCTTCAAAAAATTATTTTTACCCATTTTGCCACTGATATATATATATATAATATTTTTAGTCAAATAATAGAGAAAAAATGGCAATTTAAAAAGTTAAATTATTATTATTTCAGGGTTTGTACGAATGTTTAATTTTGTATGCAGCTATTTCCATAAAATATTCCTCTCCTTATTTAATCGCAGAATACTGTGATTAAATAAGGCGAAATTAACGTTTCGGAAATAGTGGTACTCAAAATTAAGCACACGTACAAACACTGTTATTTGAACATATTTACTTGATCTTGCAGCAGCTGTTTCATATGGCACTATAAGAGCAGTGCAGTTATCTCTCGAAATTCAAAGTTTAATGAAGGTTTATTCTTCCCTCTCTTGTTCATTCATGTAAACGTGTTATTTATTTTTTTATTATTATTATTTACTGTAAATTAATTTTCGTCATTTTTTTATTATCAATGCAGTGAAGCTTCGTTTGGAAAGGACCATACCTCAAAAGGTAAATAAATAAAAACTAATTTTTTTTTTTATAGAAAATTAAATTTAATACTTCAATACATAATTAAAGGTTATATATAGCAACAAAATTGTAATAATATTTATATTTCATCAATATTATTTATTTATTTTTTATTATATATTTTTTTTAATGCTTAATTTGAATAAAATGTTAAATATAGATATCCAAAGCAATCTTACATAATTTAATCTTTCAGAAAAACTAGTTTCTTTTTATTTCTTCTTTGCTATACAATGATACGACGAGAATATAAAAAGGAACTAAATTTTTTTATTCATGAATAAATTTTAGATTCAATTGTTTATTATTTATTATTTGGGGAGAGGGTTATAAATAAAAGCAAAAATCTCACGAAAATGAAATATATAAACGATGCTTCACTGTTGTAAAGTATTAAAGAGTGGGAAGGGAAAAATCTTTTAGCAACTGCTGAATTGCACTCTTGTTTCTTTCATGTTTACTGATTTATTTTCTAATTTCTTCTGCTGTATTGCAAATAGTTCTTCTGAATGTAATTTTAAAAAGTGTAAAGTATTTTGTACATAATTGCTGTCTTCCTGCAATATGTTTGAATGTACGTGGACCTTGTTCATATACGAAACTGGTTCGTCCAGAACTATGTGATTATTTGTTTACCTAGTCTAGATATTGTGCACTTGTTTATGTCGTTAAAGATGCATTCTTAGAGGAATTTTTATTGTACAGATTATTTCGTTCCAATAAAGGAAACTTGGGAAAAATATTTAGTATTTATTGTGTTTTATGTTCATGATTTTGCAATAACTAAATAAAATAAAATAAAATCTTGTTTTTTACCTTATTGCAGAATGTAAAAAAATCATGTTTTTTTTTTTTTTTTTTTTTTTTTTTTTTTTTTTTTTTTTTCAATTTTGTGCGATATAAACAACTACGTATACCTTAGATTTAAACTTACACACTATACTATTGTTACTAATGGCATACATAGAAAGTAAACATTTTCAAATTCAAACTTTGCTAATGATTGTCAATAATTTTTTAATAATTTAAAAGCTAAAAGTGAAATAAAAGATAAACAACCAATGACAAAGTGATTTCAAATTAAAAATCAAAAAAGAAAATAACTATTTTTATCTATAATATACAATAATTATCTACAAAATATTTATACATTAATTTAATTAGTTTTATTTAAAGGTTTAAACATATAAAGACTAATTTAGCTGCCTTTTCTACACGTAACTGGTTTCACAATTTACTCCATATCCAAAAATTACTCTATAGTCCAAAAGTGTAAAACATCTCCTATCTCTGCAGTTGGATCCTTTTGTAATTACGTAACAACAGTTTTATACTATCAAGCTCTTTCTGATCTATACAGTTCTTTAGAAGTGATATTGATCTCCATTACTCCAAGGTAAAACTAAAATTCATTAAGATACAACTAAATGTAAATATATTGCTTGATGGTGCGTAAAAAACATACATAAAAACATTTAAAAGCACATTAAAGTCCTTTTAAAAATTCCAAAACGTTTTCAACCTAAACCCGGTCATCATCAATGGAAAAACTAAATTGTTGAGTTGAGTTGTTATCTCTTTCAGACAGACAGTTATACTATCTCTCACTTTCATACCTGCTTTTTATTTACCACCTCTAAACAAAATTGCTCAGTTAGATTTTTTTTCTTTTTACCTCCAACAGAAATTTACGAAAAATTGCATACGTGTACCTTTAAAATTAACAATTATAATGATGAAGCTGACTTACGCCAAATTTTCGTACTTTAAAATCTGTTAAAATTAGGGCCATGTATGAATGGACGATATATGTGTGAAAAAACTGCATCATTCATATTCATTAATAAATCAAAATAAAGAAAGACATATATCATGTAAAAAGACCAAATGTAGTTTTAAAGCTAGAAACATGATTCAGAAAAAGCATTCTAAAAGTGGTTTCCCACAACTGAGCTCGAATAATACTTCTGTAAATTTTTTGACTTCTTAGCCATGAATATTGTTACAAGCGTAGATTATCTTTTGTTTCGGGTCAATCTGTATATGTGTATTAAGGTCTGTCTCAAAAGTTTAAGCACAAGCATAAAATGTCGAATTTCAAAGAATTATAAAAGGTTAGAATGAATAAAAAATTTTTATTTGCAGATTTCATAACATTATTTAAATAAATGATATCAAAAGTAGAAAAAAATAAATTACATAATTGTAAAAAATAGAATTAAAAAAACTGACTCAAAAGTTTATGCACAATGTCAAAAACAACCAGATTTATAATTTTTACAGAACTTTTACTTACAAATTATTTTTCCGTGATTTCGGATTAGTTCAAATAAACGTGCGTTCATCGAAATTATTAGTTTTTGTAGGGTTTCTGGTGGCAAAGAGTACCATGCTTTCTCAATAGCTTCTTGGAGTTCTTCTATAGAGTCATACTACTTTCCACTGCCGTAAACCTGGCGGTTTAAAATACCCCAGACATTCTCAATCGGGTTTAAGTCTGGACTTAAAGCTGGCCAGTCAAGAACTTAAACATTTTTCTGAGAAAGCCAAAGTTTTGTAGAATGTGATACGTGGATTGAGGCATTGTCTTGTTGAAAAGTCCAATCAGGATTCCCCCAAAATGTCACCGATTGGAAGGAAATGTTGGTTTAGCGTCTCTTCATACTTTTTTTAATCTTGTCTTCCTTTTAGAAAAGCCAGAGACGTCTGGCCATTGAATAAACCATAACAGATTTACCGCCTTGCTGCCTGCTGAAAAATGCTCTTGGTTCCTTTCGTAAATCATGCCAATACGCATTCCAATCATCAGGGCCATCTAAGTTCCACTTTTTCACATCGCTGAATAAAACATTTGTCCCCGTAGGACATGTGTTTTTTAGCCTAGTTCATTCTTGCCTGTTTGTGATGTAATTTGAGAGACTGCTTGCGAGCCATTTTCTTTAGTATGATGTAATCACACTCTTTAATACGTTTATGTACAGTGTCTTTGGACACCTGTACACTGAGATTATTTTTAATTTGCCGTATGGACATATTTTGTCTAGATACCAATCTCCGTATTCTCCGATCAGCCTGAACAGTCGTCATACGTAGATCGTCCACATCTTGGTTTCCGCTTAAAATTATCATTTCTAGAGAGTACTTGATATATACCTCGCTTTGACCGATTTAAAACTTGCAATTTCAGAAACAGTTTTATTTTGCGATTTCAATTTAAAAACTTTCAAAATCTCACATTTTGTGAATTCTTTACCCTTTGGCATTTTTAAAACGAGAGGAAATAATTTCTCCCCCTTTCATACTTTTATAAAAGTGCAATATGATGTCATACAACGTCATTACACACGGCCAATCCCGTGTTTCTAAACAAATTTGCATAAAGTGCTTAAACTTTTGAGACAGCATTTCTTCCAGAAAAAAGAAAAATTAAATAAAAATTAATATATTTTTTATTTTAACCACCCAAAATGGCTTATTTTATTTTATTTTATTTTATTTTGATTAAATGTCGAGTATTTATTGTAAATTAGCATAAAATATTTTCTTCTTCAATTATTTTAAACCAGATTTGCAAAGTGCTTAAACTTTTGAGACAGACTATATCACCCGTGTTTCTTGCAATATCGCCCAGATTTACATTTCTAATTTCATATAGGGTCCCCAGTCCCCATTTACAATGGTCAATTTTCATTCTCATTCAATATTACAGATAACGACATGCATTTGCGCTTGCAGCAAAAGGAAAAAAAAAATCTGATTGACTAATTTTATCTCTGAGGATCGTATAAAAATTTAAAAAGGTGAACTTTTTTTTAAAAAAATAGCAAGACTGTTCTCAAATCCAAAGGGGCTACATTCAGACACATTTTTTAAATCATTTTTATTGGGAAAGGCATGAGAAGATCTTTCAGAAAACACTGTCAACGTCGGCGTTTTGAACCGAATTCCCGATGCTTCAGCGCGAAAAAAGGGAAAAACGCGTTGTCACGTGAAACGAATCGCTTATAACTGAATAGGTAATTTATTTATCAAGAAAGGGAAAACTCGTTTCTATTCCAAATCTCTTCATTAGTCAAGTCTGCCAATTTTATGTATTTGCGTTTAAAAATGAGTCAAAGTTTTGCGTTGTTGAGCAGGTCATTTGAGAACCACCTTAACATAGTCTTAGTTCCTATATTTTTTTAACACTTTTGCAATTTACATTGTCTGTTAATCTCCAAAAGGTAGAAAAAATGTAAACACTTTTAAACCATTCTGAGACAATAACACAAGAATTTTAATATTCAATTACTCTTTAACTATAATAAATATGAAGATGGAATAAGTGACGTATTTAGAAGGTATGAATTTTGTGTGCCGGTTTGCTCTGTAAAAATGCTCAAACTAACGTTGTAATGATACATCAATTTCGCTCAATTTTTATTTTCCTTTCTGTTTAATTGTTGAAACGCGTGTAATAAATAAATAAAGTTTGTTTTGCTATTTATTTTGAGCATTCATACAATTATAATGATCTTGAGGCATCGCAGCGCCATCTATTGATTGCAACTCGAACTGTTTTTAAAAATTACTATTCACAAAATTTATGAACTACCTCATACCCATATCATATTCATAAGTATATTCCATCATTATATTTACAACTAACTGCGTAGCAAATAACCCGTTGTGTTGCATTTGTAGTTTAAAAGATCTTTGGGGTTTTTGAGGAAAATACTCTTTAATCCAGTTTTTAAATTAAAATCTATAAGTAATAGGCTAAAAATGATATCATTTATACATCTTAAAAGTTGATCAATTAGTTCTCGAGTTTTTGGGTATTGAAAGATTGATTGATTTTTCCGGTTTTCCTTTGTTTTCTCAAAAACCGTTTCAGCTATCGGAATGGGATTCTTTTCACAGGATCATGTCACAAGTTTTACTGTATTTAATACCAAATTAAAAGAAAAGTACTTATCAGAGTCTTTGGAACTGCAAATCATTTTTATAAACACCAATTCTTTATGAAATTCCCTGTATTATTCGGAAAAGCTAATCAGCACCAAGTATATTTTCAATAGTTCTTTTCAGCTGTAAAAGAAAAAAAAAATCCACTTTTAAAACACACAATGTGTTAAAACGAGACTTTTTTTTTGTGAGCTGAATTTTATAAGTTCCTTGAGCATAAAGAAGAAATATTGTGTTTTAATTTTTCAAAAAAAAAAAAAAACGGTATTTTTTTTTTTTTTTTTTTTTTTTTTTTTTTAATTTTCTTTTTTAATTATTTGGTTTACATTGTATCCGTCAGGCAGTCTTTAATGCTGCAATAAACTATGTGTGATGATCACTAAGAGTGAGATATTATATAAAAATATTGACTTTAGAGTAAAACAACCAATTTTTCAAAACTTGGAAATGTTTTGTGACTAATGTCCCCACAGAGGTCACAATTTTAAAGGGCACTTCACGCGCGATGTCAAAAACCCTATTTTTCTTTATGTGGCCTACACTAAGACTCTTATTACAGGAGTTCTAGCCTACACTAAGGCTCCTAGAACTAGAATTAAAGAAGCCCTAGCCTACACTATAGTCATGCGAAGAAACGCTCAAGTTAATGTTAAGTCTATGGGAAGGTTATTTTCAAATTTTTCGCTCGCATTTTAATATTTTTAAATGATTTTCTTTGCATTATGGATAGCTGAGGTGTCGATCTCTAACGTTCTTAGCTTTTACTTTTTCGATTTTGGTTCCACTTTTTTTATATAAGGGTACTTTCACTTTCAGAACCGGTTCCAAAATTGAAAATGTCCGCTTTTATATATTATATATATATAAACCTTCAACAACAATCGAAAAAGTAAAAACTAACAGCGTTAGAGATCGCTCTCAACTGTCCTATGCAAATAATAATAATAATAATAATAAAATACAAAAAAATCATTTATAAATATTAAAATGCGAGCGATAAATTTGAAAATAACCTTCCCGCATAGACTTAACTTTAGCTTGAGCGTTTCTTCCCGTGGCTAGTGTAGGCTCTTAAAAGTATAAGAAAGGATTGAAATGACGAACAAAATGTATTTATTATTATAATGTTCGAACATTTAAGAATATCGTACACTTTGTACGATAGAAATAATTCTTAAAATTGCGTTCGTTACGAGCCGTAAACATTGAGTCTCGCAGACAGCGACAACTGCGATGGCAAATCTTTAATACTGTTTTTCAGGAGTTTTACGGATTTACATATTTCTCGCAATCCAAAAAAACTACTCTCTGACACAATTTTGTTCAGAACATTCTGAGGTTCAGAAATGGATGAAATTGGCAGATGTTATTATTTAATCAGAAACCATCTCATCGAAATAAGTTCTCCATTTTTTGGTAAAGGAAGAAGATCTTTCAGAAAATACTGCCAGAGCCGGCGTTTTGAACCGAATTCTCTAGGCAGCAGAGCGATAAAGGGGAAAATCGTATCGTCATCTGACACGAATCGCTTATAACTCGATAAGTAATTTATTTATCAAAAAAGGGAAAACTCATTTTGATTCTAAATCGCTTCCATAGCTAGGTCTACCAGTTTTATGCTTTTGCGTTTAAAAATGTGTCAGAAAGTTTCGCGTTATCGAGCAGGTCATTTGAGAACCACCTTAAATGAAGGAAATTAAATTTTCTACAAACTATACCTGAAAAATAAGCATTTTTTTTTTTTTTTAAAGTAAGATTAATTTTTTACAAATTGTTTGTTTTTCAAGTATAATCGAGAGACAACGTGTGAAGCAGAATAATAAACTGGATGTGCCAATCCTACAACTTTCTTCTATCCCAAATGGCTAGAGATAGAGTTATTGCGAGAATCGCAAAAAAAATGCAGCATAGTAGCGCCACCTGTTAGGAGAATTACACCAAAAACTAATCAGCACCAATTTATATGAAAGTCTAACTGACCGTATTTTTTAGAAATTTTTATGTTGTTAAAATAAAATTTGTAGGACCAAAAAAGAAAAAAAAGTTACTTCGCGAGGACAACTTTATAAGGGAGGGATATATACCGGGTGTTTCGAAAATGACTGATGGATTTTGAAATTAAAAAACTTGCAAACGGTGACATATATTTAAAAAATTCTTGCAGGAGAGTCAGGTATGATGTCAGGAGTTTTTTTACTGTGATTCTTGATTTTAGTACGAATTTCAATCAATAGATGGCGCTGACAGCAATTGGCGTTCGAGGCCGAAACTGACGCCACTCAGCATTGATGCACTGCCCCCTGAATACTATGGAGGCTGTCGCAAGCTGACTTTTTTTCAGCGTTTGAACAGTCCCTCGAACTTCAACACCAATAATTTCTAAAAGTTTTCTTCGCCTAGTTTTTCTGAGATCAAATAAGTCAAAAAAAAAAAAAAAAAAAAAAAAACTTTTGGGTATTATTGGTGTTGAAGTTCGAGGGACCGTTCAAACGCTGAAAAAAAAATCCGACTGCGACAGCCGTTATCTAGTATTCAGGGGGCGGTGCATCAATGCTGAGTGGTGTCAGTTTCGGCCTCGACTGAACGCCAATCGCTGTCAGCGCCATCTATTGTTTGAAATTCGAACAAAAATTAAGAATCACAGTAAAAAAAACTCCTGACATCATACATAACCCTCCTGCAAGAATTTTTTTAATATCTGTCACCGTTTGCAAGTTTTTAAATTTTAAAATCCATCACATCATTTTAGGGACACCCGGTACATTTCTGCTTATATTTTTATTCCTGAGTGAGTTTACAATAATTAACCAACCCTTGCCATGAGCGGAATCGAACCTGTAATCTTCCCTATACTAAACTGACGACCTAGATCACTGGGCTATGAGTGGTCACGACTCCTTCTCAAATGTTGTTAGTTATTTTATGATGCAAAAACTTGAGGTTTTATCGGTAGATGGATTTTTTCAGTTCCAATATTTTTGATATTTTCTTTTCATAATTTTCAGTATTTTGCTGTATTATTTGATGTCTTATAACAGATAAATTTTAATTTATTATGTATTATATGCGTAAAACATTGTATTAAGAATAATGATTCCTTCTTTTTGCAACAGTACCAACATTTTCTTTTTTTCGAACATATACTTTTTTAAAATTATTTGCCTGATTATCTATTTATCAATTCCAATAAAAACAACAATTATCTTAATCAGACGTGTTTATTACATGCTATTAAAATAATTTTTTTAAATCTCTTATTTTAAAAAAATTATGTAAATAAACAATTTTATAATAAATTAAATTATTATATTTCAGCTATGCTGAGAGCTTTTGCGTACGGTTCTGTTAAACTGAATAGTTTTAAAAATATTTAAAAAAAAAATGATTTTTATAGAAAAATTTGAAATTAATGACCTAGGGATAGGTAACTTTAAATCTAGACTTATTGATTTAATTTAAATTAAATTAGTTTAATTTATAAAAATATGAACTAACGAAATAATTTTAAAACATTATAAAGTTAAAAACTTTATTTTCCTCAAAGTAAAGAATAAATATTAACTAATTTTATAAATTTAAGGAAAAAATTATAAACTTTGTAAAATTATAAAATATATTTATATAATAAAAATATATATAATAAATATATTTATAAAATAATAAATATATTTATAAAATAATAAATTTTAGTGTAATTCATAAATTTGTAAGCCAAATCAGTTTAGTTTAATACCAATTTGCATAGCTATAATTTGCAGAGATATTATGTTATGAAACTTTTAAATAACACAATATTGCCTCACGTTAAAAAAGTTAAAACAAATTTAAAAAAAAAAAATAGTGGAAAAAAAATCATAATTTTGAAGTAACTATCAAGGGGAAAAAAAGTAGAATTTAAAAAGTATATATATTTTTCTGTAATTTATAAAAATAAAATAAATTTCTGAGTATTTCATTAAAAATATAAATATTACTATTCTTTTCGCAATAAATTGGCATGGCCTCGGTTAGAATGGGCCAGCCCTGTATCCTAGAAGAACTGTAGTTAACGCCATACAGTTCGCCATACGTGAATTAAGACTGATACAACAGTCTTAATTCGCATTTGAAAGAAGGCGATTTCTGCACTCAACCTTTAAACGTCATGTACGGAAATTGCACTGTTTGGAAGAAATATACGGACATTGTACTGTTTCGCAAGAAATACTTAAAAAATCCATTAAATTTACGGAAAACTTTCTGCAAATTTACGGATTTGAAATCTCTTTAACGGAAGTAATGTCATTTACGGAAATTGTACTGAAGTTTTGAGGAAATGAAACTTCTCCGTAAAATTTTACGGAAAATGTCTTGTATTTTCACGAAATTTTTTTAGAGTGCGGAAGTTGAAATTTTTCACATACTTTCTTCTTATAAAGATAGAAGAAAGTAAAAAGTGAGGACTCAAAATCGTGGAATCTGCACTTAAAATTCGTGGAAAAACTAATTTTGCAAAATTAATTAGGGCGTAGAATAGTAAAACTTTTTTACAATTTAACAAATTTTTTTTTATTGCTATAAAACATATATAAATATAAATGCAAGAAGAAATAATAATCTAAATTAATTACAAAGTTCTTAATCGAACTTCAGTCGAACTTCAGACAATAGTAGTGGGAAAAGGAGAGTTCGATTGGAGAGGCGGTGGTGGAAGGAGGCTTATTTTTGAGGGGGGCTTTTTTTTTTTTTTTTAGAATGGACTTTCAGTTTGAAGGTTAAACGAAGATCAATTTTTGGTGGCGCCCTCTATCGGAAGGGAATGCAATAACGAATATTTAAAATAGGTTTTCTTGAAAAGATTTCACTGAGGTTTGAACCTGCAAAATAGCTTCTTGACTTGATATTTTTTGTGGTAGTTTAACTGATCAAGCCAAGAAGCTATATATGAATGTCGAGATTTTAAGTGTTTAAAGAGAGGTATCGTGAGAGTGACGTATCATCTGTTAAAATGACTTGAAAAAGGAAGTGATTAGCGTCGTGTGTTTGTATATATAACGGTATGCATTGTGTTTTCGCTCATTTATGTGCTTACCGGAAGTGAAAAGTTTAAGATTTATTTTATACTGAATTTAAATGAAACCGGAAATTTATCTTTTTCGATATGATGGGATTGAATATTAACATATTTATTTTAAAATGTATAGTGGAAGCAATGGTAAAAAGAAGACATGTTTAGGAGTAAGTACTGTTTTTATTGTGTTTGGTGTAGAAAACATAGGAAAGAGGTGTAGTTTAAAAAAACAAATTCAATTTTATTAATAATTTTCCCAATGCAATACATGTGGACCCACTTTTCGTTTTTTAGTGGGTTTTGACAAATCTGATACAGAATCTTGTTTAATGTTTGTTGATAAATATTTATTTTTAATAAAATTTCGCGGGACATTCATTTTGTTTAATGTTTCTAATAATTCGTTCTGTGCCTTGATCGTTTTTCTTTTATTCACAGAAAACAAAAGATTAAATAAATCTGCCAAGTTCGATTCGGGGATAGGTTTTCCTTCGAAACTTACAGTCAAATTTTTATCCTATCGAAATTTTCTTGGACATGCCATGACAAACTGAACTAATACTTTGATAATTTAGGATAGCTTTATCTGTTCAAGTTATGATATCATGGTGGTTAGATCACAGATATTTGTGTTGGGAATACACATGTGGTACACGTGATTTTTAATTTTGCCTGTTCAGTTTCAATTATATTGTAAAATGAGAGTTTATTTTTAAAAGATAATGTTAACTTTTTGTGATTATCTTGTAACAGACTGCTTTCATTAAAAGTGTATTTTAGAATTGTAAACTACAATTTTCGTCTGTTTGGAAAAAAAGTACAGGAAAAAAAATAAAAGTATTAAGAAAATAAGAACAACTGTTCAAAAATATAATAACAACTAAACAAATGATCAAATAATAATAACAACTGTTAAAAAATAATAAACGATTGGCTTTATACAACCAACATTTAAAGAAAAGTTAATCGAATCTAGTTTTTTCTAACACGACTTCTTTGAAATATTCACTTTTTCTAATTAGATTTATAACACATAAGTGATTTATAACACATAAGTAAAATACTATTTATAAAAGCACTAAATACGAGATTAATAAGAATTTTTAACTTACAAACATATGAACTTCTGATTCACAAGTGATTCGACCAGTAAAATATTATTTATAAAAGCATTTTTGACTTACAATTGTACGAACTTCAGATACGCAACCCTTTCTGAATCAATGTGTAAGAATTAACTGACTATTGAACTTATAACAGAGTATGATAAAATAATCACGTGACTTTTTAAACCAATAAAATGTTAATATTTTTAAACAAGCGCCCTCTATCATTTTATGAACTTCCAAGAAACGAGTTAATATGATTATATTAGTTCCTGTTACCGCTGTGAAAGGTTGTGTTTTTCGTTTTAAGTTAGTTTACATTTAAGTGATTACGGAACGAGTCATGGATTCTGCTTTATTAAGTGTTAATGATATGTCTAACGTGAAGAGTGAACCCTCATCACCAGGATTAAATGACCATGACATGGAATTTTTAATACAGCCTAAAGAAGAACCCGTTTCCAATTGTGAGGTGAAACCCACCTCATCAGGATTAAAGAAACAGAAGTTACCCTTTGTGTGTTCTACTTGCAACAAAGCTTTTCCCCGAAAGGTTAACTTAACGTTTCACATGAAATGTCATCTGGAGAAAATACCTCTTATATGTGTAATCTGTGAAAAAACATTCGCTAGAAAGTATCATTTATTAAATCAAATGAAGATTCATTCAAAGACCCCTGTGATTCATAATTGTAATGTATGTGGCGAAGTATTTTCACAAAAGAGTGATTTATTAAAGCATGGGAAGATTCATAACACTTCCAAGCCAAAACAAAAGAAAAGTAGACAGTCACCCAGTCACTGTAAATGTGACGATTGTTTTGAAACATTTAATAATAGATCTGACTTAGTGAAACATAGAAAAATTCATCTTTCACCTAAAGAACTTAACCCATCTGATCCACTTTCCTTGGGAAACAGTTCGAAATATGAAATTTCAGACATCACTCAGTTTAGTAAAATATTTAAGTTTTTCGATGTTTTTACTCCTGCTCATTGTAATTTAGGTAAGGAAATGATTGTTGAAGTACAAATGAATAAGAACTATGAGCTTTATGTTCACATACAGAAATGTGAAGAATTTGAAAAGAACGGTCGTGAACTTACCCCCACAAATGAAGGCATTACATTATCATGTGCAACATTCGACAAATTTGAATCGAGATTGGATAAATTTAATTTTGTTTCTGAAAAAGATACATTCGTATGTAATAATGACTTACTAATTGCTTATGTAAATAAGGAATCATGCATACTGCAAAAATTATTCAAATCGAAAAAGTTTGGGTTTTGCTTAAAGTCGGACTTTTTACTGCTTACAAAAGATCAATATTTGAAACTAGTAAAAAATCGCTTTAAAATTACCGAATGTCTCATTGAGACGCTTTTAACTAAACTGATTCCTGTTTCGGTTTTAGAAAACTTAAACAAATGTAAATGTACCCACCTCACTATCGAAGAGACTTTGAACTATTTCTTAACATGTTTCGATGACGAGTTAAAGTCATCCGTTTCTCGCGTGTTTGATTGCTATCAATGTTCAATCGGAGAACCAATTAATATGAAACACGAGTGTGATAGTTATAATTTGCGCAGAAAATATAATTGGTGTAATGAGAGTGCACTGCTAAATTTCAACGTGACTGAATTTGTATAAAACCTATTCAAGCAATGTTCATGTATAATTATACTCATTTATTTTTTGAAACTATGAATATGGACTTTTATAATAACCATTTAAACAATGTATTTATAAATTGACATAGAAATGTATTTATTTAATAAATATTTGTTTATATATTACATATCTGTTTTATTTCACATGTTTATTTATTTTTTTATTTTTATTTATTTATGAAATCAATCTTTGAAGTTTTATTTTCAAGAAAAAAAAAGTGAACATATATTTATGAGTAGGCAAAATTTTTTTAATTGTAGTCTTTAAAGTTAACACTTTTTGGTTAAATGAAAAATTTATTATTTTTATTTGAATAGGTATTAAACTTATTTATTGATAAGAAAGTTTAATTTTTCTCTCCTTTTAAACAATGACATTGCATGTTTTGATAATTTCCATCCCACAGTTAACATTACAGTATTTAACATAGCTAAGAAAATGTTTAACTTAAACCGTCACTGTATTTATTATAGATAAGTAAACATTTTATCTTTTACCTAAATGTAATTTAAATGATTAACTATAACTGTGACTGCTTTTAATCTAGATAAGTAAATGTTTCCAGGAAACACAATCAGTTTACTGTAGACTTTTATCGAGATTACACCAGTTAGTGGAATGCTGATTAAAAATATTTTATGACATTAATATGCAGAAAAGATCTCACGAAGAAGTACTTTCACCTTCAAAACGTCTACGTTTAGAAAAACCCATGGAAAAATTAAATACCTATGAGAAGGAGTTAAAAGACCCAAGATTAAAACTTTCTAAAATGGGTAATAACTGTGTAACTACTGAGGACTTACAAGATGTGAAACCCGAGATCGCTATGAATTTTTCAAACTTTGCCTATGGGAATGATACAACATCTTTCGAGAATCCCGGTCGAATGCCAAATTCTGCCACGGACTATTTGAATACATTTTTCGAAGACATGAATTTTGAAAATTTAGATTGTTCTACTACCTTAGCGTTTCAAGAACCTACAAATAATATTTCACAGACTACTGTTAAACGCGAGGTCAACGAGCTACAAGCAAGCAACCTTTCGCAAACAAGTGGTGAATTACAAACCACCATCTCACCTGCAAATGACATTAAAAGTGATAAATTATGCAATTCCTATGTGTTTCACAAAGAACTAAGTGACTGTTTCTATTTAACTTTGAAGTTAAGAACTAAACAATATTATATACTTATACGAGAATTTAAACGCAATGTATCTACTAATGAAGAAATCCCGACAAACCGCGTGGTTAATATGGATATTCCTAGCTGGTTTGAGTTTCAATATAAACTTATTGCATTTAATTTAAGATACAAAAGCACGTCCTTTGTTTCTAATAACATGATTTTAGTGTTAAATCAAAATTCTACAATGCGAATTAAAAATTTAAAGAATCATTCTTATATTGACTTAAACGAACATCAACTAGAAAAATTAAAAGAAAGTACCTCTCATTTAAATAGTGCACTTTTACAACATATGTATACAAAACTTTTACCATCTCTTATTAAAAAGAAATATATTGTGAGTAATATATCTACAGAAAATGATGAGGTGTTAAAGTATAAACTTAACACATGTATCGAGAATAATATGTTATCAATACTTAATCAATTGTATGAATGTCATGCATATGCACTACGACATTCGAGCAAAAGCCTTCACTCCTCTTTCACATTTAATAATAGGGAAAAATTTAATCAATTATGGGAAGCTTTGTTAATGCTCGTAGATTTCGATTATGTAACTTCAACGTTTCTAAACGGAGTTTATAATGTTAGTGAGCACTTTTTATGTAAGATTAATGAACAAACTATTTGTAATGAATTATTTAAGACCTGAAAATAAAATGTTTTTAATTAAGTTCTGCGTGTTTATTTTTTGCAAAGTGTCTATGAGTGAATTTAATAGTTTATAATTTAGTAGAACTTTTAAGTGAAGTCATGTAATCCAATTAAAAAAAATAATCTATTACAAAAAATTAATTGAAATGAAAATATTTACGTTCGAAAAAAAAATTAGAAGTTAATGAAATTGAAACTTATCAAAATTAAATGTTAACAAAAAATGAATAAATAAAGGTTAACAAAAATATAGTTTGAAAATAAAAGTAAACAAAAAAAGTAAAAGTAAACAAAATATATATAGATATAACAAAATAAAATAAAATAAAATAAAATTTAACAAAATAAAGTTAATAAACGAAAAGAAGGTATATGTTATAAAGAGAGGGGTTGAAGTAACTTACAAAATGTATGTGTGTGTGTATTTATTAGTTTAGCATTAAGTAGAACTTTTAAGTGAACAGTTAGAATTTATGTTTTCTATATAACTGAGCACAAAATAAAAATTTTCACTGTTGCAAAAATATTCAACTATTGAATGGAAATATACATATTAGTAAAAAAATATATATATCACAAGTTAATAAAATTATTTTAAATTTCATACAATTTAACAAATATATACGAAACACATTACGGATTTAAATATTATAAGATATGTTTGATTGAAATTTTCAAGACAGATTTTATTCTTGGTCCTTCCATATATAGTTTGAATTTATTTTAGAAGATAGTTTTTAACAGTCTAGAGGTTCGAACTTGACAAAATGAAATCAAGACACAATGATTTGTATGTTATTTTAATCATTATGTCATAACTTCATACCTCTGAAAGTGCATTTAAAGGTTTGTCTAGGTTTATTCAGTGTTACTAAGCGTTTGTGAAACTGAAAATTAATGAAAAAACAGATCGCCTTCTACCAATTACGCTGTGAATGCTTCATTAAATTATTAAAAATAATAAAACCTTTTAGAAAATTGCTTATTTTAAATTTAAAATAATAATGATGTTTATATCACATAACTAATTGTAACTATCACAAAATATATTTATAAAAATATATTCATAAATTAATAACTAATTTATTTGTGTATTATTTTGAAAAGCATAGCATTTTAAAATATTGTGAAAACCGAAAATTAATGAAATTAACCGTTTGTGAAACCGAAAATTAATAAAAAAAAAACAGATTTATAAAAATATATTCATAAATTAATAATTAATTAATTTTTTATTTTAAAATGCTATGCTTTTCAAAATAATACACAAATAAATTAGTTATTAATTTATGAATATATTTTTATAAATATATTTTGTGATAGTTACAATTAGTTATGTGATATAAACATCATTATTATTTTAAATTTAAAATAAGCAATTTTCTAAAAGGTTTTATTATTTTTAATAATTGAATGAAGCCTTCATAGCGTAATTGGTAGAAGGCGATATGTTTTTTCATTAATTTTCGGTTTCACAAACGCTTAGTAACACTGAATAAACCTAGACAAACCTTTAAATGCACTTTCAGAGGTATGAAGTTATGACATAATGATTAAAATAACATACAAATCATTGTGTCTTGATTTCATTTTGTCAAGTTCGAACCTCTAGACTGTTAAAAACTATCTTCTAAAATAAATTCAAACTATATATGGAAGGACCAAGAATAAAATCTGTCTTGAAAATTTCAATCAAACATATCTTCTAATATTTAAATCCGTAATGTGTTTCGTATATATTTGTTAAATTGTATGAAATTTAAAATAATTTTATTAACTTGTGATATTTTTTTTTTTTACTAATATGTATATTTCCATTCAATAGTTGAATATTTTTGCAACAGTGAAAATTTTTATTTTGTGCTAAGTTATATAGAAAACATAAATTCTAACTGTTCACTTAAAAGTTCTACTTAATGCTAAACTAATAAATACACACACACATACATTTTGTAAGTTACTTCAACCCCTCTCTTTATAACATATACCTTCTTTTGCTTTATTAACTTTATTTTGTTAAATTTTATTTTATTTTATTTTATTTTATTTTGTTATATCTATATATATTTTGTTTACTTTTACTTTTTTTGTTTACTTTTATTTTCAAACTATATTTTTGTTAACCTTTATTTATTTATTTTTTGTTAACATTTAATTTTGATAAGTTTCAATTTCATTAACTTCTAATTTTTTTTTCGAACGTAAATATTTTCATTTCAATTAATTTTTTGTAATAGATTAATTTTTTTTAATTGGATTACATGACTTCACTTAAAAGTTCTACTAAATTATAAACTATTAAATTCACTCATAGACACTTTGCAAAAAATAAACACACAGAACTTAATTAAAAACATTTTATTTTCAGGTCTTAAATAATTCATTACAAATAGTTTGTTCATTAATCTTACATAAAAAGTGCTCACTAACATTATAAACTCCGTTTAGAAACGTTGAAGTTACATAATCGAAATCTACGAGCATTAACAAAGCTTCCCCTAATTGATTAAATTTTTCCCTATTATTAAATGTGAAACAGGAGTGAAGGCTTTTGCTCGAATGTCGTAGTGCACATGCATGACATTCATACAATTGATTAAGTATTGATAACATATTATTCTCGATACATGTGTTAAGTTTATACTTTAACACCTCATCATTTTCTGTAGATATATTACTCACAATATATTTCTTTTTAATAAGAGATGGTAAAAGTTTTGTATACATATGTTGTAAAAGTGCACTATTTAAATGAGAGGTACTTTCTTTTAATTTTTCTAGTTGATGTTCGTTTAAGTCAATATAAGAATGATTCTTTAAATTTTTAATTCGCATTGTAGAATTTTGACTGTGGGATGGAAATTATCAAAACATGCAATGTCATTGTTTAAAAGGAGAGAAAAATTAAACTTTCTTATCAATAAATAAGTTTAATACCTATTCAAATAAAAATAATAAATTTTTCATTTAACCAAAAAGTGTTAACTTTAAAGACTACAATTAAAAAAATTTTGCCTACTCATAAATATATGTTCACTTTTTTTTTCTTGAAAATAAAACTTCAAAGATTGATTTCATAAATAAATAAAAATAAAAAAATAAATACACATGTGAAATAAAACAGATATGTAATATATAAACAAATATTTATTAAATAAATACATTTCTATGTCAATTTATAAATACATTGTTTAAATGGTTATTATAAAAGTCCACATTCACAGTTTCAAAAAATAAATGAGTATAATTACATGAACATTGCTTGAATAGGTTTTATACAAATTCAGTCACGTTAAAATTTAGCAGTGCACTCTCATTACACCAATTATATTTTCTGCGCAAATTATAACTATCACACTCGTGTTTCATATTAATTGGTTCTCCGATTGAACATTGATAGCAATCAAACACGCGAGAAACGGATGACTTTAACTCGTCATCGAAACATGTTAAGAAATAGTTCAAAGTCTCTTCGATAGTGAGGTGGGTACATTTACATTTGTTTAAGTTTTCTAAAACCGAAACAGGAATCAGTTTAGTTAAAAGCGTCTCAATGAGACATTCGGTAATTTTAAAGCGATTTTTCACTAGTTTCAAATATTGATCTTTTGTAAGCAGTAAAAAGTCCGACTTTAAGCAAAACCCAAACTTTTTCGATTTGAATAATTTTTGCAGTATGCATGATTCCTTATTTACATAAGCAATTAGTAAGTCATTATTACATACGAATGTATCTTTTTCAGAAACAAAATTAAATTTATCCAATCTCGATTCAAATTTGTCGAATGTTGCACATGATAATGTAATGCCTTCATTTGTGGGGGTAAGTTCACGACCGTTCTTTTCAAATTCTTCATATTTCTGTATGTGAACATAAAGCTCATAGTTCTTATTCATTTGTACTTCAACAATCATTTCCTTACCTAAATTACAATGAGCAGGAGTAAAAACATCGAAAAACTTAAATATTTTACTAAACTGAGTGATGTCTGAAATTTCATATTTCGAACTGTTTCCCAAGGAAAGTGGATCAGATGGGTTAAGTTCTTTAGGTGAAAGATGAATTTTTCTATGTTTCACTAAGTCAGATCTATTATTAAATGTTTCAAAACAATCGTCACATTTACAGTGACTGGGTGACTGGGTGACTGTCTACTTTTCTTTTGTTTTGGCTTGGAAGTGTTATGAATCTTCCCATGCTTTAATAAATCACTCTTTTGTGAAAATACTTCGCCACATACATTACAATTATGAATCACAGGAGTCTTTGAATGAATCTTCATATGATTTAATAAATGATACTTTCTAGCGAATGTTTTTTCACAGATAAAAGCGTCTCAATGAGACATTCGGCAATTTTAAAGCGCTTTTTCACTAGTTTCAAATATTGATCTTTTGTAAGCAGTAAAAAGTCCGACTTTAAGCAAAACCCAAACTTTTTTGATTTGAATAATTTTTGCAGTATGCATGATTCCTTATTTACATAGGCAATTAGTAAGTCATTATTACATACGAATGTATCTTTTTCAGAAACAAAATTAAATTTATCCAATCTCGATTCAAATTTGTCGAATGTTGCACATGATAATGTAATGCCTTCATTTGTGGGGGTAAGTTCACGACCGTTCTTTTCAAATTCTTCATATTTCTGTATGTGAACATAAAGCTCATAGTTCTTATTCATTTGTACTTCAACAATCATTTCCTCACCTAAATTCCAATGAGCAGGAGTAAAAACATCGAAATATTTTACTAAACTGAGTGATGTCTGAAATTTCATATTTCGAACTGTTTCCCAAGGAAAGTGGATCAGATGGGTTAAGTTCTTTAGGTGAAAGATGAATTTTTCTATGTTTCACTAAGTCAGATCTATTATTAAATGTTTCAAAACAATCGTCACATTTACAGTGACTGGGTGACTGTCTACTTTTCTTTTGTCTTGGCTTGGAAGTGTTATGAATCTTCCCATGCTTTAATAAATCACTCTTTTGTGAAAATACTTCGCCACATACATTACAATTATGAATCACAGGGGTCTTTGAATGAATCTTCATATGATTTAATAAATGATACTTTCTAGCGAGTGTTTTTTCACAGATTACACATATAAAGAGGTATTTTCTCCAGATGACATTTCATGTGAAACGTTAAGTTAACCTTTCGGGGAAAAGCTTTGTTGCAAGTAGAACACACAAAGGATAACTTCTGTTTCTTTAATCCTGATGAGGTGGGTTTCACCTCACAATTCGAAACGGGTTCTTCTTTAGGCTGTATTAAAAATTCCATGTCATGGTCATTTAATCCTGGTGATGAGGGTTCACTCTTCACGTTAGACATATCATTAACACTTAATAAAGCAGAATCCATGACTCGTTCCGTAATCACTTAAATGTAAACTAACTTAAAACGAAAAACACAACCTTTCACAGCGGTAACAGGAACTAATATAATCATATTAACTCGTTTCTTGGAAGTTCATAAAATGATAGAGGGCGCTTGTTTAAAAATATTAACATTTTATTGGTTTAAAAAGTCACGTGATTATTTTATCATACTCTGTTATAAGTTCAATAGTCAGTTAATTCTTACACATTGATTCAGAAAGGGTTGCGTATCTGAAGTTCGTACAATTGTAAGTCAAAAATGCTTTTATAAATAATATTTTACTGGTCGAATCACTTGTGAATCAGAAGTTCATATGTTTGTAAGTTAAAAATTCTTATTAATCTCGTATTTAGTGCTTTTATAAATAGTATTTTACTTATGTGTTATAAATCACTTATGTGTTATAAATCTAACTAGAAAAAGTGAATATTTCAAATAAGTCGTGTTAGAAAAAACTAGATTCGATTAACTTTTTTTTAAATGTTGGTTGTATAAAGCCAATCGTTTATTATTTTTTAACAGTTGTTATTATTATTTGATCATTTGTTTAGTTGTTATTATATTTTTGAACAGTTGTTCTTATTTTTTTAATACTTTTATTTTTTTTTCCTGTGCTTTTTTTCCAAACAGACGAAAATTTTAGTTTACAATTCTAAAATACACTTTTAATGAAAGCAGTCTGTTACAAGATAATCACAAAAAGTTAACATTATCTTTTAAAAATAAACTCTCATTTTACAATATAATTGAAACTGAACAGGCAAAATTAAAAATCACGTGTACCACATGTGTATTCCCAACACAAATATCTGTGATCTAACCACCATGATATCATAACTTGAACAGATAAAGCTATCCTAAATTATCAAAGTATTAGTTCAGTTTGTCATGGCATGGCCAAGAAAATTTCGATAGGATAAAAATTTGACTGTAAGTTTCGAAGGAAAACCTATCCCCGAATCGAACTTGGCAGATTTATTTAATCTTTTGTTTTCTGTGAATAAAAGAAAAACGATCAAGGCACAGAACGAATTATTAGAAACATTAAACAAAATGAATGTCCCGCGAAATTTTATTAAAAATAAATATTTGTCAACAAACATTAAACAAGATTCTGTATTAGATTTGTCAAAACCCACTAAAAAACGAAAAGTGGGTCCACATGTATTGCATTGGGAAAATTATTAATAAAATTGAATTTGTTTTTTTAAACTACACCTCTTTCCTATGTTTTCTACACCAAACACAATAAAAACAGTATTTACTCCTAAACATGTCTTCTTTTTACCATTGCTTCCACTATACATTTTAAAATAAATATGTTAATATTCAATCCCATCATATCGAAAAAGATAAATTTCCGGTTTCATTTAAATTCAGTATAAAATAAATCTTAAACTTTTCACTTCCGGTAAGCACATAAATGAGCGAAAACACAATGCATACCGTTATATATACAAACACACGACGCTAATCACTTTTTTTTTCAAGTCATTTTAACAGATGATACGTCACTCTCACGATACCTCTCTTTAAACACTTAAAATCTCGACATTCATATATAGCTTCTTGGCTTGATCAGTTAAACTACCACAAATTATTAAGTCAAGAAGCTATTTTGCAGATTCAAACCTCAGTGAAATCTTTTCAAGAAAACCTATTTTAAATATTCGTTATTGCATTCCCTTCCGATAGAGCGCGCCACCAAAAAATTGATCTTCGTTTAACCTTCAAACTGAAAGTCCATTCTAAAAAAAAAAAAAAAAAAAAAAAAAAAAAAAAAAGCCCCCCTCAAAAATAAGCCCCTCCTCAAAAATAAGCCCCCCTCAAAAATAAGCTCCCCCTCAAAAATAAGCCCCCTTCCACCGCCTCTCCAATCGAACTCTCCTTTTCCCACTACTGACAATCATCGAATCAGGTCATCGAATTCAGTCAAGGATCGAACTTTAGTCAATTTTCTTCATTTCAATTAACCTTTCTAGCCACTTTCAAAGTACCACGTTATTATTCTACATTAAATTCTCATAAAAATAGAAATTTCTAGAAATGTAAAAAGGAATGTAAAATTTTTAAAGAGTATTTTGGTCTATAAGGTGGTTCTCAAATGACCTGCTCAACAACACGAAAATTTTTGACATATTTTCTGATTCGTTTTTAAACGCAAAGACATAAAATTGGCAGATCTGACTATTGAAGCGAGTTGGAATCGAAATGAGTTTTCCTTTTTTTGATAAATAAATTGCTTATCGAGCTAAAAGCGATTCATGTCATCTGACAACACGTTTTTCTCCTTTCTCGCACCGAAGCATTCTGTTCAAGCGCCGACTTTGACAGTGTTTTCTGAAAAACCTTCTGCCTTTACTAAAATATCGAAAACGTGTTTCGATTACAAAGTTTCTGAAAAACAAAACCTGCTCATTTCATGCCTTTTCGAACAAAAATTAATTAAAAAAAGTGTCTGAAAGTAGCCTCTTTAAGAACAGCCTTAAGGGGATTTCAATTTATTTTTCAGCAGTGAATTACGCCTGTAATCATTGAATAATAACCTGTGAATTTTTATCCTGCTTTTCTAAGCGTAAACCGACAGAGTGAAAAATGTTCAAGCCGGGAATCGAACCCGGACCCTTGGAATAGCTCTCCAATGCTCTTCCTGAGAACTTCGAAAACTACCCAGCCTTGGCATCTATGCACTTAAATATGTCGGTAAGAATGCAATTGCAGCCCAAGATGGAAATGCCATCATGAGCACGCAAACTTCTGCAGCAAACATGAGACGACATGCAAAGCCCAGGCATACGACAACACATAATTAATTTTAATTCATTTTTCAGCAGTGAATTACGCCTATAATCATTGAATAGTAACCACAGTAAATTTTTATCCTGCTCTTTTCTAAGTGTAAACCGACAGAGTTTAAAATTCCAAGGGTCCGGGTTCGATTCCCGGCTTGGACATTTTTCACTCTGTCGGTTTACGCTTAGAAAAGCAGGATAAAAATTCACTGGCCATTATTCAGCCTTAAGGTGGTTCTCAAAGGAACTTGTTCAACAAAGCGAAAATTCCTGACACATTTTCCGACTCATTTTTAAACGCAAAGGCATAAAATTGGCAGGCTTCACTGTTGAAGCGATTTTGGGAATCGAGTTTTCCATTTTTTTGATAAATAAATTACTCATCCTGTTACAAACAATCTATTCGTGTCACGTGATGGCATCCCCCCCCCCCTTTCTGGCGATGCAGTGTCCGGAATCCGGTTCAAAACACCAACTTTGACAGTACTTTCTGAAAGATCTTCTACCGTCACCAAAAAATGGAAAGCGTATTTCGATTACATAATTTCTGAATAAGAACACCTGGCAATTTCATGCGTTTCCGAACAAAAATAAATTCAGAAATGTGTCAGAAAGTTGCTGTTTTAGATTTTAACAGACTATTGCTCAAGACTTTATTTTCTGAGGGCACTTGTCCTGATTGCAAATGACAATGATTTCAATGTAAACATCGACAAGTAGAAAAAAATTGAACATATAAAGTTCAAAGGTTTGTTTGTTTACTCAATTGATCAATGTGTGTGATTTCCCTATCACATGGAAGCACCTAAGTGAATGTTTTCCGAGCAATTTCAAATTCAAAGTTGTGTAGTTCTGTTTCTTCTAACAGCCGTTACAGGCGCCATTTATTTGGATATGTTACAGTTACAGATATGGCTCATATCATACCCGTAGAATTAAGAAGGAAAATTCCTTACTTCTTTGGTCATACCTTATCGAACTTAATGGCAGGGCCGTGCGAAGAGGTGGGCGAAGGGGGCCTTCGCCCCGGGCGCGGAAATTGAGGGGGGCCCAAATTTATACAACAAACCACTGTTTCATTTACTTATTTATTCATTTTTTGGCCGTCGATCATTTTCCGGGGAATTTCAGTTTCTCTCTTCGTCATTCTCTTATTTTCTGTCGCAAAACATCATGATTTCTCTAAGAAATAAGTGAAATTGGCTTATGTTATTTAGTTGTTTGGAATTTCTGAATTAAAATTAAATCTTTTAAATTTCCAAAATAAACGCGATATATTTATTTAATAGAATTTATTTCTATTTCTGCACTTTGTCAATTTCTTTGACACCTGTCACAAAGAGAAATGAATGTGTGTATGTGTGTGTGTGTGGGGGGGGGGGGGCGCCAAATAGAAACTTTGCCCCGGACGCAGTTTTCTCTTCGCACGGTCCTGCTTAATGGGACAACAATGACTCTAATGCTCTGAGTCTGACTACGAACATGCTTCAGAATGTCTAGTGTGAAACGATTTACAGTTTGGATGTTGTTCGTGTGACCAAGGGGAATCAATAATGTAGTGCGCGAACAAAACGAGCTGCACAATGTTTTCTTTCTGTCGCTGTTTACAACGATGTTACTGCCATTTGCAATCAATCATTTTGAATCATCCTATACTTTCAACGGGAAAATAAACAAAATAATTGAAACAAGAACTGACAATTTATCAAAACTAGTATCTACGAAATAAGATCTCAGGCTTATAAACGCAAAATTGTAAAACAGGAGCGGATGATCAAAGCAAAGAGGATGGAACAGAAGCTATACCTAATTATTACGCTCCATAAAAGAGTGTTAAAATGGGGAAGTGGGGGTCGAAGAGCGGGTATAGCTTTTGATATCTGCACAGAAACGAGCAGTTTGCGCCATATGTTGAAAAGAGAGATGGAGTGGGTATGATCTATGTTGAGTATAGGCTCTTCAGATGCAAATCGAAGTAGTCAGGGAAAAAGGGAGCAAATTCATTGAAAATTGGAAACCTCCTCCCAGTTAGAGAGAGCATTCTAGATGAAATTTCTTGTTTAAATTTGCAATTACCATAATTAAGAAAAGAAAACAGATAATAGTTATAGAAAAGGTTTGCTGTGAAATAATCCTTATATATTATTTCTCCTGTCAACATCCCTTTTACTCAGAAAATATGAAATGCAGAACAACGAATGAGATACCATATGAAAGGTTTTAGAACAGGCTTCTGACATAGCCCACTTAACAATTCGTTAAAACATGTTTTTGATTAAAATTTGCTGAAATTAAAAAAATAAATCGGCATTGTTTTCATGAAAGAAATGAAAAGTTTTCCTGAAATTATTGTTGCCAAAAAAATAAAATACCACATTATATGATGCTCATAGCAATTATTATAAAAAACACCGCACGGGTTTATTTTATACTTATGATTAAAAAGCGAAATTGAAATTGAAATGTTTAGATTGATATTTCTAAGTCCCATGGTTTTCCCGAAGCGGATGACGTCATCCTCTAATGCAGTCAAAATACGATTGTTAATTTTTTTTCTCGAGCGTGCCTTTAGCAATCTTGGATCAGTTTTTAGTCTAACTTTGATGGAATAAATCTCTATAATAAAACTGTAAGTCATGTGACTGTCCTCAACAGTTCCGGGATGCCGCATCGCTTTTTCATATGCCAAGCGGCCATTTTTATTCAAAATTATTTTTTCGAATAAACTGCATAAAAGTTACATTTTAAGAAAGATCGTTCAAAATAAATTAATATTTGAGAGATGACTTGCGTTCAATTATGTATATATTCTGCAATAACTTCAGTCGAAAGATTCGCAGTTCAAATTCTCTATTCATAAAAGTAAACAAAAAAAAGATTGATTCGTCGTGAACATTTAAAATATTAAATCATGGAGGTAATCATTCGCAAAGCAAGTTCTCCGCGAATGAATTTTTGGACCGCTGCCTCGCGTCAAAAATATAATTCGCACCAGTGAGACAATCAAAGTTTACCATAATTATGTGCTATACAACTCAACTTTCGGACCTTTTCTTGACGTAAATTGAACTCATGTAATAATATTTAATGAATCAGATTTTTAGCATTTTTAAAATCGCTAATACAGCTTTTATTTATCGCGTGTACAAATTAGAAATGATACTTTGATTTTGAAATCAAATGTTTTGATTTATGATATTATTTCTTATTTATTTATTTATTTTCTCTTTTAAATGAAAAGTGTGAAGTATTTTAAATTTATGTAATATAAGCATTTTAGATTAAAGTTAAGTATTTTAAATGAAATGAGTGACAGGTTTATAATTTAAAATTAAATTAATTGTAGTATGAATGACGGTGATGGGAACGATATTTGGCGAATTATCATCTGCTCCCGGCTAACAAAAATACTCATAATTAAAAAAAAGAATAAAAATAAATAAATGATAGTTTGTTGTAAATAAATATTGATATACATATCAAAAATAATTTATAGAATTAAAATAAAAAATAAAAGTAAATAAACAACAATTTCCATAAAAAAGTTTTCGCCAAATTGGCGGGGGAGGGGGGGGGGAATCGCGCCAACGTGCGTAAGTAGTAGAGGAATGTATGTTTCGCCTCAGCAGGCGCTGTGTGCGTGGTGGAGGTGGGTACCGGAAGTGAGCCTGGCAGTGGAAGCGGAAGTGATGGAAGATAAGACAGGAAGTGATGAAAGATAAGACAGGAAGTGAACCGGAAGTGTTGGAAGATAAGAGAGGAAGTGAAGTAGGGGAGGGCTTAATTTTTTTTAACCGATAAGGGAGAGAGGGGAGGGCTTATTTTTAGGGGGGCTTAATTTTTGCAGGAAAATAAAGGGTTTTAATCAGATTCTTTCGTGACAGGGAATTTTTTTTTTTTTTTTTTTTTTTTTTTTTTTTATTGTGGACCCACCATAACCACCCGCTATGAAATCAATTCATAACGCCACAATTTTTTTTTTTTTTTAAATCTGCAATTCCTGCTTCATCAGTCATCTGCCAGAGACCTGTAACGAAATAAAAGGGTTTAATTATTATTATGTTTAAGCGAGAGTTGTGTCATACGGGAAATCAGATGTGTGACGTTTGCTAAAGTTGTAGAGTGTCTATGAGGAAATCCAGCTTCATGGAACCTAGAAATAAAAAAAAAACGTCTTGCTTGATGTATGTGATAGCTAAAGGCCCCCCCAACCTATACAAAATTTTAAATAATTTTATATAGGCTGTATTATCTGACTAAGCAGGGGTCGCATGGCCGCCACACCACGCATTGTTGCCTTCGATTCGCATACAACAAACAATACTTTTTGTATTTCGCGCTCGTCGACCTAACTGTTCAGAGTTTAACATGAAATTTACTTATAATTCACCTGTAAAAGAATTTTTTTTCCCTTCTTTAAACATTAACTTTAATGTGAATGAGATTAAAATAGATGTAATGGCTAAATTTATAAGGATTTAAAATGAAAATTGTGATAGTCATATAAATGAAATTAAAATAGATGTAATGGCTAAATTTATAAGGATTTAAAATGAAAGTAATGCGATTACTTTGCTTCATAAAAATATAACACGAAAAAAGCTACTAGACGTTGAAATTTAAACTTCTTGCGCTCGTCGACCTAACCGTTCGGAATTTTTTTCGAACTTTGTGTCAATACCAGTTAGGATCCCTTAGAAAGACCTACATAGAGACACTTATCCCTAACGTATATAATCAACCCTATATTTAACTAACCATAAAAATATAACACGAAAAAAGCTACTAGACATTGAAATTTAAACCTCTTGCGCTCGTCGACCTAACTGTTGAGAGTTTAACATGAAATTTACTTATAATTCACCTGTAAAATAATTTTTTTTGCCTTATTTAAACATTAACTTAAATGTAAATGAGATTAAAATAGATGTGAAGGCTAAATTTTTAGAGAGTTAAAATGAAAATCCACTGAGGGTTGTGTTAAATAAAAGGCGATGATCGACTTTGACAGCATTTTTCTAAAAGTTTATTTATCGGAAAAGGAATCATACGTTTCGTGTTCGTCGACCTAACTGTTCGGAATTTTCTTCGAACCCATTATTTTTGATTTTATAAAAGTTTCATGTAAAAAATTATTCTTTAAGTTTTAACTGAAATGAGATTGAAATAGATGTAATGGCTAAATTTTTAAAGATTTAAAATGAAAATTGTTGATAAACTTACGAGTTAGGATCCCTTAGAAAGACCTACGTGAAGACACTTATCCCTAACGTAGATAATAAACCCTATATTTAACTAACCAGTTACAACACACTAGTATACCTGTAAAAGAAAAATAATACTTACAAAAGGAAAAAAAAATAATATCTGTAAAAGAAAAATAATACCTACAAAAGGAAAAAATAATATCTGTGAAAGAAAAATAATACCTATAAAATAAAAAATAATACCTGTAAAAGAAATATTTTTTTTAAGTTTGAAAAAACAGAGATACAAATTTTTTTTTTAATTCGAACCTTGTGTCAATACGAGTTAGGATCCCTTAGAAAGACCTACATAGAGACACTTATCCCTATCATAGATAATAAACCCTATATTTAACTAACCAGTTACAACATACAAGACATAATCGTTACATTCAGTTAATAAGTGATTTGACATGTAAAATGTTAGATATAAAAACATACAATATGATATATACAACACACAAAAAAAATTTAAAGATTTTTTCCCATACAATTTTTAACAAGAATTTAGCAATAATTTAACTTGAGAGCAGGTATTTTGTTTAGAGTTATACGATTATAATAAATTTTAACCCTATTTTACTTGATACAACTAACATTTAAAAAAAGAGAAAGACATCTAGTTTTTTAACGTCACATATTTGAATTATTAACCTATTTTAGTTAAAAGTATGATACTTAAGTGATTTTATTTGAAAAATCAATACAACATTTTAAAAGCAGTCGAAAGATTTTCACTTTTGAAAAATAACTAACATAATTTTATTTTAATTTTTTAAAGCAGTTAGGCAGATGACACTAACTTTAAATTAACTTTTAATAGGTTACTTTAAATAAAATACATATTTTTTATTATTATTAAAGAAATATAAACTACTCACACATTATTATTATGCTGCATTTTAACATAACAACATTCACAGTAATAGACATGCGATTAAGACCATTGGAATTCTACAACTTTTCTGCTGACATGTGGTCACAGAGGAAATCTTTTCATATAGAAGGCAAAATAAGATAATGATAAACATGATTCGTTATGCATATGTTGAAACAGGAAATTATTTAAGACGTGTGATTAAGACCATTTTACATGGTATTACAGAATAAATCTTTTCATAGGATGCAAGATAAGATAATATCACATAAGGTATTGATAAACGCGATTCGTTATGCATATGTTTAAACAGGAAATTTGTTTAAGAGATAACATTACTTTATTTATATAAAGTCTCCAATTATAAATTTTGCTGATTTAATTAATTTTATTTCGAATTTGAAAATAGTATTGACAGAACATTCAAATTTTACTTTTGCACAATATTTAAATAAGGGAAATTGTATACAATATTTAAAAAAATTAATTAGGAATGTTAGAAAAGGAGAGTGCTTTAAGGAAAATACGTTACGATTTTAAAACTTTTTTTAAATACATTTCTAAGTTTTATAAACTTTATCGAAAAAAAGAAAAGAAACTTTTTGCATGTGACTTTTTTTAACCAATAAAATGCTAGTATTTTGAAACAAGCACCCCCTACATGAGAATTTTATTTTACGAACAAAGTGTTTAATGCTATACAATACTTTATGATTGATGTAAAAGGTTGTGATTTTCGTCTAAGTATTAAAGTTGATATGGAACGATTCATGCAGTCTTGTGAAGGTGATAAAACCATGTCAACTTTAACAATTAAAAAGGTACCCTATTTGTGCAAGTCATGTAACAAAACATTTCCTCGAAAAGTTAACTTAGTGTTTCACATGAAAAATCATCTAAAGGAAAAGTGTTTTCGCTGTGAGGTGTGTGGTGAAGTTTTTTCGCAAAATATTCACAAATCGCCCAAACAATTCAAGTGTAGTGTGATTGCAACGAATTGTTTTCAAGAAAGACAGACTTATTGAAAGATAAGAAAACTCACAACTTAGCAAAACAACATTCATGTACAAAGTGTTGTGAAATATTTAATTGTGAATCTGATTTTTTACAACATTGTGATACATTTCATAAAGCTTTACCTAACATTGCGAAATCACCCTGTTTGAAAGATTTGTTATTTGAACTGATAGTGAAGCTTATAGATTAGTTCGAACTTATAGTGAATTAAAAGACAAAATGATATGCGAAATATGTGAAGTGGAATTAACAGATCAAAACGTGCATGTATAGAATGCCTTTTTCAAGTTGTTTAACTGATTTTAAGATTTCACTGAACGAGTGACTTATTGGACATTACAAAAATTTTGAAATTAGAATTGTATACATCTTAATATGACAGAATTATTTGATGTGTGTTATTTTAAATGATGAATAAAATAGTTTGATTGCGAAAAAAGTGTTTTCTGTAACCCACACTGTTAAAACTGATGTTGTGTATTTTGAATGACTTAGACAAAATGTTAATTTAAAAAAAGATTTTAACATGAGATAAGAGTTTTATAATAACAATTGACTCACCTAAAATTTTTTCAAGATAGTCTATCTACGTTTCCAATCTAAACTTGTTATCAGCTTGCTATATGCATGTTTGAGTGACTCATTTTTACCTGTGTCGAACTGTCTGTTGGGAAAATGATTGCCATTTTTAACACGTGTAGACGATTTTTACCCGGAAGCTGTTTGAACTATTAAATTTCAGATATCACCCATTTTTCTACAACATTTAAATATTTTAATGTATTTTCACTTGTATATTGGAAACTTGGGATTATCACCTTTATATCGGAACATGGAAGATAGAAAATAATAACTTTACACCGAAAAATGTAAGTTACGTTAAAAAAGTTAACAAAAATATAGTTTTAAGAAATTTAAAGTTTACAAAAAGTTTGAAAATCTCTATGTTAATCAAAATTAACTTTTTAATTTTAACTATTGAGAAACTATAATCTGTTTATCCTTGTAACCAACTGGTGCATATCAACTATCTGCACATGTGCAGTAAAAACATACACTTTTAAACTAACTTGAGTTCGATTTTAAATTATTTGCTAATTTTTATACAGCTCGATTACCTTTCAGAAACAAAACAGAATGAAATACTTACCAAAAAACACGTCAACGTCTTATACTTGCTTTCACTTAACTAATCTTTCTACATTAGCTTTGCTAGGGGGCGCTGCAATCGCCGCTAGAGGCGCTACTAGTTTCCGGTTTGTGACGTAGTTTCCGGTTTGCGATAAGAACAAGGTTAAAATAAAACCCACGTGCATTCAGTTGGTGTTGTTTACCTGTACCTTGTTATAAGCCGTTTGCCTTCTCTTGCTCACTTATCACTCGCTTGTCCAGACTTGTTTCTGTGCTGCACGCCTGTTTTGCTGACTCATCTCTTGCTTTAACTGTTTGGACTTGCCTCATGTGAACTATCTCAGGTCTTTTGTCATAGCTTGAATGTACTTTATGTCGATTACTTTAATATAAAAGTTATGTCCCAACTTACTTAAACTTTAATGAAAATATTATTTATTTATAAATTACATGGAATTCTTAT
Source organism: Maratus michaelseni (assembly GCA_963931845.1). Classification (NCBI taxonomy): domain Eukaryota; kingdom Metazoa; phylum Arthropoda; class Arachnida; order Araneae; family Salticidae; genus Maratus; species Maratus michaelseni. The sequence continues at coordinate 35,974,953 of OZ007591.1, read as the reverse complement.
TTTTCTAACACATTTACTAAGTCACTTTCGTTCAAAAATATGGTAAAACCCGATTTTAAATCGAAGTTTAGGATAAATTCCCCAAATTTTGTAACATTTTAGCACTAATAAGAAATATTGTAAACACCCTGTACACACAAGTTTTGTAAAAATAATATTACTTATAGCTAACTCGTTTAGTCCCATGATAAGAACCTTCAATATCGCTAAAATCAGTGTTAAACAAAAATGCAACCATAGGTTTAACCGTCTAATTACATGTCTTTACATATTATTTTAAAATGTAAAGCATTATAGCTGAACGAATGATATAAGAAAAAGTTAGAATAGATCACATATTTTTGTTATTAAAAAAAAACTTATATGCAAACAAACTTTTTAAACTTAGTAAAATATTTTTAATTTATAAATTTAATTTAAAATACTTTAAAAATTCTTAAATATTCTTATTTAAAAATATTTTATTTTTAATTTAAATTTATAAATTAAAAATATTTTACTAAGTTTAAAAAGTTTGTTTGCATATAAGTTTTTTTTAATAACAAAAATATGTGATCTATTCTAACTTTTTCTTATATCATTCGTTCAGCTATAATGCTTTACATTTTAAAATAATATGTAAAGACATGTAATTAGACGGTTAAACCTATGGTTGCATTTTTGTTTAACACTGATTTTAGCGATATTGAAGGTTCTTATCATGGGACTAAACGAGTTAGCTATAAGTAATATTATTTTTACAAAACTTGTGTGTACAGGGTGTTTACAATATTTCTTATTAGTGCTAAAATGTTACAAAATTTGGGGAATTTATCCTAAACTTCGATTTAAAATCGGGTTTTACCATATTTTTGAACGAAAGTGACTTAGTAAATGTGTTAGAAAAATAAGAATTCCATGCAATTTATAAATAAATAATATTTTCATTAAAGTTTAAGTAAGTTGGGACATAACTTTTATATTAAAGTAATCGACATAAAGTACATTCAAGCTATGACAAAAGACCTGAGATAGTTCACATCAGGCAAGTCCAAACAGTTAAAGCAAGAGATGAGTCAGCAAAACAGGCGTGCAGCACAGAAACAAGTCTGGACAAGCGAGTGATAAGTGAGCAAGAGAAGGCAAACGGCTTATAACAAGGTACAGGTAAACAACACCAACTGAATGCACGTGGGTTTTATTTTAACCTTGTTCTTATCGCAAACCGGAAACTACGTCACAAACCGGAAACTAGTAGCGCCTCTAGCGGCGATTGCAGCGCCCCCTAGCAAAGCTAATGTAGAAAGATTAGTTAAGTGAAAGCAAGTATAAGACGTTGACGTGTTTTTTGGTAAGTATTTCATTCTGTTTTGTTTCTGAAAGGTAATCGAGCTGTATAAAAATTAGCAAATAATTTAAAATCGAACTCAAGTTAGTTTAAAAGTGTATGTTTTTACTGCACATGTGCAGATAGTTGATATGCACCAGTTGGTTACAAGGATAAACAGATTATAGTTTCTCAATAGTTAAAATTAAAAAGTTAATTTTGATTAACATAGAGATTTTCAAACTTTTTGTAAACTTTAAATTTCTTAAAACTATATTTTTGTTAACTTTTTTAACGTAACTTACATTTTTTTTAACTTTAAAAACTTTTAGTAAACTTTATTTTTATTAAAAATAACTTATTCAACCCTCTGTTATTAAGTGAACCTAACATATCAAATTTATTCACTTTAAACATAAATCCTAAGTTTATCAATAATTCAATTTAACCTTTCGAAAAATATAATTAATTAAAAAACTATGCATCGTGTTGTACTCATTTTGTAGTACTTTAAGCAGTAAACCCTTCAATTAAATTAGAAATTTAGATGATTTCCTTTATCGAATATCTTAAATCGTCTATAAATACTGTTATATCATGGCTTGCTCAGTTAAACCTACCCTAAATTATAAAACCGAAAAATAATTTTGGTTGTGGGTTCGAATTCAAGTTAAAACTTTTAATTATCTCTTCATTCTATTACCCACCGATAGAGGGCGATACAAAAAAAAACTATTATTTCATTTTAAAAGGTTCACATCTAAATTCTAAGTCATTTCAAATTTTAACTCGTGACTTTTAAAACATTTGTTTTACACAATAATGTGATCGTTTGCTTTTTGAATGCTAATTAAGTTTATTGTTTTTAAGTGTATCATTAAGAAATAACTTGAATATTAAATCAATTTAACCTTAAAAAAGAAACACAATATATTCAATCAGTTGTTATCAGTGCCTTTGTGATGTAATTGCCGACGCATTCAGCTGTTAAGTGAAAGGATAATAATTCGATTCCATTCAAATACGACTTTTCATTTTATTTTTCTATGTTCTTTTTCTTATGTAGGGGGGAATTTCAAAAAGTAGTCAAAGTTGTAGTTTATATTTCTTAAATATCTTAAATCTCAACTAAACTTCGTGCTTAAAAACCTACCCTAAACTATGATTTTTATGACTTGATCAGTAAATATGTTATCAGTGACGTCATGTGTGGGAGAAAAACCCATCTATAATTCCTATGTGTATGTTGTAATATCATGTCTTATCTTGTGAGTGATTAAAAGTAACACATTTTCAATCAATTCTCTTGTAGTTTAAGTAACATATAATAAATACCTCGAGTTTATTTCACCATAAATAAAATTTCCTTTAAAAGTTATGAAATTTTTCATGTTTTATAGAATTTTAACAAATTTATTCCTACTTTGTCTAAGACATTCAAAATGTTTAACAGTTGTTTATTTTAAAAAAGGTGAAAATTTTATAAAGTTTTATTTTTTAATTGAGTGAGATTAAAAATTTCACTATTAAATTCCACTAAGTTGAATTTTTTACAGGTATGCAATTTCCACTGCTTTGAAAATGTTGTGTTGTTTTCAAAAAAACTTTAACAATGGGATAAGTTATTAATTTTCCTTAGTTGAAAATATTGTATAAGTGTAAAGTTATTATTTTTCTTAGTTTGAAGTATTGTCTAAGTATAAAATTTACTTAAATTTAATTATTTTCTTTTGTCAATATAATGAAATATTTATTTGTTGCTAATTTTCTAAAATTTATAACTAACTAGATAGTTTAAAAAAACTTTAACAATGTGTTATGTCTAATTTTTCCTTAGTTTAAAATATTGTCTCAGTGTAAAGTTATTATTTTTTCCTAGTTTGAAGTATTGTCTAAGTGTAAAGTTTACCAAAATTTAATTTTTTTCATTTATCGAAATGTTTATTTTTTAAAATTTGTTACTTTATGTTAAATTTTCTAAAATTTTTAACCAACTATATATTTTTCCAAAACCTCTAACAATGTGTTAAGTCTATTTTTGTTAGATTAAAATATTGTCTCGGTGTAAAGTTATTATTTTCTATCTTCCATGTTCCGATATAAAGGTGATAATCCCAAGTTTCCAATATACAAGTGAAAATACATTAAAATATTTAAATGTTGTAGAAAAATGGGTGATATCTGAAATTTAATAGTTCAAACAGCTTCCGGGTAAAAATCGTCTACACGTGTTAAAAATGGCAATCATTTTCCCAACAGACAGTTCGACACAGGTAAAAATGAGTCACTCAAACATGCATATAGCAAGCTGATAACAAGTTTAGATTGGAAACGTAGATAGACTATCTTGAAAAAATTTTAGGTGAGTCAATTTTTATTATAAAACTCTTATCTCATGTTAAAATCTTTTTTTAAATTAACATTTTGTCTAAGTCATTCAAAATACACAACATCAGTTTTAACAGTGTGGGTTACAGAAAACACTTTTTTCGCAATCAAACTATTTTATTCATCATTTAAAATAACACACATCAAATAATTCTGTCATATTAAGATGTATACAATTCTAATTTCAAAATTTTTGTAATGTCCAATAAGTCACTCGTTCAGTGAAATCTTAAAATCAGTTAAACAACTTGAAAAAGGCATTCTATACATGCACGTTTTGATCTGTTAATTCCACTTCACATATTTCGCATATCATTTTGTCTTTTAATTCACTATAAGTTCGAACTAATCTATAAGCTTCACTATCAGTTCAAATAACAAATCTTTCAAACAGGGTGATTTCGCAATGTTAGGTAAAGCTTTATGAAATGTATCACAATGTTGTAAAAAATCAGATTCACAATTAAATATTTCACAACACTTTGTACATGAATGTTGTTTTGCTAAGTTGTGAGTTTTCTTATCTTTCAATAAGTCTGTCTTTCTTGAAAACAATTCGTTGCAATCACACTACACTTGAATTGTTTGGGCGATTTGTGAATATTTTGCGAAAAAACTTCACCACACACCTCACAGCGAAAACACTTTTCCTTTAGATGATTTTTCATGTGAAACACTAAGTTAACTTTTCGAGGAAATGTTTTGTTACATGACTTGCACAAATAGGGTACCTTTTTAATTGTTAAAGTTGACATGGTTTTATCACCTTCACAAGACTGCATGAATCGTTCCATATCAACTTTAATACTTAGACGAAAATCACAACCTTTTACATCAATCATAAAGTATTGTATAGCATTAAACACTTTGTTCGTAAAATAAAATTCTCATGTAGGGGGTGCTTGTTTCAAAATACTAGCATTTTATTGGTTAAAAAAAGTCACATGCAAAAAGTTTCTTTTCTTTTTTTCGATAAAGTTTATAAAACTTAGAAATGTATTTAAAAAAAGTTTTAAAATCGTAACGTATTTTCCTTAAAGCACTCTCCTTTTCTAACATTCCTAATTAATTTTTTTAAATATTGTATACAATTTCCCTTATTTAAATATTGTGCAAAAGTAAAATTTGAATGTTCTGTCAATACTATTTTCAAATTCGTAATAAAATTAACAATTAATTATAAATCAGCAAAATTTATAATTGGAGACTTTATATAAATAAAGTAATGTTATCTCTTAAACAAATTTCCTGTTTAAACACATGCATAACGAATCGCGTTTATCAATACCTTATGTGATATTATCTTATCTTGCATCCTATGAAAAGATTTATTCTGTAATACCATGTAAAATGGTCTTAATCACACGTCTTAAATAATTTCCTGTTTCAACACATGCATAACGAATCATGTTTATCATTATCTTATTTTGCCTTCTATATGAAAAGATTTCCTCTGTGACCACATGTCAGCAGAAAAGTTGTAGAATTCCAATGGTCTTAATCGCATGTCTATTACTGTGAATGTTGTTATGTTAAAATGCAGCATAATAATAATATGTGAGTAGTTTATATTTCTTTAATAATAATAAAAAATATGTATTTTATTTAAAGTAACCTATTAAAAGTTAATTTAAAGTTAGTGTCATCTACCTAACTGCTTTAAAAAATTAAAATAAAATTATGTTAGTTATTTTTCAAAAGTGAAAATCTTTCGACTGCTTTTAAAATGTTGTATTGATTTTTCAAATAAAATCACTTAAGTATCATACTTTTAACTAAAATAGGTTAATAATTCAAATATGTGACGTTAAAAAACTAGATGTCTTTCTCTTTTTTTAAATGTTAGTTGTATCAAGTAAAATAGGGTTAAAATTTATTATAATCGTATAACTCTAAACAAAATACCTGCTCTCAAGTTAAATTATTGCTAAATTCTTGTTAAAAATTGTATGGGAAAAAATCTTTAAATTTTTTTTGTGTGTTGTATATATCATATTGTATGTTTTTATATCTAACATTTTACATGTCAAATCACTTATTAACTGAATGTAACGATTATGTCTTGTATGTTGTAACTGGTTAGTTAAATATAGGGTTTATTATCTATGATAGGGATAAGTGTCTCTATGTAGGTCTTTCTAAGGGATCCTAACTCGTATTGACACAAGGTTCGAATTAAAAAAAATTTTGTATCTCTGTTTTTTCAAACTTAAAAAAAATATTTCTTTTACAGGTATTATTTTTTATTTTATAGGTATTATTTTTCTTTCACAGATATTATTTTTTCCTTTTGTAGGTATTATTTTTCTTTTACAGATATTATTTTTTTTCCTTTTGTAAGTATTATTTTTCTTTTACAGGTATACTAGTGTGTTGTAACTGGTTAGTTAAATATAGGGTTTATTATCTACGTTAGGGATAAGTGTCTTCACGTAGGTCTTTCTAAGAGATCCTAACTCGTAAGTTTAAACAAAATTCCGAACGGTTAGGTCGACGAGTGCGAAAGGTAAACGTCTACCAGCTATTTTCGTGTTAGATTTTTATAAAACAAAGTAATCGCATTACTTTCATTTACATGGCTATCAACAATTTTCATTTTAAATCTTTAAAAATTTAGCCATTACATCTATTTCAATCTCATTTCAGTTAAAACTTAAAGAATAATTTTTTTACATGAAACTTTTATAAAATCAAAAATAATGGGTTCGAAGAAAATTCCGAACAGTTAGGTCGACGAACACGAAACGTATGATTCCTTTTTCGATAAATAAACTTTTAGAAAAATGCTGTCAAAGTCGATCATTGCCTTTTATTTAACACAACCCTCAGTGGATTTTCATTTTAACTCTCTAAAAATTTAGCCTTCACATCTATTTTAATCTCATTTACATTTAAGTTAATGTTTAAATAAGGCAAAAAAAATTATTTTACAGGTGAATTATAAGTAAATTTCATGTTAAACTCTCAACAGTTAGGTCGACGAGCGCAAGAAGTTTAAATTTCAATGTCTAGTAGCTTTTTTCGTGTTATATTTTTATGGTTAGTTAAATATAGGGTTGATTATATACGTTAGGGATAAGTGTCTCTATGTAGGTCTTTCTAAGGGATCCTAACTGGTATTGACACAAAGTTCGAAAAAAATTCCGAACGGTTAGGTCGACGAGCGCAAGAAGTTTAAATTTCAACGTCTAGTAGCTTTTTTCGTGTTATATTTTTATGAAGCAAAGTAATCGCATTACTTTCATTTTAAATCCTTATAAATTTAGCCATTACATCTATTTTAATTTCATTTATATGACTATCACAATTTTCATTTTAAATCCTTATAAATTTAGCCATTACATCTATTTTAATCTCATTCACATTAAAGTTAATGTTTAAAGAAGGGAAAAAAAATTCTTTTACAGGTGAATTATAAGTAAATTTCATGTTAAACTCTGAACAGTTAGGTCGACGAGCGCGAAATACAAAAAGTATTGTTTGTTGTATGCGAATCGAAGGCAACAATGCGTGGTGTGGCGGCCATGCGACCCCTGCTTAGTCAGATAATACAGCCTATATAAAATTATTTAAAATTTTGTATAGGTTGGGGGGGGCCTTTAGCTATCACATACATCAAGCAAGACGTTTTTTTTTTTATTTCTAGGTTCCATGAAGCTGGATTTCCTCATAGACACTCTACAACTTTAGCAAACGTCACACATCTGATTTCCCGTATGACACAACTCTCGCTTAAACATAATAATAATTAAACCCTTTTATTTCCTTACAGGTCTCTCGCAGATGACTGATGAAGCAGGAATTGCAGATTTAAAAAAAAAAAAAAAATTGTGGCGTTATGAATTGATTTCATAGCGGGTGGTTATGGTGGGTCCACAATAAAAAAAAAAAAAAAAAAAAAAAAAAAAAATTCCCTGTCACGAAAGAATCTGATTAAAACCCTTTATTTTCCTGCAAAAATTAAGCCCCCCTAAAAATAAGCCCTCCCCTCTCTCCCTTATCGGTTAAAAAAAATTAAGCCCTCCCCTACTTCACTTCCTCTCTTATCTTCCAACACTTCCGGTTCACTTCCTGTCTTATCTTTCATCACTTCCTGTCTTATCTTCCATCACTTCCGCTTCCACTGCCAGGCTCACTTCCGGTACCCACCTCCACCACGCACACAGCGCCTGCTGAGGCGAAACATACATTCCTCTACTACTTGCGTATGTGACATTTGTGCCCAAAAAATATGCGAAATGCTACCATGATCGCAAAAGTTCATGATTTGTCTATTAGAATCTTCCGATTTGGCGAAGGATTAAGGGAAAATTAAATTATGAATAAATGTAACGTGTTGCAATGTTTAACATACATTTAAGGGAGACCAAACTGGTCGCCAGTGGCGGCTAGTTAGATGATATTCTGGCTTGACTAACAACTAAATGTTGTTTGCAGATATTTTTATCCTTGCTTTTTCTTTAGAAGTTTAAACCTGCATCTAATAAATATTACATATTGATAAAAAATGATACTTCTCTATTATCCCGTCGACCACTTTTCATAACAAAAAACTATCGCCAAATAAACGGGAGAACGTTGCCATTGGAATATCAAAAAATAAATAAAATATAAGAATTTATGGACACAATTGTTATTTTAATTAATAAAATAACTACCAAATCAGAAAAACATAATGAAAAATACACGCAAATGTCGAATGTAATACCACTAGATGACGTAACAAACACGCATAATGATTCTGACATCAAGTAAATGGGACTGCATTTTTGGCGTTTAATCTTACAGTTTGTCGGTAGTTTTTTGTTATGAAAAGCGGTCGACGGGTTAATAGAGAAGTACCTAAAAAATATTAGATTTCAGTGCGAAATCTTCGCACGGGCCCTCTGGTCCTTATATATTATTTCTCCTGTCAACATCCCTTTTACTCAGAAAATATGAAACGCAGAACAACGAATGAGATACCATATGAAAGGTTTTAGAACAGGCTTCTGACATAGCCCACTTAACAATTCGTTAAAACATGTTTTTGATTAAAATTTGCTGAAATTAAAAAATTAAATCGGCATTGTTTTCATGAAAGAAATGAAAGGTTTTCCTGAAACTATTGTTGCCAAAAAAATAAAATACCACATTATATGATGCTCATAGCAATTATTATAAAAAACACCGCACGGGTTTATTTTATACTTATGATTAAAAAGCGAAATTGAAATTGAAATGTTTAGATTTATATTTGTCCCATGGTTTTCCCGAAGCGGATGACGTCATCCTCTAATGCAGTCAAAATACGATTGTTATTTTTTTTTCTCGCGCGTGCCTTTAGCAATCTTGGATCAGTTTTCAGTCTAACTTTGATGGAATAAATTAGATGATATTCTGGGTTGACTAACAACTAAATGTTGTTTGCAGATATTTTTATCCTTGCTTTTTCTTTAAAAGTTTAAACCTGCATCTAATAAATATTACATATTGATAAAAAATGATACTTTTCTCTATTATCCCGTCGACCACTTTTCATAACGAAAAACTATCGCCAAATAAACGGGAGAACGTTGCCATTGGAATATCAAAATAAATAAATAAAATATAAGAATTTAAGGACACAATTGTTATTTTAATTAATAAAATAACTACTAAATCAGTAAAACATAATGAAAAATACACGCAAATGTCGAATGTAATACCACTATATGACGTAACAAACGCGCGTAATGAATATGACATCAAGTAAATGGGACTGCATTTTTGGCGTTTAATCTTACAGTTTGGCGGTAGTTTTTTTGTTATGAAAAGCGGTCGACGGGTTAATAGAGAAATACCTAAAAAATATTAGATTTCAGTGCGAAATCTTCGCACGGGCCCTCTGGTAACTTACAAAAGATTAAAAAGAATTATTAATTGTTGCGAAGTGAACAAAAATACTGTTTGAGATCTGTTAATTTCTCTCACCTCACACATAGCCCAGACCGTAAATTTCCGTTCATAAAAAGAAAAGAAAAATTTAAAATTGAAATAATCACACTCTTGTCTTTTATAATTAATGAAAACAAGCAGTTAGACAAAGAGACATTCATTTAGTTTTCAGAAATCTAACAAAATTTATTGAAAACCAATAGAAAACGGTCCCTTTTCTGCAATAAAAGAATTAAGAAAATTTTAAAAAAATTTAAAAAATGCGCATAACTATAAGGTGATTCGTAATGCTTGTTTCCCGAAATCTATCATTTCTCTACGTAAGGTAATGGTCAAAACAGTGGTTGCGCTAATTTATTTCTATTTTACAATTATGTGATGATATAACAAACAGATAATAAGTTTTCAAACAGATGTTACGTTTTATGTTTTTGTTGTAATCAAAAACAAATTCGTCAAAGAAAACCTAAAAAGTACGGACAGCAAGTTGCCGGAAAACCCCTGTAACTGAAAGAGATTTTTCCGTTATTTAGAAATTTTCGTCTGGAGAATTTAAGGAAATTGGGAGCTTAGATTCGTGAAATTTTCGTGTTTTAAGGAAAAATAGACATGCGTAAAAAATCCATTTCTAATACGAAAAAATACTCCGCAGCACAGTTGACGGAACACTCCTGGTGATTTGATGAAAATGAAACTTCGGATTGGAGGATTTCAAATAATTTTTACGTTAGACTGGTGAATTTTCTGTATTTTCGGGGAAAATTAATAGGCAAATCAAGCGGAAATTTTCGCGCTTTAACGAAATATAATCAACGGAAATATTTGTTCAATTCACGGATTTTTTTGAGAGTGCAAATGTCGGAAAAGCAAAATATGTGGAAATGCAAAAATTAAGCCTTGACTTCATATACGATTAAACGGTTTTTTAAGGACTAAAACTAATCATTTTTTCACGCTATGTCGTTTAAACCAAATCTGTTTATTCAAGTACTCAAAGTCAATGATTTCGGACACGCACCATTTAAAACATGAAAAGACGCGTAAACAAACACCCATTCCTACCCGGAATATCAACAGCAGCTGTGCAAAAACCTTCCACCGGCAGCTCTTTGTACACATAAATATGAAAAAAAAAAGGGTGAAGAAGCAAAAAATAGAGAGGGCTCCTTTCTCCCATTTCATAGTCACCCACTGAGACCAAAAAGTACAATAGTGTCCAGGGGTCAGTTTACTATATTCATAGATGCGAAATTATATTTTTTGACTGAATCATAGAAAAAGAGAAATGACCAAAGATGGATGACTGCATTCCACGTGCGAGTTGAAAAAATGGGTGAAATCTGATACAGAAAGGATACCTGGACAGCGGCAGATGAAAGTGAACGATATTATATTTTTTTTTCTAAGTTTCTTTATCATTCAGAATAATACACTGAAGTCTCTATTTGTCGAACTTTCATTTAGCAGTTTTTTTTTAAATAACGAATTTTCTAACGGAAACTTAAATATAAAGATATTTTGCACGAAATAAAACTTCAATTTAACGAACCCTTTTCCTATTTAGATTTTTTTTTTTTTTTTTTTTTGTGTTAAATTATTTTTTTCGGGATACAGGCATCCCCCGACTTACGTAATTAATGCGTTCCGCAGACTTTTACGTAACTCGAATTTTACGTAAGTTGAATGTGTAATTTGCTTAAGTAAAATTTCGTAAGAAACTGCAATATTTATTATATAGATAGATCGATAGATTATTTACACAGTATTAATTTTTAAATAAAGTATCATGCAGCAGTATTTACTCGGATATAAATTATACAAGTATGAAAAAATATAAAGGTAAACTGAAAAAACACTTTTCAAATAAAAAATATCTTGGGGAATTTGGGATTTATAAATTTAACATTGATGGAGTGATTTATAATAATTTTGAGATTACTTCAAACGACTATAAAAATAAGAAATAATTAAAGAGGGCCGACTTACCTCTTCTCCATGAATTTTCGATGACACAAAATAATTCTTGATAAGCACAAATTGTATTTATTAAGAATTATATTACAACAATGAATAACGAACAATAAAGACTCGTTGTTATGTGATAACACTGTATATTCCCAACAAAAACATAACACTCTCTAACACACAAAACTATATTATAATAGCTATAATTTTTATCTACATATTTTATTTGTAAAATAATTATCAAAAGTATGCAAACGCGTATCAAATGCGCTAGTGCGTTCATAAATGTAATTTTCAAAAAAAAATTTACGTAACTGCGAATTTACGTAAGTCGCAGTATGCGTAAGTCGGGGGATGCCTGTACTTAGGAAAAACTCCTTCTTTTGGAGATTCTCTAAAAAAATATTTTTTTCCGCTCTACAACGCGGAACTTTCTGGCTCATTTACGAACTCATTTTTAAACGTAAAAGAATGACACTTGCAGGCATGATTAGTAAACTGATTTGTAATTGAACAGTTTTTTCTTTTCTTTTCTTTTTTTTTTTTTTTTTTTTTTTTTCTAAATGAATTATGCTTTGAGTTATAAGCGATTGTTTTCAACGAGAGCTGTTTTTTTTTTCTTTCTAGCGCTGTCGCATCAAGAAATTTGGTTCAAAACGCCAACTTCGACAGTCATTTTTGAAAGAACTTTTGCTTTTACCGAAGCAGCACAGCGAGAAAGGGGAAAATCGTGTCGTCGTGTGACAAGAATTGCTTATAATTCGATAAGTAATTTATTTATCAAAAAATGGAAAACTCATTTCCACTCCAAATCGCTTCAATAGTCAGACCTGACAATTTTATGCCTTTGCTTTTAAAAATGAGTCAGAAAATGTGTCAGAAATTTTCGAGTTGTTGAGCAGGTCATTTGAGAACGAACTTTAAAATATGTTAAATGAGGTTAAATAAATACATTTTTTTCGCTTCAAAGTTTAATTTATTTCAGATTTCACTCATATTATATCCTTGTTTAATCTTCCGTTCCATAAATTTTTGAAAGTTCTACAGTTCCACATTTACGTAAATTTTACATATGTTTCAAACATAATTTTGAGTTACAAATTTTTTTAACTTAAATTTTGTTCTAAATTGTATAATAAGATAGTTGAAATTCAGGAAAACAAAAAAGTCACATATTGTCAAAATTAGTTTTAAAAATGTATTTTTTTAAGCTAAATTTATTTAAAATGAGTCAGGGTGTAGATTAAAAAAATGCTTGGGCGCATTTTACCCAAAACGTGGAATAGAAGGTCAATGATCGCAAAACAGCATTGTTTTATATTTCATTGTGTCACCAATCAGAGATAAATCCCCAAATAATGAAACTTTCATTCTGTTTTTAAAAGGCGTTTTTTTTTTTTTTTTCTTTTTTTTTGAGATTCCGAAAAAAAAAATATATATATATAACAGATATATCCAAATGAGAAGAACATTACTAATTTTTTTTTTTCAATATCTTTTGCAAATGCGCTTATGGAGACCCTTCTTGTGAGAGAATGATCCTCCGTGTTATATCTAGAGCTGCAAAGTCGTCAAACTGGGGCTCTTTAAAAATTCGGAGTGACAACTTCTAATTTTTTGCCTCTTTCAATTTTATTTCAGACTTTCATCTCATGGTTCTCGAATGACCTGCTGAATTCAGTTCCAAATGCCGATTTGGTCAATATTTTCTGGAAGGTCAATATTTCCTTTACCAAAAAATGGAAAACTTATTTCGATAACATACTTTCTGAATATGAACACATTCCAATTTCATGCGTTTCCGAACAAAAATGAATTCAAAATTGTGTCAGAAAGTAGCTTTTTTTTAATTATTATTTGAGAACAGCTTTAAGCTGATTTTGATATCGAAAACGCTCTCTACGTATTTTTCAAGCAGCATATGTCACCTAATCCCATATACGGTGCTACTCAGATAGTTTATTTATAACGGCGATCAATAAATGCATTGAAGATTTTGCCGTGATAAATTATTTAAAATCTCTTTTCTCGAAATCACCATCGATATTTTTTATTCCAGTTTTTATAAACTTCGACGAAGTCATCAGGGAGTTACGCTAAAGAGCTCCCTGGGGAGTGCAGGGCGTGAAGATGACCCTCCCGCCTTTTGGAAACCGTACACTCTGCCAAATTTACAGCCTTTTAAAAGGCGCATCTGCACTCCCTTTTCTATAACGATTGATGACAGGGACGACAACCACCCCTGCTGATCAAAGGAGCCCCCCAAGAGTTCTTTCACGCTGGTGTCTCTTTTGCGGATAAAGGGATCTTTTCCGGCTCTATCACGCCTTATGCAAAAGGATGCCATCGCAGGGGCTTATTTATATAAATCCTTTTTATTCATAGTTGCATACAGAAGAGATTAATGACGATTTTATATATTTCTCTTTTTTTTTATTATTATTATCTAGTCTAGTAGAGGTGAATGTTATGAACTACACCGCAGCTAGCTGCTGCGCAATAAGGTAACGAAATAACCCCAATTCAATTCAAGTATAATGGCTGCCTTCGTTTAACAAAAAATGATGCAGATGCAGAAAAATATTTACCTTCACATTTTCGATATTTTTTTGAAGGCAAGAGAAAAAGAAAAAAAAATACAGGGTGTGAAAAATACTTAGTGATTATTTTAAGTTTATGGCAAAATAATGCCATTTCTTTACATGAAAGAAATGGTCAAGTTTATAGATATAGCGTAATAGATAGATTCTTATTAGTGAATTTTTGATTGGTTTATCGAAATTAATGATTTTTTAAATTATATACCTCAGATCCTGCGAAAAGTACTCGTAAATATATCAGTACAAAAACTCTTAAGGATTAAAAGTACGAAGCGTACCTTATGGCTCTAAGAATTTTAAATATGGATCTTAAAAATAATGATATCAAATTTTGATGACACTATGCTATTAATTAAATATATATATATATATATACTTCATCATTTTCTTTTTTGTTCTATTTATATTCACAGGTGCAAATATTATTTTCAAGATAAAAAGATATATTAAATTTATTTGCTGATGCTTTTTCATTCACATCTCTCATAAATTCAAAATATGTATTTTAAAAGAAATGATATCAAAATTCGAGTGACGCCCTGACGTGACCTCAATAGGTTTTAAAATTCAATTTAAATTGTTTTTGGTTTGTCTCTTGAAGTATATTTACACATCCAAACAATACTTTTAATTTTCCAATACACTGTTAAATATATTACTTTCACTGAGCCTATATTATGCATTGAAATGTGTTTATTTCAAAATTTATTTATCTTTTACGCCACGCTATCCAATAAAATTTGTGTAAATGGTTTATTTGCGTCAACGTAATTCAAACTAAGTGAAATGTATGCAAATGGATAGTATGACGCAAAAGAAACCATTTACACAAATTTTACTCATGATTTTGGATAGCGTGGCACAAAAGATAAAACAATTTATTGAAATAATATAAATTTCAATGCGTAATATATAGGTCCAGTTAAAGTAATATATTTAACAGTGTATTGGAAAATTAAAAGTATTAAATACAAAACAATAATCTTATTACATTAATAGAATTTTAGCTCAAACTGATTTACAAGGACGTCAACTGTAACTTTGTCAGTGAACGAGTGCTAAAATCAAATATTTTTCAAATTCTGTATCTCGGAATTCATGCGAGATAATAAATGCATGAAATTTGAGATGAAACGAATTCTACATAATACTACTTCTGCTTCTACTAATATTAGTAAAATCTCAGCTTAGCGTCTCAATTATGTTCAGAATTACATGAGAAGTAATAACGGTTGACGTTGACATCACTGACTTATAAGAGAGCCAATATAGTGATGAATCCACTTTTGAATTTTAATAAATGGGATTTAATAAACATTTATCGGTTTCTATAAACATTCGTTTGGTTTTTTAATATTTTCCTTCGGTTAGATATGCACAACCCCTTTCAGTGTAATGAATTTCAAGTTTCTATGTATTCTGGCAGTATACTCTACATGTTTTGATTTTGATTGATGTCTACATTTTAAAGCTGTTTTCAAACCCAAACTGGGCTGCTTTATAACACATTTTTTTTTTTATTCATTTTTGATCGCAAATGTATTAAATGTTTCGGTGTTTTAAACCGAATTCCCTATGCTGTAGCGCCAGAAAGGAGAAAAACGCGTGATCACGTGACACAAATCGTTTATAACTCGATAAATAATTTGTTTATCAAAAAAAGAAAAAAAAAAGAAAAGAAAGAAAGAAAAAGGAAAACTCATTTTGATTCCCAAATCGCTTCAATAGTCAGGTCTGCCAATTTTATGTCTTTACATTTAAAAATATGTCAGAAAGTTTCTCTTTGTTGAACGGGTCATTTGAGATTTAGGAAGGAAGTGAGGCCCACCCCTTCCATTCTCTGCTTCCTAGAGTGTACATCAAAGACTCACATGAGCCCTTATATTTCATATACAAAACAAATTAGAGTATTCTATTGTGACCATCTTTCTTGTGATACCCTGTATACAGATGTGAATTGTACCGGGTACAAAATTTATGTATACATATGCAATAGATATGAAGTTTAGTATAATAGTCACTTCAGCATACTTGAGATATTGTGGTACGACTTTAGTAAAAACATAAAATGGTATGACTTATGGGGGGGAGGGGGGGGGGCTGGATATTTTTCACTCATTTGTAAATAAGAAAATTCATTCTTGAACTATGTTGGAGGGCGTTTAAAAATTTTTAAAGATGCTGTTTTTTTTTTAAGAAAAAAAGTTTAAAAACGTGCCAAGTCGAAAAAAAAATGGATACAAAGGCACCGTTTACAGGGGGGAGCGGACTTTGCTTCGCCCTAGATTTTGAAATTTAATTAATTAATTTTCCTGTTCTCTGGTAATTTTGAAAAAAAAAAAAGAAAGAAAGAAAACTGTTCTCAACCATGGGCAGCCTGCTTATTGGGAATTGAAAAAGAAGGAACTTTTGCCATGATGCGGCAAATGGGATCGCCCACTTCGAAATTTACCTGTGCCTGTAGGTGGAGCCTGCAGGGATTTTTTTTGGTTTTGTTTTATTATTTATTTTATTTTATTTTATTTTACTTTATTTTATTTATTTATTTATTTATTTATTTATTTATTTATTTATTTATTATTTATTTTATTTATTTTATTTTATTTTATTTTATTTTTTGCTATAAGGATTTGTCCTGTCAAAAACTTGTCAATATAAAAGTTGTAGATAATATTAAGAAGATTTATGATAAATTTAAGGGGATTTGATATCTTGTGAATTGACGAAGTTATGAATTTTTTTCCTTCTTAAACCCCTATTTTTTCGCCCCTTGAGGCCATTTTTAATAATGTCAAAAATCTGCCATACATAATTTTTTTACCCTTTTCCTAAAAGTAATAATAACTTTAAACTGATTTGATATGTATCATAATTAAAAAGTTATGGGGGTTTTTCTGTTTTAACAAAAACCCTCCCTTGGTCCGATTTTGTCCATTAACGAACCTGACCGAGATTTTCTGCCCCTTGATTTTATTTATCAGTTTGGAAGAGATTTGTGCAGAATTATGAAAATTATCGTGTCCATAAAAAAGTGATATATATATATATATATATATATATATATATATAGATAGATAAAGTTTTGAACTGGGTGTGGTTTTGGGTTCTAGGGGTCATAATCGGCGTAGATCTGCATAAAATTTTCAGAAATTCCAACATAGGGCAGAATGGAATAGATAGTATTTCTTACGAAATCTACCTAAAAAATGTGAAACGCCATTCGATTCCAAATGGCTACAATAGTCAAGCATGCAATTTTATGCCTTTACGTTTAAAAAACGAGTCAGAAAACGTGTCAAAAAGTTTCGCGTTGTTGAGCAGAGAATTTGAGAACACCTTAAAATAATTTAGAGGAACTAATAATGTTTCGTCTAATGGTCTGCCCCACTGAATGCTCCAATGTTCAGGGGTTTTTTTTCTCTTTTTTTTTGTGGCGATTACGTGTTTACTTTTTTTCTGAAACAGAGGGTTCAGCGTGCAGAAACCCCGTGACGGAAGTGTATATATATTGTAACAATTTCAGTAAATCTCTCACAGTCTGCTAATTAGGCAGAGTAATCAAAGATAGAAGTTCCCAAGAGTTGGAAAACTTTTCTCACGCTTAGCTGTGGGGGTGACAAGAATGCCGTTTACTACAATAGGAAAAGATGAGCTTCGATCAATCTTGTGAAACTGAAATTGCTAGACAGCAAATATTTCTCTGATCTGACCGTCTATATGTGGGGTCTCAGATCGTGGGAATTTCCTGCGTGAACATTCAAAAGTTCAGTAAGACCTCCCTAAAAAGGCTTTATCCAATGACGTAAACTAAAACTTTTTTGATTGGTGATCGGAGAATCTTTTGTTCGAGCAAACGGACCGGAGAAGAGGATCGAGAGGAAGGTAGTTAGAGTTTCGGCAGGAGAACGAGTGTTGGTGGAAAACACTCATCTCAGGACGGTTTCCCTTCTTAGTAGGGAAGGACAGGTTTGCTGACAGATTTTTGAATGAGAGAGTGCAATCTCTCTGAAGTCAAGGCAACAGCCTTGGATTTGACCTTTCGGGGAGAGTGAAAAGTATCACTAGTTAAGACTTTAAGATTCTAAAACTACTGTAAAAGACTGAACTATTTGGTGATTTGCTATAAATTACAAGTCGAGCGAACTCAGCTAAAAAAAATTGTTGTAAATAATTTTTACCTCTAGAAATTTCAAGAACGCTTTTTAAATAAAATTTGTTCTGAAATATTTAATGAAGGTGATCAATTGTGAAACGGCTCCACGCTACCCCATTTCAAAAACACACAACATCGTGGATTCTTTACAGCTGGTGGCAAGCGAGTCGGATATTTCGACAAAAATTTATTAGCATTAGTGAAGAGAGTCCAGACAGTAGCAGTGACGCCCGCCCGCATCTAAGCGCGCAAGATCTGACAGCAGTTCCGTCCTGGAAGCAAGCCCGTGTTTACAGAGAACAAGCCCGAAGCAAGCCCTTGCATTGTCACGACAGACAGCAGTTCCGTCCTGGAAGCAAGCCCGTGTTTACAGAGAACAAGCCCGAAGCAAGCCCTTGCATTGTCACGACAGACCGCAGTTCCGTCCTGGAAGCAAGCCCGTGCTTACAGAGAACAAGTCCGAAGCAAGCCCTTTCTAGGAAACATCAGGAGTCGACAAACCGAGATAACCTGTGAAATCGACGACGTCTAGGCCAGACCCGAAACCGGCGACAGATGATGCAGACAAAGACTGTAGAAAAGGTAAGCTCAATTCATTTTTGAGTGGCTCTCATTTTGTTTATATATTCTTTAGTGAGGAAAATTCATTTCTGAGAAATTTTTTATGTGAATATTGATATATGATAAATTATGATAAATTTTTAAATCTAATAACTTTTAACATATTTGGAAAAATTTTATGTATATTTGTTATCAGCATAAAATTTGATAGTGTGAACTTTCTTTTGGCAGTAAAATTATATAAGGATTGTCAGGCTAAATGTGTATATATATAATTTTTTTTTCCCGAAAAAAAAAAAGAGATAAAAATTTTGATTTTTCAAATAAGTCGATTGTCTATTCATGATTGAAAGATTTCAAAGGTGTACTTTTTTATATTATTAGTGAAACAATAGATGTTGTTGATAATCAAATATTTTGAATATGTGATGTTAGGAAAATTTTTTCAGCAGTTGCAAAAAGTGGTCATTTTGTTACCTGCGGGGTCAGAAATATCAAGTATTGGTTGAATTATGAACACAGAATTTCAAATTTCTAAATTTGTTTTAAATTTGTATGATCGACACCAAAACGTGTCAGTGTATTGAAAATTTTACAATATTGAAAATTTATTTTTATATGTATACTATTTTTATTATTCCTCAAATTGAATTGTATTTAAAATTGTTAGTATTATGTGGGTAGTAGCAGAAAATTTTCCATAAAGTGTTAGAATCCCTGTTGCATAAGTTAGCGAGCGAAACTATCATTTTCATCTTTATATTGTATTTACATAAAATTTTAAAATGCAAGAAGTAACTGATCTGAAACAGTGCAGGAAAATTGATTTGCAGAATTTAGCGGAAGAATTGGGAGTGGAAATAGGGAAAAATGACAGGATACCGGTAATTATCCAAAAAATCGAAGCTGCCGATGATTACGATAAAGATTTTGCATTCACGCAAGCTGCGTATATCATAAAAGATCGAGAAGAGAAGATAGCCGCGGATAAAGAAAGGGAAAAAGAGAATAAAGAGAGGGAGAAAGAAGAAAGAGAAAGAGAGGAAAAACAAAAAGAACGCGAATTTACGTTAGAACAACTTAGATTGACGCAAGATGCAAATAGACGTAGTTCAACTAACAGTACCGGGTCGGAACGCCCACCTAAATTGCCGCTTCGAACAATCATGCATCGATTTGATCCAGAACGCTCGGATATAACTTTGTTTTTAAATTTGTTCGAACGACAGGCGACCAAAGCGGAAATAGAGACAGGTGACTTAGTGACGCATTTATTAGCTTTAGTGCCGGTAGAAATTGCAGAGTTAATTTTAAGGGAACCGCAAGATCAGACGGATAACTTTGAATACGTCAAAAAGTTTTTGCTTGAACGATTCCGTATGAGTCCCGAATCGTATCGTCAAAAATTAATGAAACATCCACGCAATCCAGATGCTCCATGGAAAGATATTATTTTTGAACTCAATAGTTATTTAGAGGGTTGGTTAAATGGGTTAGATGTTACGGATTTCAGTAGTCTGAAAAATTTATTGATTACGGACCAGATCAAGCTCCGTGCTTCTAGTGGAATGAAAGAGCATTTCATTGATTCGTGGGCAAACTACAAAGACCCGTTAGTTTTGGCAAAATGTCTGGACGAATACGAAGCAGTGAAAGGGATTTCAGATAAAAAAGAGAATGCGAGATCTTTTTATGATAGGAAATCTGAAGAAACGAAACTCGAGGGAAATTCTGGAGAAGAAAAAAATTCCGACAAAAAAATAAATTGGCGAGACAAGGAAATTAAAGACAGGGAACGTATCTTTGAACGAAAGAGGCGTTGCCATACGTGTGGAAGCGAATTTCACCTAATGGCACGTTGTCCGAAAAGACAAAGGGATATTACGGAAGTAAAATCTTTCGAGAGCATAAATCACTTAGGCGATATAAGCGAAGACAAAAGCTTGTTCCGACCTTTTTTGAGTGAAAACAAAATAAATGGGAAGAAGGCGTGTGTACTTAGAGATTCAGGTAGCTCGTATTGTGTTTGCCCATGGAATTTGGTAAATAAGAGCAAATTAGGCAATGAATATGTTTGGCTTAAACAGACATTTGATAAATATCCAAAACGATTTAGAGTGGCACGTATAAAAATGGAAATAAAAGGTCTCGGATATGTAAATACGAAAGCGGCAATCCTGCCTAGACACTCTAAAATTAAACACTATATCTTAGGTAATAAGACGCAGGCTTTAATAAATGAAAAGATAAAGCGAAAGCAAAAATCGCAAACTAATTCCAGTTTTGAGAACCCGGGGATTGAGATAAACCCTTTAACAGATCCACAAGGGCAGGAAGAAATTCTTTCGTCATTCCCCCCCGAAATGAAGAACCACCGTTCTCAGTGTATTGGGGAAAAAGAAACCCTTTTGAAAAGGTCAAGGAAAGTAGATGAGTTGGTTTTCGACCGGCAGGGTAATTCGAAAAATAAACGCGAAAATATGGAAGTGAGTGTTGACAGGAAGGGTTATCATTCGAAAGTTAATCTGGAGGAAGTGAGCGGATTCACAAAGAGTTTTCTAAAATCCTTCGAAATTCTGTTGAAAGAGAGTAGGGACAGTGGAAATTCACGCCTTTGTGACACTCTTGTTAAAGAAATCGAACGGTTGTGTAAAACGTATTGTTCGGCAAACACAAGTAAAGAAATTCAGTAGTAAGTTTTTGAGTAAAATCCAATCTTTTGTACATATTTGATTATTTTTAGTTTTATTGTTATTTTGGCATGTGTAGTAAAAAAGTATCTTTCAAAAAAAAAAGTCTCTAAAGCTAGATGTTCAAGCAATGGTAAACAGTATATAAGAAATTGGGTCACTTATGTATATTGTGAGGTTAAATTGTAATGTTATTTGAGCCACTCAAATATGTTGAGCTAATCCTTTTTTTTGCAGATTTTCCGCGTTTTAACCCGGAAAATGTTTTGATGGTGGGGGTGTTGTAACAATGTCAGTAAATCTCTCACAGTCTGCTAATTAGGCAGAGTAATCAAAGATAGAAGTTCCCAAGAGTTGGAAAACTTTTCTCACGCTTAGCTGTGGGGGTGACAAGAATGCCGTTTACTACAATAGGAAAAGATGAGCTTCGATCAATCTTGTGAAACTGAAATTGCTAGACAGCAAATATTTCTCTGATCTGACCGTCTATATGTGGGGTCTCAGATCGTGGGAATTTCCTGCGTGAACATTCAAAAGTTCAGTAAGACCTCCCTAAAAAGGCTTTATCCAATGACGTAAACTAAAACTTTTTTGATTGGTGATCGGAGAATCTTTTGTTCGAGCAAACGAACCGGAGAAGAGGATCGAGAGGAAGGTAGTTAGAGTTTCGGCAGGAGAACGAGTGTTGGTGGAAAACACTCATCTCAGGACGGTTTCCCTTCTTAGTAGGGAAGGACAGGTTTGCTGACAGATTTTTGAATGAGAGAGTGCAATCTCTCTGAAGTCAAGGCAACAGCCTTGGATTTGACCTTTCGGGGAGAGTGAAAAGTAGCACTAGTTAAGACTTTAAGATTCTAAAACTACTGTAAAAGACTGGACTATTTGGTGATTTGCTATAAATTACAAGTCGAGCGAACTCAGCTAAAAAAAATTGTTGTAAATAATTTTTACCTCTAGAAATTTCAAGAACGCTTTTTAAATAAAATTTGTTCTGAAATATTTAATGAAGGTGATCAATTGTGAAACGGCTCCACGCTACCCCATTTCAAAAACACACAACATCGTGGATTCTTTACAATATGTATCATTTTGAGAATGTGTCAGAAAATAAAGTTTAGACTTCAGAACAGATATCTGAGAAAGTGTAATTGGAAACATATGACATTCAGTTGTCAATTGCTTCGTAATATCATTGGACTTTAAAAGTGTCAATCTTTAGCATTGGAATACGCCTTACAGGTGGCAACGGTATCGCTCTTATAGGCGATTTCGATTTTTCAACTGAGTGAAGTAGCCCCTTAAAAAACGCTTGCAGGAACTTATTTTTAAAGATTTGGTATTTTTTTTTGTTGTTGTTAAATCTCTTGTTTTTTATGAAGGAGATTTAACTTCATATGTTGGAATGCAATTTATATGTTAAATCGCCCCCCCCCCCCAATTTTAAAGTATATGGTTCCTGTTTAACTTGAAATTTAATTGTCTGGTCACAAAATTATTTATTCTCAGTTCCGTTGCCTAAAATGTAACCTCTCATTTTATTTCGCTCGTTAAAATCTTCTGACCACATTTTCATCTACTTAAAAAAAAGAAAAGAAAAGAAAAGCTTTGTGCCTAGCAACAGTTAGAAATCTTTGTTCACAGATGCACTTGACTTTACATCTATATTTTAACGGATCATCATCTGATGTTATTTCTCACGGCATATAAAAGTTATTTCGTCTTATTATTATTCCCATGGCCTTTTACTTGCCATACATGGTATGCCGGCGCCTGTTTGGGATAATTTTAGCTCACATCTTCTCTCTTAACATAGTAAGTAACCTTTCAGGGCGGTTTCTCTCAAAAATTTACCAGGTTCCATTATGCGGTTTTAATCGGACTGGCGTTAAAAATTCATAATTCCTCTCTGACGTAATCCCATTCACTTAATAATAATGGATAAAAACCACATGTGTCTCCTCGCTATATTGTATCGCCAGAATATATATTTTTGGCTAATTTCATTGCTATTGTTTCGCCAATGCTTGATTCGAGCTGAGAAAGTTGTAACAGTTCTCGTCAGAGATTTAGTTCTTGTCCTGTGTAGAAAAAGGATGTAAAATTGCTTATGCCTCCTCTCTAGCTATCGGCGATTGTTAGCCGGCCTTGTATGGCGACATCTACGAACCTGGATACTGCTGAAATAAATATCTATGTGGAACCTTGGACTCCTTTCATATGGTATTAATCAAGGCTCTGACTATTCCTGTTTCCTATTTAAAAATTCTCAACGAAGTATTATAATTCCTGGAACAACAAATTTATTTCACATTTTTCTTATGTTGATATGTTTTAAAAATTGTCTTGCAGAGGAGCGAGTTTGACAAAAGTATTCTTGTCTAACTTTTTCATGTTTATATTCTGTATTTTAAAACCTAAGGACCGCATTCTCATGTGTTCCAAATCCTTCCTTGTCCTTTCTGGATTTTGTCTTGGCGGCGCCCATGGGGTTAAGATTTTTATTTAAATGAACCAACTTTAACATTTAGGACTGAACTGATAACACTGTTTGCATTTTACTCTTCCCCCTGTAGCAGAACTCACCAGTATCAAAACATCAACTATAGCTCACCTGCCACGATGGCCGCGCTGTGTATAAAACAACTCCACTCGCTCATCAAACAAAGCCATCCATCCGAAAAATGTGATGGAGAAAGGAGAAAAAATAGAATCTAAAATGAAGCACGGGGTTAAAAAAAAGTTCAGCTCTAACAATGATTTTTACGCCTGAAGGCGTTATTTCTGGAGACGATGATTCCATTAGCTACAATTAGCTGGAGCCCCCCTTCATGAAAGGAGGTCCCCCCTTCGCACGTGCGTGCGCAGCGGGGATGCTAGTGTCGGAGATGGATGAGATTGACTTTGGCATTTTAGCTGCAACAGTGGCGTTTTTGTATTTTGAAAACTTTTCTACAGATTTTTATAACATTTGACCAGTTTGGCATCTCCGTATATTTGAGTGCATATACTGTGGCACCACCAATACAATGTTTTGAAAGTTTTTTTTTTTTTTTTTTTTTTTTTAAACAATTTAAACCATTTAAAAAATGTCGCATAGAATATTTTGAGCATTTCCTTTTTAAAAAACGTATTTTTCGCTGTAAAACCAAATTTGTTACGTTTTGACACATTCACTTTTATTCCTTAAATGCACACAATTTGCAGGCAACTAAAAAAGCAAATAGGGTTTCTTTTTCCCTTTAAATATATAAAGAAGGTCAAAGAGAAAATATTTCCTCTTCTCCACAAACTCGAAACTTTCTGACATATTTTCTGACTCATTTTTAAACGCAAAAACTTGCAAGTTGCAGGTATGATTATTGAAGTGATTGGTAATCGAACAGTTTTTCTTTCTTTCTTTCTCTCTCTCTCTCCTCCCCCCCCCCCCGCCCCGATAAATCACATTTTGAGTTATAAATGATTATTGTTGTGTCCGGAAATTTGGTCCAAAAAGCCTACTTTGACATCAGTTTCCGAAAAATCTTCAATTCCATGTATTTGCGAACAAACATGAATTAAAAAATGTGTCATAAAGTAGCCAGTGTGTATTTCAGAACAGCCTTTAAAAAAGTATTCTCAAAAGTGGTAATTAAAGCCCATTTTTGAGACACGGCAGCTTAGAGAAGGTTGTTCTCAGCACACAATCAATTATAACTCAAATAATAATAATAATAATAATAATAATAATAATAATAAAATAAAATAAATAAATAAAATAAAAAATCTGAATTCTGTAATATTAAAAAAATCTATATTAAATCTTACTTTTGAATCTTTATTTTTTCTCATTTGTTACTTTTCTGTATTTCTTTTTACATTGATATTTTTACGTTGATTACGTTAAAAATTGTGTTGCAGGGGAAAGGGGAGGGGTTGACGAAAAGTTCTTATTTTACCTTTTTTTTCACATTTATATTCTTTATTTTTAAAATGCGGCCTAGGATACAAGCGCATTTGTTCCAAAATCTTGCACCTACCTTTCGTTCAGCCGGCACATACAATGCTTTAGGGCCTCGAATTAGAGGTCTGAATGGGCCCGGGAACGGGTCAATTTTCATTCACGAGACTCGGGCCGGGCCGGACCGGACCAGGGTTAGTCTTCACCCTTTCCAGGCCGCTCCCGGTCGTTACTTTTTTCGGCAGGCTGTGGCTTGGTCGGGCCTAGTCATCACTCTTTCCGGGCTGGGCCGACCCCAGGGTCTTACTTTTTCTTCAGACTCGGGCCAACTTGAGCCAGACCGGGCCAAGCCAGGCCTAGGCTTCATTCTTCCTGGCACGGGCTGAAATTTTTAGGCCCGGTCCCGACCAATTCCGTATGAAAATCAATGGGTCGTCTTGGCCGGGCCCATGAAAAACTCCGTAAAATGAGAATCAGCGAACAATTTTTGCAAAAAATGCCTATATTTTTAAATGGCCATTATTCTACAATTAAAATTCTTTTTAAAGAATATAGAACATGCATTTCTAGAAAAAATAAATAAATAAATAAAATAAAAATAAAGTACAGTAAAATCTGTAAAATAGAACCTGTCTTAAACGGAAAACTGTCTTGATCCGTGCGAAATTAATATAATAATTCGTGCGAAAAGAATATGATATATTAACAACAGACGATGTACCTGCTAAGAATGAAACCTGTCTATAACGGATTTTACTTCTCTCCTAATTTTTCTTCACCCAGAGAAAAGTTTTGTTGAATCAACAAAAATTTGGTTGGTCCAACAAAACTTTCCGTTTAAATATGGGTCAATGGAAATTTTGTTTGAATCAACAAAATTTTTTTTTTTTGCAATTCCAACAAAAAATATTTGCATTGTCAGCAAAAAAAGTTTTGTTAATTCAAGTAAAATGGTCCAATTTTACTTAAATTAACAAAATTATTTTTGTTACATAGATATAGGCTATGTGTTATTTTAACAATCTATTTTCTTTTTTCAACAAAATATATTTTGTTTGAATAAAATATGTTATATTACGAACTTGTTTTGTTTATACTACAAAAACTTTTGTTAAATGAACCAATCTAATATGTAATTTTAACTATTTTCAGCAGTGAATTACGCCTGTAATCCTTGAATAATAATCTTATCCTGCTTTTTTTCAAGCGTAAACTGACAGAGTGAAAAACGCCCCAAGCCTTGACTCGAACCCGAGTCCTCAGAACAGCGCTCTGAAGCTCTACCACTGAGCTACAAGGTCCGATATCAAAACTCGACATTTCTCACTCTTACATATGTCGGACCAGCTGCAACCGCAGGCACAAGATCGAAATGTCATCAGGAGCACGCAAATTTCTGCGGCAAACATGAGACGACAATACAAAGCCCAGCATATGGCAACACATAGTTAATTTTTAATTCATTTCCAGCAGTAAATTACACCTGTAAAAAGCAGGATAAAAATTCACTGGTTATTATTCAAAGATTACAGGCGTATTTCACTGCTGAAAATGAAATAGAGCTATTGCAGAAATCGCGAAAAATGCAACATAGCAGCGCCACATGTTGCGCAATTTACACCAAAAACTAATCAGCAACAATTTATATCAGGAAGTATCTGAATATAAAGTTTTATTAAATTCCGTGCATTAAATTCCGTTGCCACAAAATGTTTGTTACACACAGACAGACAGAAGTATAGACAGTCATTTTCTAAAAACAGTCAAATCGTGTTCAGGACCTTCTAAAATCCGTCGGAAACCGGAAATCGAAAATTTTGATGAATCTAATACTTTCTTCTTGTAAAGATAGAAGAAAGTAATAAATGAGACTGGGGGATTTTTAAAACTACCTTGGTCCGTCCCAATGAAAAGAAGTTTTAATTATCCAAAAATTATGTTATTCCTTTAATTATATAGCTATACTAGGGGGCCTACCCCCTGCGAGCTACGCTCGCCAACCCCCGCTCAGACTTCGAGGCCTCTAAAAACATGACAGCGTGCTTTGTTTTTAAAATATTGGTAAATCTGTAATTGGGTTGCTATGCTTTTAACGTTTTAATGGGGCATTGTTTGATTATCATGGCCTCACACAGATGTTGCGACAACTGACGACTGTTTTCGGGATTGATAAGTAAAATCACTTACAACTTGAAAACCAGCTTGTATAAAATTGTTAGGTTTAAATTGTGGCTACCTTTCGGACTTTTATAACAACGATCTGTATTTTATTCTTCCTTTGCGTTTAAGAATGAGAAAAATTCCATCTGCTTCTAAATAACCTTAAGAACCACGGTATTGAAAAGTACTATGTTGTAGACATTTTCAGTAACAGGTTTTAATTTTCTCTCTATTTTAGTGCACCATCAAGCATATTTTCATGTTATTTTAAATATGTAAATTATTTATTTTAATTAATATGTATATACGAATTTTCTAATAATTATTTATCATACAAAATTAATTAAATATTTTGTCATGCATGCCTGCATTTATTCGGCATCAATTGATAGCATATTTAAACAAATTTGCTATCCGCGATAATTTTACACCATGTTGTCACTTGAATATTGTCCATAAGAAAATCGGGTACTTTTCCAGTATAGGATCCTTTGCTTTTAGGTTTGGCGTAATTCGAGCTTCAAAAAGGGATAGATTCGTTAGTATACATAGATTTGTTGCCAAAAGTTATGAAAACAAACCCAATGAACTTTTGGTGCTTTTCTATTGAATTGACGCTGCGACGAATT
The DNA here is from genome assembly GCA_963931845.1 of Maratus michaelseni. Taxonomy (NCBI): domain Eukaryota; kingdom Metazoa; phylum Arthropoda; class Arachnida; order Araneae; family Salticidae; genus Maratus; species Maratus michaelseni. Next base: position 35,946,648 of record OZ007591.1, on the reverse strand, counting down.
GACGTTGCGACGAACTGTCGCCGCGATGAATTGACGCTGCGACGAATTGACGCTGCGACGAACTGTCGCCGCGATGAATTGACGCTGCGACGAATTGACGCTGCGACGAACTGTCGCCGCGATGAATTGACGCTGCGACGAATTGACGCTGCGACGAATTGTGCGCGACGTATTGTTCCGCGACGAATTGTGCGCGACGAATTGACGCAGAACCCTTTTCTATTATAGGGGTCTTGACGCTGTTTTAAAAAGCTTGGCGCAATTCGGACATCAGAAAGTGAGATTTGGTGCCAAATGACATAAACAGCCATGGAAACAAATTCGACGATTTTTTTGTTTATATGCGTATCTTAATTATACGTATATTAATATTGTTTTTTCTATACAAATTACTTCTGATTATATATAAAATAGGATAAATGTCATTTTACGCTAAACAAATTGTATAAATATTGAAAAAATGCTTCTGTATACGAAATGAGAAAGTGAATAGGTTGACAGAAAGTATGTTGCCAAATTTTCTTTTCCGCCAAGGCTATTTTCTCTGTTTCGTCAAGGCCCCATATACTGGAAAAGCACCGAACTTCTATGCTTGTTTATACATGTATTTATATAGATATATACAATTTATTTATAATTGTCTTTCAATTTATCTCTTTTTGTACATAAAAATAAATAAATTCGTTTACTTAAATTTTACAAAAAAATATCAAAATGATATCAATAAATAATAATTACTATTAATTACTTCCCCCTTTCTTTTGCGTTTACATAAATGATGTCATTTGGACGAATTTATTCAAAATATTTTCAGTTTATAAATTAAATTAAATGCTCACAGACGATTGAATCCTGACGATAGAAATGTGAATTTTTTTTTCAAATCTACCTGAAAAACATAATTTAATCATAATCTTGTCTTCATTATCGATTGAAAAGAAAGATAAATTCAATTTCAATTTGAAAATGACGAATAAAAAGAAATCAATAATCCCTATTGGGATCCTTTTCAATTTTTTTCCCTTTTTTGTCACAAAAAAAATGAGTAATTAGTAGCCATCATTACAGAAATGTCATTAAAATTAGAAAAAAATTAATATCTCGAAAACTAATTCCAATTTCATAATTCTATTACCAGTTTTGACATCCGCGGATTTTTATGGACAATTGGTATTAATTTCACCATCAAGCGCTTAATATTTTATTAAAAATAGCCCTGAAACATAATCAGTCGTTTAATCAGTTTTTTCATAAAATCGTTTCATAAATTCGTTTCATAAAATCGTTTCACAAATTCGTTTCATTAGGATTTTATATATATAGGGTAGATAAGTCAAATAAATCAAGTTACGTAAGACAGTTATGGCTACTACACAACAATTTAAATTTTGCAAAAACAACAAAATTTCGCTGGAATTGCAAATTTAAATTACAAAATTATTGTAAAATTAAAAAAAAAAAAAAAAAAACAGATTTTGTTAATTCAAGTAAAATGGATGACATTTTGTTAAAATTTTGCAAGAGTGTTAACAATATTTTTTTGTCCAAGCAACAAAACCAATTTTTTACTTCAACTAAAAATTTTGCTTAAAACAACCAAAATGTTTTCACTCATGTTTTGTTACTCAACAAAACATGTTTTGTAGTTTTAATCAATTCCTTTTTCTGGGTGTTCTCTTACTGAATATTCATTTGAATGTCTAAGTCATTTTTTACTTTCTTCTATCTATGATAGATGAAAGTATTGTAATGAAATATTTTTTGACTTCCGGTTTTCGACGGATTTACTCGTTTTAGGGGTCAGAGATTCCGAAAAACATGTTTTTACAAAATGTCTGTCTGTCCGTTTGTGTGTCCTCTTTGTATCATTGAAAAGTGTATGAAGTTATGCATAGAATTGAACCAAATTGAATTTATAGGTTTTTGGCTAATGACCAACAGGTCCCACTTGAATTTGGAGATATTTCGCCCGTAGAGGGGCGCTGTCGTAACAATTTTTGTTCAATTTTTATTACTGTATCATCGAAAAGTGCATGAAGTTATGCATAGAATTGAACCAAATCTTTTGTATATGTTTTTGACTATGGCCTGCAGGTCCCAGTTGAATTTAGGGATATTCCATCGGGAGGGGGCGCTGTGATATCCCTTTAAAGATTTCAAATTCGAAATGATGTATAAAAATATTAGAAATCATAAAAGTCTTTTCCTTTAAATATTCGGTCTTGATCCAAGGATTCTGGAGCAATTTTTGTTTTGCCTCTATTTAAAAATATGGCTGAGATATAGCGGTTTGAAATTTTAGGGTGGCGGACATTTTGAAACTACACAGCAGGAATCCTCCATAAAAGGGTTTAATTTTTGAGTTTTAGTGAACGTGCTTTCTGTCAAATTTTCTTTCATTGTTGTAACCATCGTTCCAACTTTTATATGCTTAACATTATATATTCATATTCGTCAGTGTCAAATTCTTGCCAAGCTTGGCGATACTTGGCAAAATTTCACCAAATTTGGGGACAAAAATAGGTTGCCATTAATGAAACCAACCAGGCAATAGCCGACTAATTTGGCGAAATTCTGATTCAAATTCAATATTGACGAGAATTGGGAATGAATCTTATGTAATCGGGTAACACGCTTTTTAGCTTAATATTTTTCCAGTAAAATTAGCTAAAATCTTAGGAGGCTATATTTTCCCACCGTACAGGCCAGAAAGAAAGACTTTTCGTAGTCGTGTTGTACGTCGGCTGCTCGTTCAACGAAGGGTGCTTCGCATCCAGGCAACCGACGTACAACAAAATGACGAAAAATATTGCTTTTATTGTTCATGTGAAAGCGAATTTTGAAGTATTAACATGTATGAGATACAAGAAAGTTTCGGGATCGACACATCTGACTAGTTTTAATCAGTGTTTATGTACATAATTCTCTAAATGATCATTGATATTGTTGGTATTTTGTTTTCCATGCATGTCGAACATAATCTGAAAATAAAATCTATGCATAAGTAAGTGTGCTTTTTGAACAATTTTAATTGTAGGATACTTCAAAAATATTGTCACATTTTGTAGAAATTCAGTCGGGTCGGGCCGGGGCGAGCTTTAGCTTTTATATCGGACCGAGATTTTAGCTTTTATACCTTGCCGGGGTGGGCCGAAAAAAGCTTTGTACGGACCTGGTCGTGCTCGGGCCGGGTCAATAAAATTGTTGTTTGGATCGGTCGAACTTTTAACTTTTATACCGGGCCGGACCCGGGCAAACCTCTACTTCCAATTGCTTTAATCGAGTTCTGTGCCTTATATGACACAGGAAAAATTAAGATTATGCCCTATCCATAACAAGTTATGTCTAGTGCCTTGCTCTTATTACACTTGAGCATCAAGAGGGTGTTCCATGATCAGCTCCGACAATCCCAATCATATCTGCACTGGCAAGGGAGATAGTCCGGCAGTGTTTTCATGCCATTGTTCGAACATTTCATCCTCCAACGCCTCCTCCCCCAATTCAATTCGCACAGTAGGAGTCCTCTCGCATCTGCGTAATGAAACTATTATTATTATATACATATGAAAAATATATTTTTTCTTTCCGTACTTTTTTATAGGGAGTTTTTTTTTATATATTTTATTTTATTTTATAACACGTTCTCGAATATGAATAGAGTTGTAAGGTGATTACGATCCCGGGGTGAATGCAAAAGCGTAAGTGAATTTTCGGAGATGTCCCGTCGATATCACAGATGGTTGGGGGTGGAGCGCAAAACATGTGCTTATGCAAAATTTTTCACTCACTGAAAAAAGATTTAAGTCCAAACCATGGACATATGGAAATGGAAATGGTGAATCTATGATTGTGTACAATCTTATGTAAGAGGAATTCAAATAATTTTTACTTGAAGATTTTTCGCAGTTTTTACCTTAGAGTGCACTTTAGAGTCTTTATGCATCGGCGCAGCGTATAGAGACACATATAGGAACTAAACAACCTTTTAAAAGTTATTTTAAAAAATAATAATAAGCTGAATAGACAACAACATTTATATTATGATGAATACGTGATGTTTAAAATTCAATGTAAAAGAAAAGCAGAAACATCCAGAATGAAATTTAGTATGTTAGTTGCTTTATATGAAATGAGCTCCTTCTTCAGCACAAAATAAAACAAGAATGACAAAGTATATGTATCACTTATAAATTATTCGAAACACTCTAAAGTTACGACAACATAATTTATTATTTTATTATATTTAAATTTTTCCATACTGTTGATTTCAATTTTCTCGTGTCGAAAATTAAAAGATCAGTAGTCGTTTGTGTTGTTCCTCTTCCCCGATGATGGCTTTAAGTTTAAAGCCGAAACATGTAGGATTTTAGCTCTTTTATGAGTTTAAAACAATTTTTACACTGATTTTAGCAACTAATAAGCACAATTTGTGCAATTTGTGTTTTTTAAAATAATTTATTATTATATAAGTTTCACATTTTCTCTATTAATAAGTCTAGAAGTCTCTATCAATAAAATCTCTAATACAGACCCAGTGTGTAACAATTTCACTGTTGCTGATTTTGGAATAGACCTATTATACTCTTCATAGTAGGCTCATTTCCAGGTTTTCCAGAACATTTTGTCGATAATTTTGATCTTGTGAATCGCAGAAACTTCATTCCTGAAATTTCCTAACCAAAGTATTTTGCGTCAAACGTGATCACTAAAGTCACCTGGTGACTTTAGTCTAGTGATCACATTTGATGCAAAATACTTGGTTTTGGTTAAGAAATTTCAGGAATGAAGTTGCTACGATTCACAGGATCAAAACCAAGTATTTTGCATCAAATGTGATCACTAAAGTAACCAGGTGACTTTAGTGATCACATTTGATGCAAAATACTTGGTTAGGAAATTTCAGGAATGAAGTTGCTACGATTCACAGGATCAAAATTACCTACAATGTTCTGGAAAATCTGGAATGAGTCTACTATATGGAGAGTATAATAGGTCTATTCCAAAATCAGCGACAGCGAAATTGTTACATTACTTGGGTCTGTATTAAGTTACCATGTTCAAACTCTATACCGGTGAACAAGTTATTGTAACTATAACTAATCTTCTTCAAATTTTGATAAATTTTTAACAACAATATTATCTAGAGAGTAATCGTTCCTTTTGGTGATCTGATGATTTTTTTTTTTTTTTTTTTTTTTTTTTTTTTTTATAAACAATTAAATTTCAAGTTTTTTTTGTGAAAATCGGTATCTTAACTTTGAATTGCCTCCAGTTTATTCAAAATAAATTTTTCTTAAAACCGAATGATTGCTCTCTAGTTTTAAGTGTTCGCAGTACAGACATTGTGCGTTTTATAATTTAAGATTAACATTTGACAGAATTACGGTGGCGTGGACTTGTGGACAGTTACCAGAACGACACCATATCTGAGGAGCGCAACTGTTGAGGACATCCAACTTTATTTCGTCATTACAAAAATCAATTTATCGATTCTTTAAAATGTAACAAACAAAATACAAAAAGTTCTAGTGAAGTATCGTGTTTCATTTTCCAGAAAAAACAAATTTTCAAAATGCACTTTTTTTAGGCCTTGTTAGCAGGTAAGACCCCTTAAATTTAAATATTAATTAAATACTTTTAGATATTGACGCATACTTAAATTACTTTCATCTCATTGTTCTTCTTGATGTCAAGAAATATTTTTTTTCAAATTCTGGAAAAAAATATGCAGAAAAACCAAAAAAGTTATAAGTGGAGTATTTCGCATCATCGCTACAAAAGATTAATTTGCAGTAAAAATTATACTTCTCATTTTTATTTAAAATTTTCGCAGGTGCACGCGTGGCAAGCCACTTGCTCATGGTTTGCTTATTAGATTAATAGTAAAAATCAGAATATCATTTCACTGTATATCAAAACCTCACAAAAGATATCAAAATCCTAACCACCTGCTCTACAGCGATAATTGGTCATTTCCCTTTTTAATGTTAAAAAGAAACTTAGTCTTTTCCACATCTCAAATTTCTGATTTAAGGTCACAATTTAGTCAATAGGCCAACAGATTATAGCCCTTTATTGATACAAGAGTATTGTAAAAGGGTGCTTCCCTCCGCTTATACTTCAAAAAAAGTCAGAAGGCAAACAGAAGGCCATGACAGACCCTCGTCAACACCTCTTGATGGTTCTTTTATCCACAGATCACAATACTGCGCCATTATACCGAAACCCAACTGGTCTCGAAAATGTATGCCTTGCAAACATTTCTGAAGATGGCTGGCCTTGTTAAAGACATCCTAAGCCAGATCTTTGAAGGAATATATTATGTATAATGTCCGCATGCTTGCGCCTGAATCAGAACGGAATGAGGAGTTGATATGTGAGAAGAAATATAGAAAGGGACCAAATTTAGCCAGAGATTTTCCGGTTATGCTGTTGTATTGAGGCGATATTGGGCGGATTTGCAGAAAAGCTTGTTCTCAAGTTCTCAAGAAAAATTGTTTGGATTTTATAAGTCGTGTCAACATCCGAGGTAATTGTGCTGCCTCTTCTTTATCTCGAGTGGGGAATAATAACCGTGCTTTGAAAATAACTCTGAAGATATCGTTCGACAATCATACTATATGCTGAGTGAGTATAAAATTGGAAGAATACAGAAAATTTATATCCTAGCAAGTATGTTTTTCTTTCTTTCAGAGAAGATTATTTGGGTTGGTTTTATTTGAGCTGCGGTCATTTTATGCCCCCGAAGAGGCCAGGCCCCGGTGTTCATTCGGGGCTCAAAAGAAGTTAAAATACATATATGAACATTTGAATACATATTTGATAAATTTGTATATCTTTTTGTCTTTAATCTCACCTTATTTTAAATTTATTATGTTGTTGTATTGAGGCGATATTGAGTGGATTTGCAAAAAAGCGTATTCTCAAGTTCTCGAGAAAAGTTGTTTGGATTTCACAAGTCTTGCCAACTTACGGGATAATTGTGTTTCCTCTTCCTTATCTCGGGTGTGGGAAATAATTGTGTTTTGAAACTAACTCCGAAGATATCGTTCGCCAATCATACATTCAGTGGGTATAAATTGCAAGAATACATAAAATTTAAAACTTTAAAAAATATGTTTTTTTCCTTTTTTTCGTTAAGGCAAGGTTTACGATTGGATTGATTTTAAATTATTACGATCATTTTATGCACTCGAAGGCCAGATCCCGCGATCAAATGCCTTAGAATACATACATGAACATATTAATGCGTATTTGAATAAATACGTGTGTCTTTTGTCATCTCAAATTACTGGAAAAGTAGAAAATACTGATTATAATCAGTACAGCGTCAAAAAATTACAATAAACTAGATACTTAAATCTTATAATAGAAAATGAAGCAAAGTACTGATGCTTAGCACAAAAACATGCATCGACAACGATGATATTACCGATATTATTTCAATAGATAGGTGGAAAAAACAATGTAGGCTATCAAAATCGAAGGGGGGGAGGCAGATCTACGCCCCCGGCGGCCCATTCCTTAATGAAGCTCTTTCGAAACTAATTAGGCACTTCCAACTTATAGTGGATTTGTGAAATTAGATCTTTGGAGGAATATCTTACGTATAAATTCGGATGCTTGCATCTGAATCAGAACAGAACGAGTTTATGTCAGATGAAATCGAAATGAACCAGATTTAGCCAGAGATCCGGCTGAGAGACATTTTTCGGTTATGCTGTTGCATTGAAAAAAATATTGGGAAGATCTGCAGAAAAGTTTGTTCGCAAAAGTTCTCGAGAAAAATTGTTTGCACTTGATAAGTGTTATCAACATCCGAAGTATAGTGTTGGAAAAAATTGTTATATTTAATTGACTATGGTATTTGATGTAATTTATTCCATTTCTACAAAATGAACTTACACTTAAAAATGTTTTGATAGTATGTTAAACATTCGGTAGAAAATTTACGTAGTTTTACTTTTATATAATTTTAATTACATTTATACAGGAAGAAATTTTTGAAGAAAGACATGGGCAGCGTAAAATTCTGGCAAAAGTGAAATTCTGGCAATAAATGGATGTTAATAAATAATGAATGGCCGATAATTAAAAACATTATACAATTAATGAACTCTCATTGTAGAAAATTTCTGATGATTTCAACTTGCATTAATTAATATGAAGGAATAATAGGAATATATAAGGAAGGGATGAATTAATTAATATGAAGGAATGAATAAATCTCAATGAATGAATGAATACATGTCAATGGATGAATGAGTGACTGTCGATGAATGAACGAATGAGACATATAGAGAAACAGACAGACAGAGAAAGAGCTAGAGAGATAGAGATACAGACAGACAGATAGACAGAGAAAGAGACATAAAGACAAAAAAAAGTCAGGGAGTTAGCACGCGAAAGGCGTAGCCCTCTATTATGCATATAAATATATTAAAAAATTTATTTTGCCGAAGGAAAAAAAATGCTTTAAATTTTGTAAATAATGTATGGATTACAAATATATCGGTGAAGCGGACAGTGGGTGGGTGCGATACGCTTTGGTTGTTAGTGCTTGTTCGATGGTGCTGCAGAATATTAGGGCTCCAGTATACTTTTTTTGTTAGTTTTGGAAATTTAGTCCTTGTTATAACCCACCTATGCAAACATACAAAGGCATTAAATTATCCGTTTTGACGTTGACTTCAGCCAAACACTCACACACACTTTCTCACTTATAACATTATTAGGATTAGGATGGCTGTTATACCCGTGACTTCGTTCAAGTATAAGATTTAAAGAAGAATCAATGCATTTATTAAGCAAAACATTTCTCTTCCGATAATTAAAAACATTATACAATTAATGAACTCTTATTGTAGAAAATACTTCTGATGAATTCAACTTGCATTTTCATGTTTAAATATAATATTATCTATTAAATCTCTCTTTTGTGCTTTCTCTGGGATTGAGTGTCTCAAAGAATATAGTTTAAAGTGAATATGTTAGTAAACATTTTAGAAGAAATTTGTTAATTAGCAGATTACTTCAGAAATGACTTTGAGGTGATTAGGATAATCGAAAAATGAACGTATAACATTATGTTTCTATTCCAAAGCATTTCATATTTTGAACAAAAAGGAAAATACAGACTATTTACAAAGGAAATTGAAACGTGGTGAAGCATGCAAGCTCGAAAATAAATAAATTAAAAAATATGAAGTATCTTTCACTCTCATATATTTATTGCATTTTTATTTCACAATGCCATGTTTTCCACAGTTGTATAGAACAACCAACAATTTCAAAATGTTTATCACGACCAAAATACTCTCAAAGCTTAAATGTTTATTTGTTAAGCAATAGAGTTTTGCTTATTGTTTTCAATGAAGAAAAAAATAGGAGTAATAATGCATTTTTGAGAAAATATCAGAAGGGTTAGATTTTCTTTTGTAAATTCCTAAGAAGGAAAATGTTTGAATGTTCCATTATTAAATAAACTTTTCATAAAAGCAAATTCATCTTCGTATGCGGATAAACATGCAGATAAGGCCAAAATAAGAACTCCGAAAACAACATGTTTTCAATAGAGGAACAACAATGATGTCGATGTGGTGACGTTATAATATGCGTCTGGATGTAAATTGCGAGTTTGGATTTAAAAAGTGAAAACTGCCTTAAGGATGTAAAAAAGTTCTTCTCACTTTTGAAGTTTCAACTTACTTGAAAAGATTTAACTAACTTTTTAATTACACAAATAAGTTTTTCAAAAGTAGTAAACTTATCTTCCGAAACCACTCTACATTAACTACTACAAGTAGAAAACAGCTCGATATTTTCTTTCTTTCTTTTTTTTTTTAAATAAAAAATATCAAAATATAACTTACAGAAGTCTTTTTTTGTTTTTCCTTTTTTTGTAATGAAAACTCATGTCAATTTCAAGAAATTATGATGTACTGGAAAACACAAGCGCATTGTCTTATATTTTTGAATGCATCACGATTTTCATTTCGAGAATTCCTGTTCAGCCTCTCCTTATCTTCTTTTCCACATCAACTAATTCTTCCAATTAGACATGTGCTAATATACAAATCATTTCGGGCAACATGTCGATTAACAAATGATACTACTCTTCTTGGCGTTGTGCTGCAGATTCTGGAGAGCGATAAACACAATCGAATTACATGCACCCATATTTAAAGACAAAGCAGTTCGCATTGTATTATTTTTTCAACAGTCCTCCCCTATAATCAACAGGTGTCGGCAATTACAAGGGGTTTTATACCTGCAGCCGTGGGGTGTTCGAAACAATGGCAGTGTCCACCTGCAGTGTTCTGGAGCGTCACGAATCTATCGGGAAATGTGGATGGTGTAGATATCGGTTTCACGATTTTTGCCTTTGGGTTGTGTTCGATGTTTTTATTGCTGCGGTTGGAAATTTCGATGTTCTCTGTTACTGAAGACAGTACTTGATAAGCGAATTTATGTAAATAGCATAATTTTAGGAGTTTGGCATTGAATTGATAGAGTTGCAGATCGAAAGTAAAACCAGAAAGGTCTATAATTGCTATATTATTTGCTTTAGTTATACATATCTAAGTTGGAGGAATTGTGCTAGGTATAGTATTTTGAATAATGAAAACTTCTTTGACCTCTGCAATGAACATACCAACATAGATGTCAATGAACCATACAAATTTCTCAAGCAGCATTCACATTTCCTAATTCTGAATCCTGTTGCTAAATTTTGATATCAAGGAAAGACATTGATTTCCATAACAACACTACTTTGTTCTATTGCAGTCTTTGGCATGAACGTAAGCAGGATTTTCGTTAGTATGTGTTTATGCGAGGGGGATGATGGTGCAAATTAGCCAAATTTTGCCAAAAGTGGCTGGGGCAACGGCAACATCCATGGGTATCCGAGAAGACCGTACCCAGTGGTGGGATCACAAGAATTTGATCGTTCGCTAACATTTCTGTCAGAATGGCTATATATATGCGTTTAATCGAGAACGTCAAGATTCTAATGCTAGCATCTTTTTAATGTTTCTATCAGCATATTGAAAAAAAAAATAAAGCAATTTCTAGGAAATTTTCGAATTTTATAGGAATTTTTTGAAATGGGATTCTATAAAAACGAAATTTAAATGTTTTCAAATGAAATGGCCAACAATAGAGATCGCCCTTACTGTGTTTCATTTCCACATATCCACAAACTTTAAAAAAATCTGCATATTTAATTGTATATGTTATATGGGAGTTGGGAAAACATTTTTACAATAGAAATTTTGAAAAAATGTGTAGAAAATTTCACAAAACATAATTTGATGGACATTAATCCGAATACATGAGCGAAGCAGTATCAAAACAAATTAGATTTACCAATTTATTTGCAATGAAGGAGGCTCAAAGATTGAAATTTTCTTATGGAGTTGTGTTGTTGAATTGTTTGAATTCACGATAAAACTTAATAAGTCTTTCCAAATTCGACTCAATCTAGTTAGTAAAGAAAGAAAGAAAAAACAAATAATAAGAATAAGAATAAAATTTTGAATTTGATACCACAAATAGCACTCTGAAATATCTTTCTATAATAGATCTTTCTATATAGAAATATGTTATCTTCACGACAGTTTTGAAGGCATTTGAATGATCTCGAATTAAAAAATAAAAAATAAACCACGATCAAAACAAACCACGATCAAAACGTTTTGATCGTGGTTTCTTTTTTCTTTTTTTAATTCGAGATCATTCAAATGCCTTCAAAACTGTCGTGAAGATAACATATTTCTAACGCAAGCATTGAACAGGTTCTGTCTTAAGGCAGTTCTCAAATCCAAATTGGCTACTTTATGACACATTTTTTATCAAAAGACACAATTTTTTAAAGTCTCGTTATCCATTTTCGGGCCTCTAAAATACTACTTCAGAACAATGTACTTTTAGCTTTCCTTCTAGGTATTCTTCTGCCTCGTTACATTCTAAGTGACATTCAGATTCAAAATATCAGTACAGTTTATTAGGATTGATGAAAATACTGAGGGCATATTATATGATTTCGCTCTATTTCTCATTTGCAACAACAGAAATGACTGAAGTCCTTCAGACTCAAAAAAAGATTACTTTCTTTTAAGAGGAAGAAGGTCAACAGTATTGACTGACCTGCACCATTTGTAGTACTTCAGTGCGTATGACGAAGAAAGGGAAAACGCCGACATAGTACTCAAAGACACTCACGTCACTTCGAGTATCCTATTAAGACTGTATGTTTTCTATTTTGTCATGGCAACAACAGAGACGACGGAAGGTTATTTTTTGGATGGATCGAAAAGAGATGGCAACATTGCGTGACTCGGAAGAGGAGGGAAAGCCGAAGAGCTCTTCAACGTGAATCTTTACTTCCTGCGAAGAGAAGTAGTAGCAGCCGTCTCCCTCGATATACAGAAAACGATTTAGTAATTGATTTCTTATTGTGTCTTTCCGTGAACCGTTCTAGATAACTAATGACTAGAAAAATAGTAATCAATTTTAAGTACAGTGTGTTTCTAAATGAATATCGGGGTTTTAACGCTTTGTAGTATCTATTATAAAAAACTTAAAATTATACTTAATACATAAAATGAAAGAGCAACTCAAACAGTTTTACCCACAAGCTTACAAGTGTTCAATGTGAACACCTTTCGTCACACGGCACACATCAAGTCGATAGCTCAGTTCTTCCCAAACGTCTTGTTAGTACGTGGGAGGGTAGTAGTGGCTATGCTCACCCGATCTGACGCCATGTGATTTCTACCTGTTGGGGTTCATAAAGGATCGAGTATATGTGCCTCCACTACCAACTGACCTACCCAACCTAAGAAACAGGATTGAGGCAGCTGTTGCAACAATTACCCCACAAACACTAATTAATTTTTGGGAAGAACTGAGCTATCGACTTCATGTGTGCTGTGTGACGAAAGGTGTTCACATTGAACACTTGCAAGCTTGTAGGTAAAACTGTTTGAGTTGCTCTTTCATTTTATGTATTAATTATAATTTTAAGTTGTATATAATAAATACTACCAAGCGTTAAAACACCGATATTCATTTAGAAACACCCTGTATAATTAAATTACGTTCGACAGTGTAAGTATTATGACGAGTTTTTGTTTTAAAATACTCTACTGAGTTAAGAAACAATCACCTGAAGTTACGATTTAGTAATTGATTTCTTATTGTGTCTTTCCGTGAGCCGTGTTCTAGATAACTAATGACTAGAGAAATGGTAATCAATTTTAACGATAATTAAATTACGTTCGACAGTGTATGACGAGTTTTCGTTTTAAAATACAGTGAAACCACCTACAACGGTCACTTCGAACAACGGTAACCTCCGAATACCGGTCATGTTTTAGTGTTACCGAATCTCTTTCCTAGAAATAACATTATAGGAAATCTCTATACAACGAAATCTGAACAACGGCCACCTTACAAGATTTTTTTTAACGTATATGTTTCAACTGCAACTGATATTTCAAAGAATGTGGAGAAGGATTTGCTTATTTATAGTAGTATATCATGCTGAGTTAAATAATATTTTAAATAGAGCCAAAATAACCGTGAAAGACAGCGAGTATGTATAAATGTAGATAATGATTTGGCAGTTTTTTCTACTTTTAATACGGTAGAAGAACTAATAGAAAACAAGATCGATGAGAATAAAAGTGATGACGAAAATGAAGCAGAAGATAATATAGAATTATCACAAAATTGCAGCATAAAATCATATTCTGATGTTCTTTTTAGCTTCAGAGAAATTAAAAATTTTGCACATAATCAAAAAGATAACGAATTATACAACAAATATGTGGAAATGATTATGCATTTAGAGAAAGAGATATGCTTTAAATAAACAAAACAATTAGGAATAAGTGATTTCTTTAGGGTAAAATAATAGTATGTATATTTTAACTGTTAAAATAAAATAATTTTGACCAATTATTTTGATTTTAATGTCATGTAATTTTGAGCTTTTAAAATTTGAACCTCTGAATAACGGCAACCTCCGAAGTACGGTCATTGTATTATGCTCCTAGTGGTGGCTTTATTCAAAGGTTTTACTGTACTCTAATGAGTTAAGGAACAATCACTTGAAGTTGGTTTTATTTTTATTATTATTATTATTATTTTTAAGGGGTTCTCTAATTCCCCGGTCAACAACGCGAAACTTTCTGACGCAATTTTTGACTCACTTTTAAACTTAAAGGCATAAAATTGACAGGTCTCACTATTGAAGCGATTTGAAATCGAATAGAGTTTTCCATTTTATGATAAGTAAATTATAGTTATTAAGTTATAAGCGATTCTTGTCACGCGACGAGAAGTTTTCCCAATTCTCGCGCTTCGACGTCAAGAATTCGGTTCAAAATGTTGACTTTGACAGTATTTTCTGAAACATCTTCTGCCTTTACCAAAAAATGGAAAACGCCATTCGATTACCTCGACTCTACAGACACCACACATTGACGCCACAGATCAAGGCGGTATTGCAAATTTGCTATGTCGCCTTGACTCCGTGCCGCGTTTATCTAGATAGGTTTTTAATTAATATCTCGGCTAGTTACCCATAATTTTTTGAAAATAATTATCAACAACGCTTGGATGATTCCGCTTTGATAGGTACCGCGCTGCTTAACTCCTTCGCTTTTCGCTTGGAAAATGGAGTTTCTGTGCGACGGAAAAATGCGATTTTCTCAAAAACTATGTGATCTATAGAATAATTGCTATAGTTTTCCCGCAAGATTTAAACAAACTCCTACTACCCCTAATTTGTTCATAATTTTAGTTTCAGTAGATTCGGAAATAGGGGGTGGAATGTTAACTTATTTTAACAGTACATTTTCAACGATATCTCTAACAATATACTACCTAAAGTTAACACAAATATATTTTTGAGTTCGATATTACGAGATCTTTCGAACAATACCCCACACGACATACATAAAAAATAAAATAAGTAACTTAATTATCCCCCTAATTTTTTCCTAAAAACATTCATGAATGGCTAATAATTTATAAACATATGGGCCAATAGCCTTTATAACTCTGCCAAGTTTGAACTTTCCACGTTTCCATAGTTTTCGAGAAAAACGGCTGTGACAGACGGACAAACAGACACACGAGTGATCTTATAATGGTTCCGTTTTCACTTTTTGAATACGTAGTCCTAAAAATGGGTGTTAGTTTTCAATATGTTAAATTCATAAATGAACCTATTATTATTGTGTTGTGCAAATTCTTATCACGGTTGTATATAGTTTTATGTCGTAGTTCAATTTACAATCTTATTTCTGATTGCTTTATCAACACTATCATATATATAAAGATACATACAGTGGAACTTCCCTTTAACGAAGTCCCTATTTAACGAAGTTTTCTACTTAACGAAATTTTCTGCAGAACTTTGACTTTGAACACCATTAGCATGTAAATTAATCTCCACATTACGAAAAATATATTCTATATAACGAAGTTTATTCCACTTTTGTACGTGTACAGAATTCAAATTAAGTGATTGCTGTTCGAAGGATATGCAAATTTATTTCAGCGGATTTGATTGTATGAAAATGAACACATTTAAATAATTTCCATTTTGCTTGGTGCTAAATAAAACAATTTTTTTTCACACTAAGAAAAATACTTGTTATCACTATTCTCCCACTCCGAGACTCCAGCGATGACAGTTGGGGGAGGTCAAAGATGAGGTGTCGCAATGGCGTCAGATGCATTGAAACAAAAAATATCTATTAGAGTCAGACACGTACTATTCTGACCTTCCATTGCTGATAGACAATTGCTTTGTACATCCAAAAGAACGTGCTTCAAAATACAAATCGAAGAACATCAAAGTTATTTTTGTTCCTGCCAATACAGCTAAACTTCAATCATTAGTCTAAGGAACAATAAAAAATCTTGAAGTACATTATAGAAAAAGACAGAAAAAAGCCGATGTAGTGAAAACATTAGTTTGAAATTCTGTGTATCAGAGCTGATGAAAGCTTGGGAATGTGACGTGATTTCATCGACCGCACACAACTGTTTTGTAAAAGACGGCTTCATAATTAAAACTGTATCAAATGCTTCTAAATCCAATACCTGTTTGTCATATCTCAAGAAAAAATTTCATGAATTTAAGTTAATTTCTATTTAACGAATTTTCTTAATAACGAAGTTTTTAAGTGTAACGATGAGACTTCGTTAAATGGAAGTTCCACTGTATATCCAAAACTATTACATCAATACTGCACTTTCATGGACGAAAAAAAGGAGGGGGAAAAATGCATATCGAGAGTCCTTATCTTGGCAGGGAATGTCACTGTTGTGCCTAAACTGTCAGTCGGCCCGCGGAGTTTGAGGGCCTACTTCAGAAGGGGCCCCTCTCTTGCGTTAAAAACACGCCGTTTATTGAATTGATCCCATATTAAGCATTCACGTCATAGAAACTTCAAAGCGTGGGAGTTTTTTTGGGTATAAGTTTACTGCTTGCGAGATTTGCGCATTATTACGACCCTGGATTGCATGTGTTCGTTCGGGAACTGAAGTGGTATGGGAAAAAAGTTGAGGGCTGACACCTGAATGACAAGTTTATATGACGACGAATCTTACTGCATTTTTTTTTTTTAAATGTCTTTTAAGGGAACCAGGTACCTTTTATTTTGCAAAGAATGGCAGAAATATCAATTTTACTTTTTTGCTTGAAATGAATTTAAACATCTGGAGTATTTTCGGACGAAGTTTCATTAAGATCCCATAATTAAAAATATACGATAGAAGTTGGAAATTGTACGTTAAACGTGACAAATGAGGTGCGTTCGTACTATAACTAGTTTTACAATGTAAAAAAAATCATCGTTATTATTTCAGTGAAATGAATTATATCGCCTGCTATGAGCGAAATGAGCATGCCCCCCCCCCCTTTTTTTTTTCTTATTACGCATGTCACGTTTACAAATACAATTTTTTTTTTTTTACACCAGACAGCGCCGCAAAATTAAATGGATTTCTTGCTTTGCGAATGATTACCTCCTTGGTTTAATATTTCTATGACTCACGATGAACGGATCTCTTGAGTTTATTTACTTTAATGCAGATAGATATTTGGCTGTTAACCTAATTTCCACTGAAGTTATTTCAGAATCCATACATTTTTTAATGTAACTGCAAACAATTTTTTTTAACGGTATTTCTAAAAATGTAATTTTTATGCAATTATATACGAAAAAATAACTTTTAATAAAAATGGCCGCTTGGTGTATCTAAAAAAGAAATGGTTAGCCCGTATTTGTTTTCCTCAGTCACATGATTTGCGCTTTTATTTATATAGATTGTATAATAGGATATAATAGAATAAATAAAAGTTTTATTAATATATTTTTAACTTTTGATTCGATTTTCATAAAATTTGAAATGACTCGACAAAATTCTGCAACGATTATATATATTAAATTTCAAACCATTCGGTTGGGTAGTTTTTGCGCTGTTATATACGGGCAGACGGACGGACCAGACGACGACTATAGTTGCAACATATTTATTATATAATTACGAACGCATCCAGTTCCTTTGAAAGCGGTTAAAAAAAATCCAGCTTAAGAATGAGAAATTTTCCGACACATCTACGGACCCATTTTTAAATGCAAAAGCATGGCCCTTGCAGGCCTGACTATTGAAGCAATTTGGAATCGAATGGTGTTTTCCATTTTTGATAAATGAATTTCTGGAGTTATAATGAGTTATAAGCGATTGTTGTTACGTAACAACAGGCTTTTCTTCTTTCTAGAGCTGTCGCGTTCGGAAATTCGGCTCAAAACGCCCACTTTGACAGTATTTTCTGAAAGATCTTCGGCCTTTACCAAAAATGGAAAACGCCATTCAGTTACATAATTTCTGAATATGAACACCTGCTAATTAACCTACCAACCATCCTGCTGTAGTCCTTTTGGATTTGAGAACAGCCTTAAATGTTACGGTTGGTTTCAACCAATTTTTTTTTTTTTAATCTACATTAATTATTTAAATCACTTTCTCTACATTTATTTAAAAGCACTCTTTTTTCTTCTGTTTCTAATAAAAATTTAAATAAATAAAAGTAATTGTAATAATAATAATAAAATCAGTTTTTATTTTTTCTTCTTTCTTTTGGCAAAGTAAATTCAACGTTTTTAGTCTAGCATAGCTTCCTGTTTTCAAATACGAAAGATAAGACAGCAAGGGAGGGATGTTTTGTCAGTTAAAGACCGCACAGGTGGAAAATTTGGAGTCATCTAGTCTGACTTTGATATAAGAATGACCGACCGCCCTGTATAGGAATTACGTTATCTTATGAGTGTACTATATACGCAATTAGGCTTTGTAAGCTTACGACAGGCTTCAATGAGCTCTGCTATCAGGCGGATAGCTGGCGCCCAGGTCAACAGAGGCTCACAGGACCCCCTTCAGCACACGCCATGGGGGTGAAACTTGGCTGCCTTCCCCCATGAAGCGGCTGGCAGGGTGGAACGACAGGCTGGTGCCTTCAGGGAGAGTTCATTTTCCCTTTTGTTTCCATTCCCGTACCCCTGGCGGAGTGGTTCGGTCCCGTTTTTCAAGCAGCGCGGGAGAATGAATGTTTACGACACTTGTTGCTTGGCCAAGAGACCTGTCGTTTGACTCGTAAAAAAAAAAAATTCGACTTATTACGGGGCTCGAAGACTGGCCTGTGGGCTGGATCGCGAAGTTGTTGAAGGCGGACAGGTTTCTGGAAGATTTTGTTTTGAGAGTGGGGCATTGATGGCCTACTTTAATTATCCTAAATCATGAGGTTATGATGAAAAGAGGCTATAGGGGCATTTTCGAAGTAAGGATCTGTATCTGATGGAGGGCGAATGAAAAGAAAATATGTTTGACCCATCATGTAGTAGCGGCGTTCCTAGAAAAAGTGTTGTCTTGTGTTGACTTCTTAAGCGGCGGTTGTTAATGATACCTTGACGAAAAATGAATTAATGATTAGACGAGCATCATTTCTGGAGATGGGGCATTATCAATCCTAGACTAAGAAGGCTGGCGAGACTAGCTGAGTAGACTTGCCCGCTTTACAAGGTATCGGTGATGTGACGACGTTTTGAATCGGGAATAAATCAAAATCTCCAAGTGATGTATGGAGTAACGGTGTTGACTCGTAGAGGCAGCTGAAAAGAATAGGTTGAAAAAAAAAAAAAAGGAGATTATGGCAGATCAACATATCTGCAATGAAGTGTGCCCACATTGACGGTAGTAAATATCAAAGTATATTGTAAGTAACCCATATTTCTTCTTTATTACATGTTGTCTACTGTTGTGATATTTATAAATACCTGGAGAAACAAAAAAATATAATTATTGGTATTTTAAGATGATTAACATGTAACCTTTTTGTTTATGATTGAACGACATTTGAATTGTTGGTTTGTTAATAGTTTAAGATTTATGATATTTAATTGAAAATTAATCAATAATTAAATTTTGAAAAGTTGATCCATCTTTAAATCATGGTATTGTGGTAATTTTAGGGACTTTGCTGCTTAATGTAAAGTGTTGTAATAAGTAATTTCAGTATATATTTTTTTTTTGATCAACTTTGTTATTATGTTATTATTATATTTTGTTTGAGAACTACCTTACTTTTATAATTTTTAATTATTCAAATAAAGAAAGTTTTTGTTTATTCTCAAATATGGTATGTTTTTCTTTATATATAATTTTTAAATAATTAATATTTCTATAATTACAACATACCTATAAGGAGGAATTAACCTCTCAGTAAGTGAGATTAAAAATATGAAAGCTATAATTTTGCTAAATTAATATTTTTTTTTTATTTCTTAAATTTTTAATTAATGGTAATAATTTATTTGAAAATTAATTGAGGTTTACGCAAGGTTATTAGATGTAATTATTGTTCCTATCTCAGAAATGGTTATACTGATAATTGATGCTAAAGTAAAATTAAGTCTAATTTCATAATTGATTAATTTAATTTTTAATTATCCTTTCTTTGAAGTATTATTCAAGGCAAACAACAAAATGGTTGTTTTTTGACAAAGTAAAAAAAAAAAAAAAAAAAAAAAAAAAAAAAGTTTTCAGTTATTTTATAGCCACTATACGATCCTTGGTTAACCGATCTGATCTTGTTCACAATCTCCATAGTTGTTCTAAAATTTAGTACATCATCATATCCCTACTCTATTAACGGATTTAACTCTTTCTCCTTTTGGTCCTCATATTGGAGGAATTTCAGGTTGTCTGCATTTTTCCAAATTATATGATGATTACACTTTTGTTAATTTAATGTGTATGGAGATTTGAGCTTGATCGGGTTGGAGTGGAGTTGGGTGTTCTTTATGCAATTCAGTATGCTACTTGATTTAGAAATCTGTTGCCCCTTACTACATTTAACATTGTCTTAAAGTGATGAGTCCAAAATTATCATTGTTGTATTAACCTATTCGGATTCTTAAGTTTTGATATTTTGATTAGTTTAATATAATTTGCTCCCTTTTCCATGGCAACAGATTTCAGTGGAGCTAATCAGGGTATACTTATTTTTTTCTAAATATTTAATTGTCAAGTGAAGATTGAGTAATAAATGAGCTTTTTAAGTTTAAGTAAGTTGTGTTTTAGAAAGAACCCCAAAACCCACAACAAATGGAGCCGTAACAATTCGGTCTCTGGGTTATTGATTTTTTTTTACTTGTATGTATTTATGTATCAAAGAGCAACTGGGTGTTTTTGCAATTAAAATTTTATTTATATGTTCAAGTGTAAAAAGAGGTCTAGGCTCTCTCTCTGTGCTAGTAAGCGACAATTCCCAGTCAAAATTATGTCTTGTGAGCATAACCTTTTCTTATTTACAAAAATCATAATCCTGTACTTAAGTTTTATGTATTTATAAGGTTTTCCTTTCCCCTCTCTTTTTCTCATTTTTAAGTTGCCCCCCCCCCCTTTTTTTCATTTTTTTTTTTTTTTTGGGTTTGTTTGTCATTTTCTAACTATGGCTGATAAGCACTCGGAAGCAATTGCCACTATTCAGCGGAAAAATGCTTTAGTGGATAATTTGTCTAATATTCCCCCATTCAATGGAGAGGCCAGCTCAGTCTGCTTCTCAGATTTTTCTGAGAAATTTGAGAGTTTTTCAAAATTATTCGACTGGACTGAGGAGGAAAAGAAGTTTGTTTTACTTGCTAGACTTTCAGGAGCTGCTTCTAGGCGAATAAAAATTCACAAAGCGAAAACATCTGATGAGCTATTAAAAATCTTAAAAGAGAGTTATACTTCACAGGCCACACCAGATGTTGCCCTCAGTCATTTTTTAAATTTTAAACAGCCACCCAATATGAGTGTTCAGGAGTTTTATGACAAGGCATATGATATGTCATTAAGAACCCTTGTAATTGAAGGTATCCAGGGTGAAGTAGTCGATAAAAGCCGAACGGCTCTACTACACTCCATGCTATTGAGCAATCTTACACCAGAAGTGCGAAAGGGGGTAATTGCGAGAAATCCACAATCCCCAGAAGAGGTCCTCAAAATTGCGCTTCTTGAGGAAAAGGCTTATAGGAGCATTAACCCTTTCTACAACCACCGCGAGGAACTTCTCAACCCTAATTTGACCCAAAACCTACCCTGTGCTGCTGTTTTTCAGCAAGATAGATCACAAAAGAAGGAGATAGACCAACTAAAATCTCAAATTGATGTTTTAGCAGCTAAGATAGACAGTTTAGTTGATCTTAGGGCTAGGGATATGCAGGAAAATAACCAGGAAGTAAGACCCGTAACCTGCTATAGGTGTTCCGTACAAGGCCACTATGCCAGAGATTGTCCACTAAATTTTGTCGACTATAATTTTAGAAGGGGAGGTGGTCAAAATTTCAGGAGCCGTGGGCAAAATTATAGAAACAGAGGTGAAAATCCTAGAGGGAACCACAATCAGCGAGGCGGATATAGGGGAAGAAGAGGTGGTTATTACCAAAACAATAGGAGCACAGCTGCGAACAAAAATGAAGTGCAGACGGTAAATAACACCCCAGTAGCTAACAGTGAAAGTGAGGCTTTAAACTATTAGTGGCCGGATCAGATGTGGTCAACTCGATCCCCCACAGGCCCCTGGACCCCCCAACTGTGTATAGTATGTTTCAGCCCCAATCATATACATTACCAACTGCAAGAATTTACATAAATAAAGTTTGCCTAAATGCATTATGTGACACGGGTTCTGCAATTAATCTCCTGAGTGGTACTGATTGTAACTGTTTAGAGAATTTTGAAATGGAGAATTGCAATATCCCCATTATGACTGTCACCGGTGAGAAAGTTCACCTAAATAAGAAAGTATTTTTAAAATTTGTTTTTGATAATGTTCAATGTCAAGCTGAATTCTATGTAGTGGAAGGTAAATTAGCAGAGGAATTTAATATGATTTTGGGAATGCCATTTTTGAAAGAGTACCGGGCAAGTATAAATTGTGATACAAATGCTGTCGCTCTTAAAGTGCCAGTTTCAGGCCAATGTAAACAAAGCGTAGAAACCCCAAGTAATACTTCAGGGTGTAATACTTGTCTTGCTACTAATTCTGTAAATATTTCTAACTCTGTATATAGTGTAAATTCTAATAATAATTGTATAAATAATGATTGTGTTAAAAATAATTCTGTAAATATAAAATGTGTCAACAAAGTAGGGGAGAATTCAAAAAGTAGTAATGCAAATAGCCCTCCTGAAAATTGTGCATGTGAGAAAGTTCATGACTCAGTTAATATTGAAAATGGGAATCATAGTAGTGAAAATATGGTAGTTCAGGACCCGCAGTTGAGTAATATGAGAAAAGATGTTGAGATAGTCATTCAAACTGAGTCAGATAAGGAAGTTGAAAGTGTTGCGCAGAACTTTTGCATGCAAACAACATCAGGCGGTAGCTCTGAGGGTAATAACACTGAAAATCTTTCAAGTATTCAAAGTGTCGACAACATTCTTTCAGCAGCGAGTCAGGTAACTCAGGGTAATTTAGCTGAAGAGACTACTGAAATTTGTAATATTGATGAAAGTGAAGATTTGGTAAGTATAGAGGATAAGGTACCTGAAGTCGAGGAGGAGAGCAATGAAGATAGCAGTAGTGATAATACCAATAAAAATAAAAATATAAGTTTCGCTGTGTTATGTAGCAAAATTTCAATTCCCCCGCAGTCAAAAATGTTAGCCCAGGTTAAAAGTTATAAGGAAAATTTTATTAAGGAAAATGATATTGTTATGTTAGAACCTTTGGCAAAAAATTTAAATCAAGGTCTCCTTACCTCCAGAGCCATTTGCACTAAAGAACATGGCCTATATATCTCATTTGCAAATTTTTCAGACAATAGTATTCATTTAAATAAAGGAACCTTTGTTGCCAAAATTCAAAAATGTGTAGACCAGTCAAATATACCCGTAACTGATAATAAATTAACCTATAATATAAATTTGGCCCCTCCAATTGGTGACTTTGATCACGCTGATCTCACTTGGAGCTCTGAAATTAATTTAGATCATTTAGAACCCCCATTAAAACTTAAAATGCAAAATTTTCTAGACAAAAACAAAGATGTATTTGCAGCATCGGTCTTAGATTTACCCGGCTGTGATACAATCCCGCATGAAATTAACTTAACTTCAAATAAACCAGTTAAAGGCAAAGCTTATAGAGTCCCCTACAAATTACGTCAAGAAATGGAAGACCAACTTAATACTTTGTTACAGGCGGACATAATTTCCCCTTCCATGTCTGAATTTGCTTCTCCGGTTATTCTGGTTCGGAAATCAGATGGTTCATATCGACTTGCTGTTGACTACAGAAGATTAAATAAAAATCTTGTTAAAGATGCTTACCCAATACCTAACATTACCGACTCTGTTGATGCTTTAAGTGGGGCTAAATTTTTTTCAACGCTAGATTTAACTAGTGGGTTTTTTCAACAGGTTATTCGCCCAGAGGATAGGCATAAAACTGCTATAATCACCCACAAAGGACTTTTTGAGTGGACCCGTAACTGTTTTGGGCTCTCAAATTCAGGTAACAGTTTCCAAAGACTTATGAATGCTATTTTCGGTGATTTAGGCAATCTTGGAATTCTTGTTTATATCGACGACATTGTAATTGCCTCCAGTGATGTTAATTCTCATTTTGAGAAGCTTAGCATGGTCTTTGAAAGGTTAAGACTGCATAAACTTAAACTTAAGCCCAGTAAATGCACTTTCCTTTCGAATAAAATACAATATCTAGGTTTTGAGATTTGTAGTGGCCAAGTATCACCTATCAATAAAAATATTGCCGTAATAGAAAATTTTAAACCTCCAACTACCCGAAAGGCTGTTAGGTCATTTATTGGAACTCTATCTTTCTATAGGAGATTTATACCAGATTTTACTAAGAGAGCCAAAAATCTAATCAACTTAACGAAAGAGACAGGAAAATTTTCGTGGAATGAAGATGCACAGAAAGAATTTGAAGACCTTAAAATGGCTCTTATTTCAAAACCATGTCTTGCACTCCCTGATTTTGAGAAAGAATTCCATTTATATACTGATGCCAGTGGCGAAGCATTAGGGGCAGTGTTATCACAATTAGATGAAAATAACATGCTCCATCCTGTTGCCTTTGCCAGCAGAAAATTGAAAGATGCTGAGACCCGCTACTCCACCACTGAAAGGGAATTACTAGCTTTAGTTTGGGCTACTGCCCACTTTAAATGTTACATTGCTAATACCCATTTTTTCATCTATACAGACCATGCACCTCTAACATTTATGTTAAAAATTCACGACCCTACATCTCGCATGGCTAAATGGATCTGCACTCTCTCAGACTTTAATTTTACAATCAAGTTTGTTAAAGGTAAGTGTAACAGTGTCGCAGACTTCCTTTCGAGGTATGTCAACAATGATAACTCCAATGATACTGTTAATTGTAATTTTTGTATACAAGTCGAAAAGGAAGTTACTTTTATGCCTCATTCCAATCTACTTGAAAAAATTGGTGAATTACAAAAATCAGACAAGAAATGCTGCGAGATTGCAAGAAAACTAGACCAAGGTGTAGAAATTGCTCCTAAATACATGAAATTTTTTTTTAGAGATGACATTTTAGTTTGTGAGGATACGAGGGAGTCAGCTATTTTGAATAAACCTGTAAAGTTAGTCGTGCCAAAAGAATTGGTTACTCAAGTTTTTGCACTAACACATGAGTCCCTAGCGGCTTGTCATCAAGCCTTTCAAAAGACCATTGATCGCATTCGTGAGCACTTCTATTGGCCAGGAATGTCGTCAGATGTCAAGCATCTAGTGGAGTCATGTATTAGTTGCCAGCAGAAGAGAGCTTATAGAGCGAACCAGCTCGCCCCTCTGCAACGTATGCCGACCCCCCAGTTTCCCATGAACAAGGTTCATTTGGATCTCATTGGACCCTTACCACAAACTTTTTCGGGAAATAAGTATATTGTCGCATATATAGATTCATTTACTAAGTGGCCAGAAGCATATGCGGTTAGTTCAACCACTTCAGATGTCATTGCGGACACTTTAGCTGACTTCATCTCACGCTACGGAGCACCCTGTTTTATTACGACGGACAATGCGAAGAATCTAATTTCAGATGCGATAGAGCACGTATATAAAATGTTTGGTATTAAACATATTAAGACCTCATCTTATCACCCGGCTGGCAACTCGCAAGTGGAGAGACAGAATCGTACTCTTAAAAATGCACTTTGTCACATAGTCAACCAAAATCAATCTGACTGGGACACTAAACTCAAATTTGCACTACTAGCTATGCGTTCAGCTGTCCACTCATCAACTAAACTTAGCCCAGCTGCAGTTATGTATGGCAGAAATATGAATCTACCATATAATCTCTTTTCTCAACCACCTTCTTTTAATTATAATGATGCACCCTCTTTTTGTGAACTCTTAATCCCAGCTCTTCAAAAAGTATACACTGAAGTACATAGTAATTTAATTAAAGTTTCTGAGCAGCAGGAAAAATACCGTGAAAAGACAGCTGTTGATAAAAATTTTAAAATAGGAGATCTTGTGTGGTTATTTACACCCACAGTCGCCCCTGGTAATACAAAAAAATTAAGCAAGCAAAATAATGGTCCTTTTACTATAATTGAGAAGCTAAATGAAGTTAATTTTAAAATAGCGCTAGTTGCTAATCCCAAAAATTGTCAGGTTGTCCATGTTGACAGGTTATCTTCTTTCAAAGACAGACTGCCCATCTGGTCCAGTGAACCAAAACAAACAATTGACCTGGGATCGACTGAAAACGTGACCATCGATTCACCACACCAACCGCGCGATTCTCCTCCTGTACGCAGATGCAAACGTAACCGATTCATTCCCTGGGCACCATATGATAGTAACCGCGCACCAGCAGTAGTGAACGTCAACAATAGCGAAACTCCGGTAGCGCCAGAAGTGGAGGAAACAGACAGCGACGCGACTGAAATCATAAATCCCTCTCCCCCACCTCCCATTTCTCCGGAGGTTGCAGCGGCAGAGAATAACGAGATGTGCGTAAATACAAATTTAGCAACGGCAGAAGGCAGCGAGATGCGCGTAGGTAAAAATTCAGCCACGGCAGAAAGCAGTTCAGCTGCTGCGCACAGCGATTCGCGCAGGTCTCGTTCATCGATTCGTCCAGCTGCTAAATCGAATAGAAGTAGTCGTTCAATATCGATTTCTAGAACCGACTATTCGCTACGGGATAGAAGAGACCGTCCGAGTTATAAATACTAACTATTTTTTTTCGTTATTCAGGCATTTTTATCAATTTTACCTTGTTTATTTGTATTTATTTATAGTTTAGTTAATGTGTATGTATATTTAATTATTTTCTTGGGCATTTTAAAACGGAACTTAGTCTTTCTAGCGTATTAAAGGTTTGTTTTGGTTGTGTTTTGATACTTTCATGTAGGCATTTTTAACCCTTTTTATGCTTATACTTAAGGTTTTTGTCTGTTTTATGGTAGATTATGTGGTATATACCCGTCCGCACCCCGTTTTCGTAGATTTTGGGTATATTTTTACAAAAAAAAAAAAAAAGAAACGAATGTAATTTTTTTTACTTTAAAATTTTTTTAGGATGTTGTGTTTTGTATGCCTTTAGATATGTGTAGCCCGTTTTTTTTTTTGGCGTAGTGGCGCTCCAAGATTATGACTTCTTAACCATCAGAAGTGATCATAAATTTTGCCGAGGTAGATCTGTTTAGTTCAGTTTTTTTTAATGCATCAGTGTTTTGTATATAACTTTTTAAGTATGTGTTTACTTTAATTTCTACATTTTAACTAGATAGATTTATTATTTACTATACAGTTTGTGGTTTTATTTGAGCTTAAACTTTAAGGAGTGTGGGCCCTTTTTCTTTTTCTAGTACATACTGTCTCATGTACATGCCTGTATGTTGTTGTGTGTGGCTAAAAGTGCTAAAATTAACTATTTTATTTATTCTACTTCCTATTTTTGTGGAATGTGTGTTTTCCTTCCTGGTGATATATGTCACCACCCCTGTTTTTTATTTTATTTTGTGGAATGTTTTCCCTGTAGTGCCCAAAAGGCCCGAAACTGCTTTTTGCTATAAGTAGCACAGAGGCAGAGATACTCTTTCCCATACACATTACTTGTACGTGCATTTGTAAAATCTACATAATATCCCGAATCATTAGACTGTGTTCGAATACAAACATGTGTTCTCATATAAAATTGTTACAATTGTGTGCGTAATTCTCTAACATGGTCTGTGATACCATAATTTGTGTCTTACAGATGTATATGTATATATTTTGTTTGTGTGTCACCAGTTGCTCTTGTGTATTTTTGTATAATAGAATTAATATGTGTTTTACAAATTTCATTGACATTTACAGTGTTGTAACTATGATATTACTAGTACTTATTTACATTAATAGATAGTGTTGTAATATACTGTGATGCCAATTATTGAAGTTATGTATATAAGCAGTATAATGACAATTAATCAGTGGGCACTTCTCTTCTTTTTCGGCTATTTTTTTTTTTTTTTTTTCTCAAAATTCAATTTATGTATTATTTACAGTTCTGTTACCAGAAATTTCAGGTAGGATGCAGTTATGCGTAGGAATGACAGTAGTAGGGAAGTGAGGTTTCACAGTCAGGTGGAACATGTGTTCTTCTACAGATGCAGAAAATACCTTGGTCCTTTTAGTGGTAAAATCAGCCTTGTGGTCCCTCCTCTGGTAGTACTCTTTTATGGTCATGTTTCAGGTAATATTTTAGGTAATGGTTTCTACGGATGTGCGAGCTCTGGTGGTATATATCCGGAATATATTGTCAGGGTGGTATTTCAGCGGTGAACTCTCTGGATCCCGTCCCGGATCGATGTATGATTTGTGTTTGTGGGTCAGTTTTTTCAGTGTTGAGGTCCCAGCATGCCATGTGGTACCCAGTTACCTTTCAAAAAAATAATTTGTTTTCTCAAAAAATTTTTTTTTTAATTAGCCGGGGGGAGCAATCTTGTTACGGTTGGTTTCAACCAATTTTTTTTTTTTTAATCTACATTAATTATTTAAATCACTTTCTCTACATTTATTTAAAAGCACTCTTTTTTCTTCTGTTTCTAATAAAAATTTAAATAAATAAAAGTAATTGTAATAATAATAATAAAATCAGTTTTTATTTTTTCTTCTTTCTTTTGGCAAAGTAAATTCAACGTTTTTAGTCTAGCATAGCTTCCTGTTTTCAAATACGAAAGATAAGACAGCAAGGGAGGGATGTTTTGTCAGTTAAAGACCGCACAGGTGGAAAATTTGGAGTCATCTAGTCTGACTTTGATATAAGAATGACCGACCGCCCTGTATAGGAATTACGTTATCTTATGAGTGTACTATATACGCAATTAGGCTTTGTAAGCTTACGACAGGCTTCAATGAGCTCTGCTATCAGGCGGATAGCTGGCGCCCAGGTCAACAGAGGCTCACAGGACCCCCTTCAGCACACGCCATGGGGGTGAAACTTGGCTGCCTTCCCCCATGAAGCGGCTGGCAGGGTGGAACGACAGGCTGGTGCCTTCAGGGAGAGTTCATTTTCCCTTTTGTTTCCATTCCCGTACCCCTGGCGGAGTGGTTCGGTCCCGTTTTTCAAGCAGCGCGGGAGAATGAATGTTTACGACACTTGTTGCTTGGCCAAGAGACCTGTCGTTTGACTCGTAAAAAAAAAAAATTCGACTTATTACGGGGCTCGAAGACTGGCCTGTGGGCTGGATCGCGAAGTTGTTGAAGGCGGACAGGTTTCTGGAAGATTTTGTTTTGAGAGTGGGGCATTGATGGCCTACTTTAATTATCCTAAATCATGAGGTTATGATGAAAAGAGGCTATAGGGGCATTTTCGAAGTAAGGATCTGTATCTGATGGAGGGCGAATGAAAAGAAAATATGTTTGACCCATCATGTAGTAGCGGCGTTCCTAGAAAAAGTGTTGTCTTGTGTTGACTTCTTAAGCGGCGGTTGTTAATGATACCTTGACGAAAAATGAATTAATGATTAGACGAGCATCATTTCTGGAGATGGGGCATTATCAATCCTAGACTAAGAAGGCTGGCGAGACTAGCTGAGTAGACTTGCCCGCTTTACAAGGTATCGGTGATGTGACGACGTTTTGAATCGGGAATAAATCAAAATCTCCAAGTGATGTATGGAGTAACGGTGTTGACTCGTAGAGGCAGCTGAAAAGAATAGGTTGAAAAAAAAAAAAAAGGAGATTATGGCAGATCAACATATCTGCAATGAAGTGTGCCCACATTGACGGTAGTAAATATCAAAGTATATTGTAAGTAACCCATATTTCTTCTTTATTACATGTTGTCTACTGTTGTGATATTTATAAATACCTGGAGAAACAAAAAAATATAATTATTGGTATTTTAAGATGATTAACATGTAACCTTTTTGTTTATGATTGAACGACATTTGAATTGTTGGTTTGTTAATAGTTTAAGATTTATGATATTTAATTGAAAATTAATCAATAATTAAATTTTGAAAAGTTGATCCATCTTTAAATCATGGTATTGTGGTAATTTTAGGGACTTTGCTGCTTAATGTAAAGTGTTGTAATAAGTAATTTCAGTATATATTTTTTTTTTGATCAACTTTGTTATTATGTTATTATTATATTTTGTTTGAGAACTACCTTACTTTTATAATTTTTAATTATTCAAATAAAGAAAGTTTTTGTTTATTCTCAAATATGGTATGTTTTTCTTTATATATAATTTTTAAATAATTAATATTTCTATAATTACAACATACCTATAAGGAGGAATTAACCTCTCAGTAAGTGAGATTAAAAATATGAAAGCTATAATTTTGCTAAATTAATATTTTTTTTTTATTTCTTAAATTTTTAATTAATGGTAATAATTTATTTGAAAATTAATTGAGGTTTACGCAAGGTTATTAGATGTAATTATTGTTCCTATCTCAGAAATGGTTATACTGATAATTGATGCTAAAGTAAAATTAAGTCTAATTTCATAATTGATTAATTTAATTTTTAATTATCCTTTCTTTGAAGTATTATTCAAGGCAAACAACAAAATGGTTGTTTTTTGACAAAGTAAAAAAAAAAAAAAAAAAAAAAAAAAAAAAAGTTTTCAGTTATTTTATAGCCACTATACGATCCTTGGTTAACCGATCTGATCTTGTTCACAATCTCCATAGTTGTTCTAAAATTTAGTACATCATCATATCCCTACTCTATTAACGGATTTAACTCTTTCTCCTTTTGGTCCTCATATTGGAGGAATTTCAGGTTGTCTGCATTTTTCCAAATTATATGATGATTACACTTTTGTTAATTTAATGTGTATGGAGATTTGAGCTTGATCGGGTTGGAGTGGAGTTGGGTGTTCTTTATGCAATTCAGTATGCTACTTGATTTAGAAATCTGTTGCCCCTTACTACATTTAACATTGTCTTAAAGTGATGAGTCCAAAATTATCATTGTTGTATTAACCTATTCGGATTCTTAAGTTTTGATATTTTGATTAGTTTAATATAATTTGCTCCCTTTTCCATGGCAACAGATTTCAGTGGAGCTAATCAGGGTATACTTATTTTTTTCTAAATATTTAATTGTCAAGTGAAGATTGAGTAATAAATGAGCTTTTTAAGTTTAAGTAAGTTGTGTTTTAGAAAGAACCCCAAAACCCACAACATAAATGTCAATAAATATAATGCAAAAAGTCCAAAGGTTGTAAAAGGCTTTTTTTTGTAACCAAAAAAAAAAAAAAAAAAAACGTAAATTTTAGACCAAAAAGGTTAGAACCTTTCCACTCTCAAATTATTCTTATCAATTTGTGTTTTTTCAATGCATCAGTATGACCAAAATGCCAAAACTTCAACATATATTCTTCAATTGACTCAATTTCTTTTGATGGATGAACTTTATAGTGCATTTCATAAAATTAAGAATAGGAATCTCAAAAATTTCGCAAAAATTGATGATTGCATTCTTTAGATTAAGAACATATTAACTGTAGAAAAATTGCATTCCAAATGCATCTAAATAAAATATTACGCAAGCAGAGATCATGTAAACAGATATGTAGGTTTACATCCTAGAAATATAATTAAAAAAAAAAAAAAAAAAAAAAAAAAGCAATTTACCAAGCATGTTCGAAGTGTTTTCTCTCATCTGCAATACATAACTCACCTCTTCTACTAATGTTTCTGCAAATATTTCGTAGTTCTTCCTTGATTTACATTTCTAAATTGATATATGGTCCCTTTTCAAAATGATAAAATTTCAGGTGTACTTCATCAGAAACTTTTCACATTCTGTTGTCCAGAGAGAAAATGATGCCTTATCTCTCAAAATGTCAAAAGTATGAAGAAGCAATTAGGGATCCTTTTAAAATATCTTTATTCAAAGATATTGACTAAAATCAATCCTCAAGTAAAGATTTTCATGCTCAACAAGCATGTTTTACAGACAAACATGATAAATTAACAGCATTAATACTAACATTAAAATTAATATTATTTTGCTACTGTTGCTTGTATGAATTCAATTACGCAAGCTGGAAATTTTTAATTGAGCATCAGTATCATAAAAAAAAAAAAAAAAAAAAAAAAAAAAACCTATGTTCGGATTTGAGAAAACTGTTTAATACATCATAAAAACTACCCAGAAACGTTTCCGAAAATTAGTGGCAATAAAAGAAACTTTGTTTTTATAAATGCTACTTTAAATCTAAAAAATATAATGATTTCTGAGGTTTCTAAAGATAAAGAACGCTTTTCGAAATAAAGGGTACTCGGAAAGAGGCTAATATATATTTCTATTTGGGTTCATATTAGATATTCGTATATTAAGAAACATTTATCTGTTTTTACAGTGCAGACTTTGCAATATTATCTATTCCAGTATTGGGGTTATTAATTGTGAAAAAATATAGAAGTATCATGTTTATTTTTATTGCATCGGATTTTAAAAACAATCGCGAGGTCTCTAAAAAATCTATTTTACATAATGTACATCGTATAGATTTATATGTATATTTAATTATGTTTCTAATTTGCTGAACTGTATGAAATCAACTCGGAGGACGTTTGCGTCCCGCGGGCCGCATAGTTGGAAGCCACTACATTATACAGTCCGTTCATGCAATTCTCACGCGATTCATTAGTCAAAATGATCACTGACTTTTTTTTCCGAGTGAGAAGGTTATTGTAAAGGAGAAGACAGTTTTAAAGGCAAATATGGAATGTTCCTTGTCGGTTCCCCTATGACCATGGAAAGGCATTCGTGTTTTCTTTTAATTTCTCATAGGAAAGTTATTATTATTTTTTTTTAAATTTTTCAACCAATATTTCAACAAAGAAGGTTACAACTCGTTTTTACGGCCATGACCAAAAGTATTGATCACTCCCATATTTTTAATACAGGGTGGCCATAAATTCCTTACCTCATAACTTTCTGCCATTAGATGGAAATGTACTGGAATTCTTCTGTACAGCCCTGTATATTACCTACGGATTTTTATACATGCCTCATATTAAGCTAAAATTTCGATTCCTGCAAAAAATTCATAACGCTACTAAAACACGTTTCCAGAAATTATAGAAATTATTTATAGATGACAATGCATCTAGTTCTTTGCGAATACGAATTTATTTATATTCTACAAACATCTTAGTATACTAAATATAGATAAGCTGGAAAATGCATAGCTCAATTAAAAACTACCTTCAAGAAATTCACGCCTATACACAATAATGTTTATCAATTCTTTTGTGTAACCCTGTATATGGTCTATAGAATTTATACACACTAAGTACCATTTTTTTTTTTTTTTTTTTTTTTTTTTTTTTTTTTTTTTTTAACTTAAAACTCACTTCCAGCAATTATCGCTAAGAGATAGATAGAGTTTTCGTCAGTTCTTTCTTTGGAAACATGATAACATATCGGTATATGTGCTCTACTTAAATCTTCATGAGTTGAATATATTGAAGCGATTACAAAAGCGTCGTAACTTTAGTTGAGCAGAACGTAATCTTGAAAACATAAACAATTTTTAATATTACTCATTTAATGATAATCATTCTGTAAGTTTTAATGACAATATTTTTTTTAAAGTTTTTTTTTTTTTAATTACTGTTCAAATGAAAAGAACAACACATTGTTATTATTTTATTTCTATTTATTTATTTTGTGTATTTTATTTATTTATTTATTTATTATTTTATTTACTTATTTATTTATTATTATTTTTATTTATTTATTTATTATTTTATTTACTTATTTATTATTATTTTTATTTATTTATTTATTATTTATTATTTTATTTACTTATTTATTATTATTTTTATTTATTTATTTATTATTTTATTTACTAATTTATTTATTTATTTATTATTTTATCTACTTATTCATTTATTATTTTATTTACTTAGTATTTTATTTACTTATTTATTTATTATTTTATTTACTTAGTATTTTATTTATTTATTTATTTGCTTTTAATGATTTTTACTAATTCAGTTAATCAAAATGCATTATAATATTTAGCAGTCTAAGCCAAATTTTGATTGTCAGGCAATGTACTCAAAAAAGTTTCGCTTTCGGCATTCTGAGAGTATACATTATAGAGCGCAAAAGGGTTGAAACGCTCTTTAATTTTGTACCTGTTGGAGATAAATAGGCAAAGTCTCAAAAGTATTAAAAAAAAGTTAGAAATAAGAATATGTAACTCAAATAGTCCTCGAAATAATTTTAAAAGCTACATTTTAAAAAAAATTATACGATTTTTGTAGACAAACTTGGCAAATTGAAAATTATTTCATTTTGCTCGAACAAGATTATTACAAACAGATGTATTACAACAGTATCGATAAGGGAAATAAGCTGACTTAGACAACTTTTTCGTATCATTTAAAAGGTAAGGGACAGTTAAAAAATTCATGACTGCATTCTTTAAATTAAGAACATGTCAACTGTGAAAAAATTGCTCTCTAAATGCATCTAAATAAAACATTACGCATACAGCGATCATGTAAACAGAGATATGTAGGTTTAAATCCAAGAAATATGATTAAAAAAAAAAGAAAGTCACAAAGCATTTGAAAAATGTTTTCTTTCATTTACAGTAACTCAGCTCTTCTACTAATGCTTCTGCAAATATTTTTAGTTCCTCCTTTCTCTCGCAATATCTCAGAGATTTACATTTCTAATTTGATATATAGTCCCCTTTCACAATGGTAAATTTTTATGTGAATGTCAGTCAAACACTTACTCACATTCTGTTGTCCAGAAAAAATGATGCCTTATCCTTCAAAATGTCAAAAGTATAAAGAAACAATTAGGGATCTTTTGAAAATATCTTTATTTAAAAACTTTGACCAAAACCAATTCTCAAGTAAACATTTTCATTCTTAACAAACATGTTGTACAGACAAACATGACAAATTGAAAGCATTAACATTACATTAAAATTAATATTATTTTGTTACGCTTGCATGTATAAATTCAATTGCGCAACTGAAAATTTTTAATTGAGAATCAGTAGCATCCGAAAAACCTAAACATTTTCATGCTCAACAAACATGTTGTCCAGACAAACATGACAAATTGACAGCATTAACATTAACATTAAAATTAATATTATTTTGCTATTCTTGCATGTATGAATTCAATTACGCAGCTGACAATTTTTAATTGAGAATCAGTAGCATCCGAAAAACCTATGTTTTCGTTTGAGAAAACTGATTAATACATCATAAAAACTACTCGGAACCGTTTCCGAAAATTGGGGGCATTAAAAGAAACTGTTTTTATAAATTCTTCTTTAAATCTCGAAAATATAATGATTTCTGAGGTTTCTAAAGATAAAGGAACGCTTTTTAGAATCGTGAGTAATTCAGAAGAGGTTATTGTATATTTTCTTTCGTGATTATATTATATTTTCGTATATTAATAAACATTTGTCCCTTTTTTACAGTGCAGGCTTGCAATATTACATATTCCAGTATTGGGGTTATTAATTGGGGGGAAAATATAGAAGGGTGATGTTTATATTTTTATTGTATCGGTTTTTAAAAACAATCGCGAGGTCTTTAAATAAATATATTTTACAAAATATAAATGTATGCATCTGAATATATTTACCGAAACGTCAGTTGAGGCTCACTGTGAAAACCCAAAAAGTTTTTGGTTTCCGTCTGTTTGTCTGTTTGTTTGTCTGTCTGTCTGCTCCGCGATAACTGCTGCAAAAATTATCCGATTAGGTTGATTTTTGTTATGTATGTTGGCGAAGTACTCGGAATTAGCAGTATAGTTTTTAGTTACATTTGGTTCATTCGTTTGAAATATATAGAACATTTCTTTTTAGGTCATAATGCTTTTCAATGGGAAGTCAGACGATTTTTTTAAATTTTAACATTCACTGAAAAGAAAATGTCGCATTGGGATAATTGTAAATGCTAAATTTACGAAATGGAGATCTTTATGTAACCCAATCGCTTTGAAAAGTTGCCAGTATATTTATTAGAATTTCGAAATTAATTGCATAAATTATTGGGAAATTTTATGCATTAATTTGAAAGATATGAAACATTTTAATTTTTCATTTTTTACAAAAAATTCCAACGCATTTTTTCCCCTCTCTTTCATTAAATGGTTGCTAAGTAACTATGTTTCAAAGAATATCAAGAAAGGAAAATTCAAGTGAATCGTATTATTTTGACGCAAAATTTTATTAACAAAATAGCTAATTTTCGGTTGATTTAAGTTTTTAAAATGCTTTTTTTAATGAAATAGATGAGAATTTATTTTAACTACTAAAGAAAGATGACCAAATCGGTTTTCCAAATGAAAATAATACAAACGTTGAATGTGTAAATTGAATATAGTTCACTTAAGAGGAATTGACATTTGTATAAGTATATTTTATGCACGAAATTTTATTCAATTTCAGCAACATATGAAGTTCAGCGGTTGAAATATAAGTATTCTTTTAAGGATAGGATAAAATCTCTTGTTATGGTTATTCTAATGAAATTAAAATAGTAAATACATTCAGAGATATACTCAAGAAATGAAACAGCACAATTACTGGAAATTGAGACTATATAATTAAAGCGACAACGGGAGGTTCAGGGAGGCGGAGCCCCTTGAAGTAATGTATTGTTATTCTGAAAAAATACAGTAATAAACAGTTTGTCCTATCATTGCATAACATTGTGCTTAATGCGATACTTCTAAAAAATTTCCGAAACTTTCCATAAATTTTATATTCTTATAAATGTATAAATAACTTTAAACTAGTCGGATGTGTCAATCCCAAAACTTTCTTCTATCTCACACAGGTTTCGAATACATTAAAAAGAATCAGCACCAATTTATCAAGGTCTAACTGAAACTCAAGTTTTATTAAATTCCGTGCAATATTTCTTGAGGTATATGACTATCGCTAAAATGGTGTAAATCCTCCAAAATGCTGCATAGCAGCGCACCTGCTGGGCGATTTTTACCAAAAACTAATCAGCACCAATTTATATCAGGGACTAACTGAATCTGAAGTTTAATTAAATTCCGAGCATTAGTTCTTGAGATAGAGCGCCCACAAAATTTTTGTCACATACAGACAGACAGACAGACAAACAGAGTCACAGACAGACATTTGAAGGAGGAGTTCGTTTAAGCGCGATAATGTCTCAAAAAGATTAAAAAAGGATAAGATAAAATTCTCATCTTTTCTGAAGGTGCATCTCACTTCTCATAGTAATCCAGTTAAAGGTAATCCAAGCTATTAGTAAATCGTTCGCACTGAACACATCACGTTTGCTGAAAAAACTAAGTTTAAATATTAGTATGAGGCTAAATAAATTCACATTTTCTTGATCTTGATTAAATATATATTCAGTTGTTTAGAGCACATGGACATTACAAGAATTAACATTTAACAATTAAGTTTAAATTATATTTTAGTTGACATTGTTGAGCTTATTCGCTCTAGGCTCTAGTTGTTTACGCGTTTATTTTGGGAGAGGACTGAAGAAATTAAAATCATAATAAAGAGTTCAGAGTTTTTCCATTACATCATTCTTACGTCAGAGGAAATTACACATTACAAGGTTTGAGCGTAAGAACGTAATTGGAATAATAATGTTTATAATTATTGTTCTAATGTCTTTAATCTATTTCATATAATAACAGTTTATCAATTTAGAAGAGCTTTTGAACATTTATTTGATGTTGAGTGGTCATAAATCTCACTTTTCAATTCATTATGCGTTGAAAGAAATGTTGTAGCTATTTCTTTTTTTTTTTACCAAGGTCTTTCCTTCTTTCCCCTTTGCAAGAGGAAATGAAAGAGTAGTTTTTCTGTAAATAAATTTCTCGGATGAGGTTAATATTTATAACAACATTTTCTAAAAAACAGTCAAATCATGTTCAGGACCTTCTAAAACGTATAAATCTGTCGAAAACCGGAAGTCGAAAATTTTTATGATTCCAATACTTTCTTCTTGTAAAGATAGAAGAAAGTAAAAATTGAATTTTAGGATATCAAATCTTATGCAGATAATGTTAAAAATTAATGAGATTAATGAACAATGATTTGTAGAGCTGTCGTTGAGGCCTCTGATCTGTAGATTTACTAGTTATATATATTTTTATTTATGTATTCAACTAGCTGAGCTGCATGAAATAAACTCGAGGGGCGCGGACCACTGCATTGTAATACAGTACGTTCATATGCAATTCTCTCCCGAATCATTAGTCAAAATGATCACGGACTTCTTTTTTCCCCAGCGAGAAGGTTATTGTAAAGGAGAGGTTAAAGGTAAAGATAGGATGATCATTGTCGGCCAGACTTCAAATTCCCTTTCCCCAATGTTAAACCAATGTCCATGGAAATCCATTCCTTTTTTTTTTTAACCATTTGGAAAATGGTTGTTGTTTTCGGTCGAGAATGGACCTCTTGACGTCGTCACTTTATTTTTTAAAGCGTTTTTTAGTGTTTTTAACGAAATTCTGTAACTTTAGAAGAATTTTTAACGAAATTCTGTAACTGTAGAAGAATATTTCTTTGAATAGGCAATAGAAATGCAGAAAATCGTTACATAAATGTTAAAGTTACAAAAAGGATAGATGCAAACTATCAGATATGAAAAAAAAAGAAAAAAAAAACGAATTCAAAAATGGACGTCGGATGAGAAATCGTCTTATAAAGCAAAAAACGGTCTTCAACTTCAATTTCCTCAAAATACCTTTAGCTCAGACATCAATCTAAACAAGAGTTAAAGTTATTGAAGGAAGGACCCGACAAAATATTAAGGTATATATTAAGGATACGGTATAGCAATGAAAAATGCGTTTCAATAACTGCGGCGATGGTTCAAACGAATATTTTTGCGAGGACAGAGAATTCCAGGATCTCTTCAACTGTAGCAATGGAAAATGCGTTTACTTGTAGATGGTTCTGATGAATACTTTTGAATAATTAATATTTTTAATTACTTTAAAAAAAAAGTTTTTTTTTTTTTTTAAAGCTTTTGGAACATTTTCCCGATGGTTGTTGTAATTTGTTAAATTATAATTTTTTTTTTATATTATCATCGGAAAGTTTTTTTTTTTTTTTTTTTTTTTTTAATTTTCAACAGACCCTCGACAATGCGGATGTTACGACTTGCTTTTACAGCTATATCAAAACGCATTGAGTATCCCGATATTTTTAATACAGGGTGTCCATAAATTATTGTCGGGGTTCCCTTATCTCATAACTTTGGATTTAAGAACATGACAAAAAATATTATTACATATTCGTAAAGTACAACTCAAAAAGCTTTTTTAATAACACAAACAAAGTTACATATGCGTAAAGTTGGAAGGCAAAACGTTAGTAATCAATAACGATTATAATCAAATAATAATTAATATTAAAATTTTATCAAATTTATCAAAACGGTCAAAGCGACGTTGTGTAGCAGTGATAGATTTTGTTTGAAGAACCACAATACACAATACTCACATTTCCTTCTTTTGTACACTCGCCATTTTAAATTCTCACGTCTCAGCCATCCACAATGAGACGCTACTAGGGTTGCTGCATAAATTACTGGATAATACTCAACTTTGTTTGTGTTATGAAAAAAAACTTTTTGCGCTGTACTTTACAAATATGTAATAAATAACAATTTTCTTCATGTTCTTAAAAATAAACTTATGAGGTATAAGGAAACCCCATCAATAATTTATGGACACTTTTGCTTTCAAGTAATAGTCGGATTCAAACGTTTAACTGCATACAGTTATGAAATTCTTTTTCAATTTATTATAGTTTATAAAAAAATAATAGTAAACGTACAACTCAGGTTTTAATTAATAATTTTAATTAAACCATTTGCTTTAAAAACGAGTTTTTGACCAAAAAAATTACTGAACTACTTTGTTTTACTGGAAATTTTCTTGTTATGTTATGTAAGTTAATATAGGTAATAATGAAAATTAGAATAATTTTTGCTGAAAATGTCAAAACATAAAAAAATTAGTCTTCATAAATAAATAATAATAAAAAAAATTCTTTTAAATTAAATTAAAAAATATTAATATATATATATAATATGTTTTAAAATGTGTTTATAAATAACTACTAAATATACTTAGATAGTTTATCTCGATCCAGTTTGGATTTTTGACTACATATGTACTATAAATATTGGGACTGTTTGAGGCAACAAAAAGTAAATCGATATTTAGACCGTTTTCAGAGTACGGTATGCCCTTAAAGCGCTGAAACATGTAATTTAATAAATCTGGTTAACAACTAGCTTAGGAAAAAAACTCAAAATAAAAAAAAAGCGAATTAAGCTATATCACTCTTTTCTTCGTGCCCTTAAAAACTAGGGATTAAACGAGCGCACGTGGCTGGAAACGCACGGGACAAACGCTTCGTGTGTTCGGCCGCCGTTTTTGACCCAGCGTACAAGTTAACGTTAAATCCTGCTCAAGCGTACTTATTATATTCTCCAGCTCAACACCCCGGGGTTAGAAGCGAAATGCTGAAGAGAGGCATGCTCTGAACCGCGGATTATGACTAAGATATTTAATATTTGGAAAGAGCCACACTTAGATGAGGGTAAGAGTTACATCTGCTTGAATCGCTTTACCCCTTCTGGGTGAAATATCATAACTCTTATTCATGTGTGTGTACTTTTTGAAAATCCCAGTCGAATTATCTTTAAAAAAGGGAGAGCGAGAAGGTTACCCATACAACGTTAAATGAACATTTTTATAGCAAACCATCATGTCACTTAATAACATAACAGCTGATGCTTCTTTAAACTTATACACTGCAAAAAAAAATGTTGATTTTACAGTATAATACTAGCAATAAAATAAACAGTAATACGCTACCGCGCATGCGCGGCAGCGTATTACTGCTTATTTTACTGTTTATTACTGTTAATTTTACGGTATAATACTGGCAGCTGGGGTGCTAGTATTATACTGTAAAATCAACAATTTTTTTTTTTTTTTTTTTTTTTTGCAGTGTACGCATGTGTCTTTCTCTGCTCTCAGTAGGGTTATTCTAGAATCAAATGTTACCGCATTTCAATCGGGAACTGAAGATGTATAAGACAAGAAAGAAAAATCATGCATACAGCATAGATTACGAAACACTTTCCAACACTAACAAATTATTAGTAAGAAAATTAATTTTTTCCTAGAATGAAACGAGATATATAAATAAGAAATTTAAATAATACATAACCCAGCAAACATCCATTTTCAGCAATTGCTGCCCATATTCGAAGTCTTTCGTGCAGCCCTATATATGATTTACAGAACTTGTAAACAACACGTAATGCACTAAAAATTAAGGTATCTGCAGGTAATATGGTCACCCTAAGGTTACACATTTTTAAACAATATAGTAATAACTGATTTTAAAAAATAATAACAATTGACTAAGAAAGTGGGCACTTTTTAGCACTGGAAAAATATTTTAAAATTTAAGTCAGTCAAAACTTACACCTGTTTCTGATTGTTAAAAAAATGCTAGTTGATGAAGGTAATGCCCATATGTAGGTAATATTCCCATAGGTGTCTTAAAATGGAAAAGCAAATTAACGCAGAAAAAAAAACCAAAAAAAAAGAAAAAATTAGTCAAAAAAATTATATTTTGAAAATTTTTAAAAATAATAGGAACATTAATATAAAGTAAATTTACACAAAAATTAAAAAATAAAATAAAATGCATTTACTGAAAAAAGTATTTTTAATTTGTTTTTTAACGCGTAGAGCAAACGAAAACTTTTGTATCTTAACTGGTAAGACCGACACATTTATCATGCACTTAATTACGACAAACAACACATAATCTCATATCTATTAGCTTTTTCGCCCATTTGGCCATATTGCCAACAAAAACCAATTTTATAAAAGTGTTCGTAATTCTGTCTGCGCACGCCGATATTGAAATTCGTTTATACAGTGTGACATGTTGAAAATTTCACATGCTCACATGCTTGGAAGATAAAGATAATCCCTTACGAATGAAAGGCCTTTTGTGAATTGTCACTATTCAAGTAAGAGTACTATACAGAAGGTTGACAGGTGGACGTGAATCGGATAAACACTTACTTGGAGAAATGGGATAATCTCCTAAGAATGAAAAATAGAACTAGAGATTGGGGTCTTTCATTGTCCACGGGAGATAAGAGACTGGTGCAGGTGTGGGAGTGAAAGAATGCTTTCTGCAGAAATTCCTGGAATGCAAGGAAAGCCCCTAGGAAGTGAAATTGCAGACGGCAGTTGGATGTTGAAGGGGTTAGAGAGAGGTTCGCTTTGAGCGGAGGTCAGAAAGGCTGGTTTCTGAAATGATGCTTATACAACGTGGATATGTTCATCGTATTTTTTTACTTATATTTTTTTAAATGTTAATTTAAAATAAAGTTTTTTTCGTTTCAAACGATAAATGGATTTCATTAATTA
Source organism: Maratus michaelseni (assembly GCA_963931845.1). Taxonomy (NCBI): domain Eukaryota; kingdom Metazoa; phylum Arthropoda; class Arachnida; order Araneae; family Salticidae; genus Maratus; species Maratus michaelseni. The sequence goes on along the minus strand of OZ007591.1, from coordinate 35,904,102 downwards.
TATATACATGTGTTCACGCTACCACAGCTATAGTATAGTATATATAAATAATTGGTGGCAGCAAATGGGATATGTGATCTAAAGTAAATTAGATTACGGATCTATGCGTTAACCTGATTAAACAGATGAAGAGCCAGTGGAAAACGGACAAGCAGAGTTTTGGAGTCTTGGAGCCTAATTGGAGTCGTGGATTTTTCTTGGAGTTCTAGCAAGCAGAGAACTGGTAAAAGAACTTTATCGACAAAAGCTGTGTAGTGTATGGACAGTCAACTATAGATTTGGTGATACGTGTTTGTGCTTCTTAATATATCAGTGGAATGAAGATATGCGGTGTACCATCTAAGTTGTCTACATACGGATCTAAGGTGCAATTAGTGCCTCATAAATTGAGTGTCTTCAAATCTTCAAACATCTGTGTGTGCCATCTTTAAAAGTGCTTGGAAGCCTGGTATCAGTGTGGAGGAAATATTTGCATCTGGAGGTAAGCTCTTTTATGAAATCTTCTATAGAGGTCTGTTTTAAATTAAATTTTGTGTATAAATTTTAATTTTGGGGAACAAAACTCTATGTGAAATTTAAGAATTCTAGGGAAGCTATTAATTTGGTATTTAAATTTTAGTTAGAATTTTTATGTTTGTTGATTTTCTGGTATCTGTTTGGTATAATATTGGGTTAAGAAAATTATATACTTATGTATATGTTAAAATTTACTTGGGGTATAGTAAATTGTTATTGATTAATTGAGATTATTAATCAGGGTATTTTAATCATAGTTTTGTATAAAACTTTTGGAAATAAGAGTTTTGTTTATATACATTTTATTTCTTACAGTAATAAAGTTATAGCTTAATTTTATGGGTATACTGTGGATGATTATGATTAATGTTACAAAATAAATTCATGTTATACTGTACTGTTGGGTATAAAATTTATTTTGGGGGATATACTCAGTTTGAAAGACGTCACTGTTGCATGAGAATTTGCTATATTAAAATTGTGTCGTTTTTGAATACATTATTATACGTATAGTGAAGAAAATTCTATTTCTGTGTTTATTGTATTATTGTAAATTGAATATATCTGATATTTTGAAATTTATTATATTTTGGAGGAAAATATGGCAGAATATTTAGGAAAATATAATAAAAGTGTCTTGCTGTTATTAGCAGAGGAATTTGAGACCAGTGTGTCAAAAACGTGTAGAAATAAAGCTATAATTCAGGCTATCGTAGATGCAGAGGATTATGATGAAAGTTTCGCTAAAATTCGATTGCAATATTTTAGTGAACAGGAGGCGGAGCGGAAAGAGCAGGAAAAACAAATCGAAAAAGATCGTAAAGAAAGAGAGAGGCAAATTGAATTAGATAGGATTGAGCAAGAGGAAAAAGATAAACTTAGGAAATTTGAGTTAGATAAACTTGAAAAACAACTTGAGGCAGATAAACTCGAAAAACAGCAACAACTTGAATTACAAAAACTTGAAAAACAACTTGAGGCAGATAAACTCGAAAAACAGCAACAACTTGAATTACAAAAGCTTGAAAAAGAACAGCAATTTGAATTAGAAAAATTGCGTATTCAAAATTCTGCGGATATTGTTAGTGTTTCATCTAATGAATCAAATGTAGATTTTCATAGAACTCCTAAGGTAAATATAAAGGATTTAGTTCCGCGCTTTGATTCTAAATTAATTGATATAACTCTTTTCTTTATGATTTTTGAAAGGCAAGCCGAGAAAGCTAAAATTTCTCAGGAAGATTTGGTCAGTCAATTAATTCCTTTGTTACCTTCTGATATTGCCGAAATTATTGTAAAACAACCAGCAGATAAATGTGATGATTTTCAACATGTAAAGAAAGTTTTGTTAGATAGGTTTAGGCTAAGTACAGGCGCCTTAAAACAAAAATTTGAAACTCATCAAAGAAAATCTGGTGAATTATGGGTGGATCTGATTTATGAGTTAAGAGGTTATCTAGATAATTGGTTAGAGTCATTAGAAGTGAGGGATTTTGAATCCTTAAAAGAACTAATGCTCACGGAACAGTTGAAAAAACGTGTCCCTTTTGAAATAAAAGAAAAATTTATGGATGAGTGGGAGGAAATAAAGATTGCTTCTAAACTTGCGGAAAAATCGGATAAATTTGAGAGTATAAGAAGAGAATTTAACAGGTCGGATAGAAAACCGTGGGAAAATAAATCTTTTCAGGATAAGCAAAAAGACAGCTTTAATTCTAAAAGTAGAAAGGAAATTAAACCAAAATTGGAATTTGAGAATACGAAAGAGTGTGGGAAATTTGATCAATTTAAGAAGGACAATGCTTTTGAAAAGCAAAGACAAGTCCAATGTTATAATTGTTTGGCCGTGGGCCACATCAGACCAAATTGTCCTGAATTGTTAAAAAGTAAATCTAATTATGAGGATAAAAGCATAGCTTGGATTGTTACTAGTGATGGGAAAAGTGTAAATAATAAGGAAGGTGTGGAAACCGAATTACCTATGGTTGATTTATGCGTGAATGGTAAGAAAGTAAAAGCGATTAAGGACACAGGTGCGCAAATTGCGGTTTTTGATGCTAAAGACATTCCGTGGAGTGCTAAGAAAGTGGGAAATGTTTTTCTTATACCGGCCCTCGGAAATAGACAAAAAGCGGATTTGGTGACCGTGCCGATTGCTTTGATAGAAGATGAAAAAGAGTATGTGGAAAAAAATGTGGTGGTTGCAGTTGTGAGAAAACTAAATTCTCCGCCCCTTATAACACCAGCTGTTTATGACTTATTAAAGTTAGGAAATATGGAAAAGCAAAATTCGGTGTATAAACAAGTGGGGAATCAAAGAGAATTAAATGGGCAGGGAACCCTCAGATTATCTAGCGATCATGAGCAAAGGGTTGTTAGAAAAATGGTTGTGAATGAAATCTGTGAAAGGGATAATAAGTCTGTTAATGAGATAGAGGTAAATTCACTGGAAGACGTGACTGATAGGTATTTGGAAAAAGGGTCTAAATTGATCGATACAAAAGAGGGTGCGTCTAAAAAGGATGGTGATAAAAGGTCAGGTATTGGAGGTCAATTTCGGGAAAAGAATTCTGAGCATGATGTAAATATACCCAGGTATTTTGTCGGTAGTATGGGATTTATACATGTTAGAAATAGAATTAGAAAGAAATTGAGTTCATCTATGACTGTGGCCAGTAAATTTAACTCTAGGATGAAGGAAAATAATAGAGTAAATTGGGGGGCTAAATGTCAAGAAGATGTGAATAAGAAATCAAAGTTAAAAAGAATGGAGCATTCTTCTTTTAAAACGGATCACAAAGAAAGATTTATTAAAATCAAACAAGATTTTGAAAGGAAAAATCATGATTATGAAGTTGTGAGGCGAAAATTATTGTCAAAAAGATTTTCTGATAGAAGTAATATAGATATTGGTTTTCGGGAGAATTATCTAAATTAAGTTTATTCTAAATTTGGGAGTACTCATTATTGTAATATCTGTATTGTGTTTATTTATCATTTAATGCTTAATATTATTTTCGTAATAGTAAAACTTCATTAATTTAATAATTGTATAATTTAGTATGCTTTCTTTTTGTTTGTAGAAGTGTCTAAATTTAGGCTTTTAAGCAAGTTTTTAAGAGAATCGTTTTAGGCATTGTGTTGTATATAGATTTTTTTTTATTATTACTTTTTTTTGTTAGAGTCATGTAAAGTGTAATCTGTATTTGGTATTATATGTATGTGAAGTATTTCAAAATTGTTTCTTAGGTCATCAATTGTATAAATTATTCCTGGAATTATACTTAGGTATTGTAGGTGAGGGAGTATAGTAAATCCTATTGACAGTGTGGTCTATCAAATACTGAGTATAGGAATGTGTTTGTATTCTATAGGGATTTCGTGTATTATTTTAAATTCCTTTATACTTTGACCTCTTTAGAAGTTGATTGAAGGAGCTTATTGTATTCATGTATATGCCAAATTTCCTGCAGAAATTTTTCCTTAGGGGGGAGGAGTTGTGACATGTTGAAAATTTCACATGCTCACATGCTTGGAAGATAAAGATAATCCCTTACGAATGAAAGGCCTTTTGTGAATTGTCACTATTCAAGTAAGAGTACTATACAGAAGGTTGACAGGTGGACGTGAATCGGATAAACACTTACTTGGAGAAATGGGATAATCTCCTAAGAATGAAAAATAGAACTAGAGATTGGGGTCTTTCATTGTCCACGGGAGATAAGAGACTGGTGCAGGTGTGGGAGTGAAAGAATGCTTTCTGCAGAAATTCCTGGAATGCAAGGAAAGCCCCTAGGAAGTGAAATTGCAGACGGCAGTTGGATGTTGAAGGGGTTAGAGAGAGGTTCGCTTTGAGCGGAGGTCAGAAAGGCTGGTTTCTGAAATGATGCTTATACAACGTGGATATGTTCATCGTATTTTTTTACTTATATTTTTTTAAATGTTAATTTAAAATAAAGTTTTTTTCGTTTCAAACGATAAATGGATTTCATTAATTATATATACATGTGTTCACGCTACCACAACAGTTAAAAAGAGCATTAAACCAGCTAAAATATTATGTATAACAGCAGAGCCCGATTAAGATTGCCTAGGGCCCAAGGCCTAACACCTTTTCGGGGCCCCTTCAAACGAATGTAGTGCCTGGTATTTTTTTTTTTTTCAAAAGTATTCGGGGGACATCATTAGATATTACGATACAGTTGCCAAGTTTATCAAAATATATTTTGGCTTCGAGCATAATTTCAGAATTCGAATAATTTAATAATTAATAATTCGAATAATTTCAGAAAAATGCACTTTTAAATAAATTTTCCAAATCATTTTATTTATTTTGGGGCCCCCATCAGCAGAGGGCCCAAGGCCATGGCCTAGTTGGCCTGTGCAGTAATCAGGACCAGTATAACAGTAAATACAAATACTTTGTGTAAATATGAAAAGTAACAAACTTATAATATGCCAACGCAACTAACAACGAACCAACAATGAATGCCCTCCCGTGCATGTGATCAAGGATTGCAGGCAACCTGGTACTAAACTATATTTTTCTGATTTCCAGCGACTAGATTCAAGCGCTATCCTTTGGATTCCACTGAAATTAATAACATTATTAGGGGTCCATATTACCAGCATTGGCCATATTATCTTCATATACCTTACATACACTGCAAAAAGTAATTGTTGATTTTACAGTATAAAACTGGCATCCCAGCTGCCAGTATTATACCGTAAAATTAACAGTATTAAACAGTAAAATAAGCAGTAATACGCTGCCGTGCAAGCAGTAATACGCTACCGCGCAGCGCGGTAGCGTATTACTGCTTGCACGGCAGCGTATTACTGCTTATTTTACTGTTTAATACTGTTAATTTTACGGTATAATACTGGCAGCTGGGATGCCAGTTTTATACTGTAAAATCAACAATTACTTTTTGCAGTGTAAGAATGCATAACACAGCAGAAATGACAATTCTAGCAATTACAGACAGTCCTTTAACGGAATTCTTTTGTGCGTCTCTGCACATGAACAATAAATCCTACGCACTCCATAACTCATAGGAAATAAGTTGTAGTGAACGATAGTTATCCTTTTAAATATCATTATGTTTCAAGTATCGTAACATGCTCAAAATGCACTGCAAACGATTTTTCCATATAAATCATAACGCAAAGGAATTATTTTGTACGTCCCTGCATTTGAATTATAAATGCTACTAACTGTATACTCCGGTGAAAGCATACTGTAATCCACCTCAGTAATGCGCAACAATTTCATCATGTTTGAAATATAAACATCAATAAAATGCACCGCAAACGATTTTTCTGCATAGATCATAATATAACGGAATTCTTTTGTGTGTCCCTGTAAATGGACTATTAATAACCCGCTTCCTTTTCGGGAATGCATCACGGCTATACGGGTATTTCAATCAGGAGTGCGAAACCCTTGCGAAAATAGTTCAAAGAGCTGTATAGAACTCTATAAAATTCTATACAAGTTCTATAGAATAGCCATTCTATAGAATACTACTTCTATAGAGTTTTAAAGAATTCTATAGAGTACTTTTTCTAAAGAAAATGTTTCTATAGAATTCTTAGAAGTTCTATAGAATTTTTTTTTCTACATGGTATACTATACATCTTATATAATTAAATTCTATAGACTAATAATTCTATAGTTTTTATTATTAATATTATTATTATTATTAAAAATATTTTTTGGTCTTTTAAAATTTATGTGTGTAGTAATTTATTTATAACTATATATTAAAATTAAAAATAATAATTAATTTTGTAATACATCAGTTCAGTTTAGTATATAATTGTACTTCATTGATTTAATATGATTATATATATATATATATATATATATATATATATATATATATATATATATATATATATATGTATGTATATGTATATATGTATATATAAGCTAATCAAAGTGATTTATGAGCCAAATAGGCTTACGTGTTTTTTCATATCCAATTCTATTTTAAACCTCTCTTGTTATCCAATTTTCCTTTATATTTAGTTCATATTTCATTTCAAAATCCATTTATATTCACTTGATATCAACTTCAAATTATTAACATTTTAAGGTTTATTATATAATTTTTTTCTCTCTCTCTTTTTAAATATTCTTCATATTTTAAGTATTTTTGGCCAATTACCATTGAAGCAAATGCTATGGTAAAATTATGATTGCACTTGTTAATTTATTAACTATGTGGTATTCTGTCTACACTTTATTACTAATTATCTCTTAGGAGATTTAATTAGAATGTTACAAGAACTTGATATGTTTTTTGAAATTCAATGATATTATAATTATATATATATATATATAATTTAATTCAATTCTAATACATTGTGATTAAATTGTCAATGTAATATTATATCATTCAAACTACTGAATTAAATTATGATTTATTAATCCTTATATATTATTTCTCCTGTCAACATCCCTTTTACTCAGAAAATATGAAACGCAGAACAACGAATGAGATACCATATGAAAGGTTTTAGAACAGTCTTCTGACATAGCCCACTTAACAATTCGTTAAAACATATTTTTGATTAAAATTTTTCTGAAATTAAAAAATTAAATCGGCATTGTTTTCATGAAAGAAATGAAAGATTTTCCTGAAATTATTGTTGCCAAAAAAATAAAATACCACATTATATGATGCTCATAGCAATTATTGTAAAAACACCGCACGGGTTTATTTTATACTTATGATTAAAAAGCGAAATTGAAATTGAAATGTTTAGATTTATATTTCTAAGTCCCATGGTTTTCCCGAAGCGGATGACGTCATCCTCTAATGCAGTCAAAATACGATTGTTAATTTTTTTTCTCGCGCGTGCCTTTAGCAATCTTAGATCAGTTTTTAGTCTAACTTTGATGGAATAAATTAGATGATATTCTGGCTTGACTAACAACTAAATGTTGTTTGCAGATATTTTTATCCTTACTTTTTGGTTAGAAGTTTAAACCTGCATCTAATAAATATTACATATTGATAAAAAACTAACCTCTCTAATAAACTTCTCTATTATCCCGTCGACCACTTTTCATAACAAAAAACTATCGCCAAATAAACGGAAGAACGTTGCCATTGGAATATCAAAAAATAAATAAAATATAAGAAATTAAGGACACAATTGTTATTTTAATTAATAAAATAACTACTAAATCAGTAAAACATAATGAAAAATACACGCAAATGTCGAATGTAATACCACTAGATGACGTAACAAACACGCATAATGATTCTGACATCCAGTAAATGGGACTGCATTTTTGGCGTTTAATCTTACAATTTGGCGGTAGTTTTTTGTTATGAAAAGCGGTCGACGGGTTAATAGAGAAGTACCTAAAAATATTAGATTTCAGTGCGAAATCTTCGCACGGGCCCTCTGGTTTGTTTATAATTCCTTAATTTGTTGGTTAATTTTAAATCATTTATTAATTTGCTGTTAAATTTATAAAACGATCCATCTAATTTAATAAATTTTATTCGCTAATATTATTGTAATTTTTATTCAAATATTTTATTCTGAAATATCAGTATTGAAACAATTGTTTCAGTTTTAACAAATAGTAATTTATTAGAGTTTAAATACTTTTACTATTATGATTGAGAATACAAAACACAAAAAAAATAATATTCAAATAGTGTAATAAGAGTTCAGTGACTGTTAATGGTTGTTTTATGCTGAAAGTACTCGTTCTTCGCCCGATCACTGAAGTTAAGCAGCATCGAGAGTGGTTAATAGTTGGGAGGGTGACCACCTGGATTCTATATGATTATATACAATTTTTTTTTATAGAAGTTGTATATTTTTTCTATAGATATTTTTATAGAAGCTCTATAGACATTTCTATTGAACTTCTACAGATATTTCTATAGCTTTCGGTTAAACAAGCTTATAGAAAAACGGCCCATAATTCTATAGGATTCTATAATGCGTTTTCTATAAATATTTTTTATAGAATTCTATAAAAAAAATTTGTAAGGGAAGGGTGTGTCAAAGAGTACCTTTGGCAGTATAAATTCCCCTTTCTTTTGCCTCGATATTTCCATCTCCTCCCGTAAAGCTGACATCAAGCCAAACCGAACATTCTATAGTTAAATTCAATAATGTGTAAAAATTTCATGACAATCCGAGGAATTATGAGAGTTAGAGCACGGGCGGACGGACAGACACACAGACAGACAAACCTAATTCATAAACACTTTTCAATTATGTTGGAAAGTGTTAAAAATGTTTGCTTTCATATTTTTGGAACTTGATCTTGCTTGAAAAATCGTATACTTATATCTTATCTCAGCCAGTTACCACGGAATAAAATATTTCTTACTTACTCAATTAAAAAAAATTTTTTTTTTCAATCTTTTCATCGTGTTTCATTTGACACGAAATTTGACGCGAAAGAAGTTCTTACAGCACATGTAAAAGAAAAAAATCCGAAAATCATCAATTTATAATTCTATGCCGGTCCTGACAAACTCGTCTGACCGTCTGTCTGTCAAGATCGTTTTAACACTTCTCATCATATTCGGTTTGTCTGTCTCTCTGCCCGTGTTATAACTCGCGTAAATATACTCGGATTGTCAAGCAATTGATATATGTTATCCAGGTTTACTATAGCATGTTCGACATTGAAAATGAAGTGTCTAGCACTTATAGTTCCTTTAAACAACGACACTCAAAAGAATTCCGTTACATTACGGTCTATGTGTAAAAATCATTTTCGGTTTATTTTAATGATGTTGCGCTATTTCAAACACATTGAAATTGATATACATCACTGAGATGCACTGCAAGAGGCTTACTATGGAATATGGTGTGTATAGCACTTATATATAGTTTCCTTACAGGGACACTCAAAAGAATTCCGTTACGTAACCGTCTAAATATAGAGAAAATCGGTTACGGTTTATTTTAATAATGTTTCACTATTTCACACATATCAAAATTGATATATATCAGTGAGGTACATTATAACAGGCTTATAGAATATTGTGTGTATATAGCATTCATTGTTCATTTACAGGGATACACAAAAGAATTCAGTTAAAGTGCTGTCTGCTAATAATAATTGCTGGAAATGCGTTTTCAGTTGTGGTACGCGTTTTTAAATTTAATTTTTTAGCTATTACTTGGTGTATATAAATTATATAGATAATATACAGAGCAGCACAGAAGATCTTGAGTACATTTCCGTTTAATCACTGAAATTGCTGAAGGGAATTTTAAACTGTGCTACGTTTCTTTACTGAACAAAATTTTAGCATTCTATGCAGTATATATTCAAATCTATAGATCATATACAGGATTGCACAAAAAAATTCGGATATTTTTCCGAATATTGTTGGTAATTCTTGAAATTGGGTTTTTAAATGTTTTATGCGTTTTCGAAATTATTTACTTAGACATCATCTTTCATCTTATTAAATGGTAAAGATTTCTAAAATTATTTTGGAAGTGTTGGAAAATGTTTACATAATTTATGCTTGAGGCATGATTTTTCTATCTTGTTTATTTCAGGAATGGCTGAAGATATAAAATTTGAAATTGATATAAAATAACATAAACAATATGCCTCATGTAATACACTGCAAAAAAATAAAAAATAAAACAAGAGGGTAAGTGTGATCGAAGATCGCACAAAGGGTTTCGTTTAATATTCCTTTGATACTTCAACCATTGGAAAATTGGTTAAATTTAAAAACACACACCACAACTGAAAACGCACTTCCAGCAATTATCATTCATAGACAGAATTCTAACCGAATTATTTTATGTGTCCCTCTAAATGAACAATGAATGCTATGCACACCCTGTTCTATAGTAATAATCTTGTAGTGCACCTCAGTGATACATATCAATTTCAATATGTTTGAAATAGTGTAACATCATTAAAATACACTGCAGAAGAGTTTTCCTGATAGACCGTAATATAACGGAATTCTTTTGAGTGTTCCTGTAAACGAAGTATAAACACTAAACATTTCATTTTCCATTCCAAGCTTGCCATAAAAAAACTTGAAAAACATATATCAATTGCACGGAAATCAGAGTATATTTACACGAGTTAGTATAACTAAAGGCTGTAGTTATACGACACACATACAACCTAAAGTCCAATTCTTCCCAGACTTCCGTTAACAAGTCCGGAGTAATGAAAACAATAGCATCTTTAATTCTGTGTTTCAAATCTGGCAAATCATTAGGTAGCGGCGGAACGTAGACACAATCTTTTATAAAGCCCCAAAGGAAAAAATCGCATGGCATTATGTCAGGTGAATGTGGAGGCTAGCGAGGTATGATTGCCGTGTGTCGCGTGTGGGTGAGGAGTTACTGTATATAGTGTATTTCAAAATGTAATTATGTGTAAATAAAATTGTTTGAATTTTATATTGTAATTATATATTGTAATCATTTTTAAAAATATATTATACCTCTAAATGTTATTGTATACGTATTAATGCATTCAAAATGTACAATTGTAAATAATTGTCATTATAATGTTAATCTCAAAATGCTATATAAATAACTATAACTAAAGTTTATGTAAAATATCAATTATTGTAATAATTTTAACGTTCACCCAGCCTTGTGGCAAAATTGGGTGACGTTTATACTTTGTAAAATTGTAGTTTAACTTGTAATTATTGTAGTTAGCGCCGGATAGAAATATTTTTCCCTCCCTAGGTGGGCGCTGTCTGTCTGTGGAGGCTAGCGAAAAATAGCTCTGTAGTCATTATGACCAATCCAACGGTCAGGGTCTTCGACGTTCACTCTTAGTTCACTTATACGGTAAAGGCGACCAATGCTCTACAACGCTTACAGTTGATACTATTAAAATTTATAACTGGCACATTCTTTTCTGGATATCCTGTATATTTTCGTAAGTGATTAAATTATATTTTTGTAGATTAAGAAACATTTATCTTTTTTTTTTTTTTTTTTTTTTTTTTTTTACAGTCTAATAATATCTGCATTCTCATTTTCGAACTAAAAAAAAAAATTAAAACACTACGGATCGTACTTTGCATAACACGCAGTGTTACTTCAGGCTGTTGAGCGCAATCATCCTTTCGATTTTTGTCCATAAAATTCGCTGCACCTGTTTGCCAGTTTCCGACCCCACTTCTGAGCTTTTAGCTAGCCTTTTCTCTCACTCTAATCTCTCTCCATACTCCAACTCTCCTCCAAAGAGGATGCAGAGGGAGGGGGATGCTATATATACACACTCATAACACTTCCTACGCCCTAATACGCGAAATCTGCCGGGGATAATCCCCTTCTAATTGCTCAAGGGTCGCGGATCCATCTGATTTTTTTTTTAAATATATGAGAAGTATTTGAAATAGGGCGACCCCTGCCGGTACTTATTGAAAGGTCGGATATTTGAATATTCAGGAGATAATCAAGCGAAAATAAACTGGATTTAAAACCTGAAATTTTAAATGTTTACCCGGAGAGAAAAATAATCTGGTACAGGCTGTTTTCAGATCCTAAGGCGCTAAATTCTGACACATTTCTGAATTCATTTTTGTTCGGAAACGCATAAAATTGGCACGTGTTCATATTTAGAAACTTATGTAATCGAATAGCGTTTTCCATTTTTTGATAAAGGTAAAAGATCTTTCAGAAAATGCAGCCAAATTTGGCGTTTTGAATGGAATTTCCCGGCACGACCGTGTGGGAAAGAAGAAAAACCTATCGTCACGTGAAAAAAAATCGCTTAACTCTTTCCGGCACAGACAAAGTCTGTTCGTAAAATGAAAAATTGCTCACTAACACCGGAATTTACAAACGACTTTTTTAGAAAATACGAACTCCTTATTTTAAGCTTTCATTATAGAAACAAAATTTTATTAAAATATTCTTGGTGCCGGATGCAAGTTTGGAATTAAAATTAGGTGTTCCCGGAGGGGGACCACTGCGCCGGAAAGGGTTAAAACCCAATAAGGAATTTATTTATCAAAAACGGATAAACGCCATTCGATTTTAAATCGCCTCTATATAGTCAGACCTGCCAATTTTATGCCTTTACGTTTAACAAGTAATATAAAAAAATTTTCTGAAAGTCAATTCCTACTTTTTAATCATAAATATGTAAAATAAACCCGTACAGCATTCATGTCCCTCGTTATCTTTATTGAACATTATTTTATAATCGTCGTTGCGGTATTTTATTTTTCGTTGGCATCACTATATATATAGAGTGTGAGCTAATAGTAGGAATTTAATAATAAATTTAATGAATGAATTAATATTTCAAAAAACTATATTAACATCAATTGTCATCCAGTACAAGTTTTAAAAAAATTATTTGAACTTGAATGGATGAATAGAAAATATTTTATTAACGATTGAAAATTCCAACAAGATATATATATAGAGAGAGAGAGAGTGTGAGCTAATAGTAGGAATTTAATAAAAATGAATCAAAACGTGTGTCAGAAAGTTTCGCGTTTGTTGAGTAGGGAATTTGAGAACCGACAATGATTCAGAGTTAAAAACTAAATTTATTTTTATCAGGCTGAATATTATTTAAAATGGTTCTGAAATATATTTGTGATATAGGATAATTATGATCATGGGGTAATTCAGAACAAGCGCCAATAACGCTCCTTGTGAGGGTAGCTGATAGTAAAGTGAAGCAGAAATCAAAAATTTGCATCCATGTTAACAGGATGTAGGCATTTCCGCCCTTTTTGTGCTTTAAGGTTGACACTTAGAGATCGACCGAAATTTCGGTTTCGGCGGAAAATCGCAGTTTCGCCAAATATTCGTTTTCGGCAAAACTGCTGCCAAAATTTCGGCCTGACCGAAACTCGGCCGAAACTATCTGTATTTCAAAATCTCGTTCCTCCTTTCGGAAATTTTCCACTTTACTCATTGATATGAGTTGTATCGGCTCAAAATGAGACACTGTTTATTTCTGTGAACTCCACTGTTTATCATTATCCGTCATGACTGATTCATGATGGAAGATACTTATCACATGATCTTTAAGAGCTGCAAACTGAACAGTAATATTTTTTTTTTACTTTGAAACTCCAGATTGTTTCGAATGCTTTATGAGAAAGGTGTTGTTAAAACATATGAAGATTTACGAAATTTATTACAAAAGATATATCGAGGTATGTATACTTAAAATATTTTTTTATATGTACGTTTGTTTGTTAGAAATGTGGTTCAATGAACGTATAATTAATAAATTAATTAGTAACGTAATTAGTTATTATTAAGTAATTATTAATTATTTGTTATTAATTAATTAATTAATAATTATATGCAGTTATGTATGTATTATCAGTTTTAAATATTTTTTACACTTTCGATTTCGGCCGAAAGCGGGAAGATCACCGAAATTCGGTTTCGGTTTAGGTCTTATCGGTCGATCTCTAGTTGACACCCTTGCACTCGCTTACCAAATTCCTTAACAGTTGAAACTGACAAACAGTTTTGTAGTGACTGTGAATATTCTTCGTTTCTATCAGATAAAATCAAGGTAAGTCGTTGTTCTTAATCAAGAATTGTTAAATTGTAATTACTCTATAACAGAATGTCACTAAGTTTTCCCCCCAAATAATTTTCAAGGACCTACAGAATTATATTCATAATTACCCCCACACTATTTATGATATCGGGTAATTATAAACAGTTTTTTTTCCTAATGTTTTATTCCATGTTAGGTCATATTAAGCCTCATATGAAGTCATAACGTCATAACTGACGTACAGTTGAAACTTTAGGTTTCTTCAGGAACTTCTGTTCAGCATTGAAAGTTTGGTGAGATCTTGGAAAGGCAACTAAGATGGAGAAATAAATGGGGAAAATCATAGAAGAAGGAATATAAATAGAAGTAGGATGTAGGGTGTTTTCGCCCATTTTCCTCTTTCGCCGTTTGCCACGGATTTTTTTTTTTATTTACGCTATTTTCCGAAACTATTTCAAAGGCGGGGAATAAGCAGCCAATAACGGGAGGGTTGCGAGCCATTCTGTTTGAACACCTTCCCATAACCCCCGTAACAAATGACGGGCGAAAACACCCTACATCCTACTTCTATTTATATTCCTTCTTCTATGGGGGAAAATAGACGAAAATACTTAAGATACGGTTTTCGGGATTGACTTTTCCAAATCATTCAGAGGAATGGAAAGTGAATGGGGAAAAATTTGCGTTCTTATACATAAACCGAAAGTTTAATATATCTAAATTGGCATTTAAAAATTTAAATGGCAGAAATTAAATCGACAATCTTTATAATGGGGATCCCTCATAGTTCGTTTGGATAGAATTTCGTTTAAATATATAAGGCAGTGGGGTCCCCAACATTATGTTCGTTTGGAAAGATTTTCATTTAAAAATATAAATTCAAAGCAGACCAGAGCGTGCGTACACTCCCGGTGTATGCTGCTTAGGAAGGGCTGCTCCAAACGGTAGGTTCGTTTGAATAGATTTCCATTTAAAAATATAAAATCATACAAATTTGAGGGTGTACGCTGCCGAAGGCATTTGGCACTCGCAAAATTAGATTCGTTTGGAAAGATTTTAGTTTTTCGTCCATTGGATTTACATGGGGTTGCCTCCGAAACAAACACACAGACAGTTTTGTTTCTTATTTTGTAAATAATAATGGTGACAAATTGCAGAGCATATGAATATAAATCAAGATGTGTCAAAAAAGGAAGCATAAACTTTGATACAGGAGTCTTAGATTTATTTTAAAAGCTTGTTTTCTTTTAAATAATAATAATAATTCATACTTGAAGCAGTGTCATTATTTGATAATGATTGGTATTTTGCCCCGTAAATATAACATATTAGTTTCTTAAACAAAATATTTTACAATAATGTATGTGCTTTTATTAGATGTAATTTATATAAGTTTTAAATCATTTTATTATTATTATTATTTATTTTAAAATGAAAAGCTCCCGTTTTCTATCTTGGCGACATTCTTTTACGCCAGATTGTAATTTTCTTTCCCCATGCAATGCATTTATATTTCTGACTACTGTAAGTGTTTCTTAAATTATTCGTAATGTTCAAGTATAAATAATTTTTAAATGCATATTTAATTTTAAAAATGAGTATTTAAAATTTGTTTTTTGATAAGTTTTTCGAGAAATTATCATTATAAAAAAGAAACATTTTCTAAGAATTTAAGAAATTGAGGAAATTGTTTCAATATATAATTAATGTTATAAATTATCGCAATTTTTTGCACCAACCGACAATTTTCTTATTCCAAAGAGAAAAAAAAAGTTATACACAAAGAATACCAGGACAATTAATGCTTAGGCTAATGATGAATTTTTTTTTTTTTTTTTTTTTTTTTTTTTTTTTTTTTTAATATTAACGTAAGTTTAAAATTTTCATTAGCAGTATTGTGATCATCTGAATTAGATGACACTACCTAACTCCATCCTTTTTTGAAAAATAAGGGTTTTAAATAAAAGAAAAAAAATAGCATTTCGCATATTTATTATAGAACGTTTTCTTGTTTTATTGATATGACTGTGTCCAAAATGGTTTAGTAAAAAATATCGCTGCATCTTGGACTTTTACGATAATGTCTAGAAGAACAGTTTTATTTTAGATACTATAAGAAATTTTTTTTAAATATATTATTTTAGATATAACACAATGTTTATCATCAAATGCTCTTCACGCGTAATAATGGAAATATTTTGAAGTTTTCCTACTCTTTTTATATTCACGTAAATATATTTTTGAATTGAATAATATTTGGAATTATTATTTGCGATTTTTTTAAAATCTGACAACAATAAATTAAAAACTTTTTCGAAATATGAAATGAATTTCTATCCAGATAATGAAATTTTGAATAAAAAATTGAAAAAAAAATCTTAAAATATTAGACAAATTAAAAAAATGATTAGACACTGCACACCGCAATCTAGTCTAATGTATGCATCTATAAAAGAAGGTTAATTTGCTATTCATAGATTTTTGATCTTATAAAACTTTTTTGACAGAACTATTTTCACCTATTTCAACATTAAATAGTATGCTTAAAATAACAATGGTAATAAAAATAGGAACGCGTTTATTTTTTTAACATGGTTTGAACCGAATTTCCAGACGCAACAGCGCAGGACAGGGAAAAAAACCTGCCGCCCTGAGGAAACAATCGCTCATAACTCAAGTTATATCTGTACAAGTTGTAACTGTCACGTATGTATGATTCTTGTATATTTATACATATTCTTCAAAACGAAATGTTTCAAATAACAAAACGTGCGTTCATTTTTTTTTTCTTTTTTCGTGTGGCTTTAAATATTTAGTATTCAATGAGGCGTGAAAAGGGCGGGCAAAAAAATAAAAAAGGAGTAATAAAATAAGAAGAAAGGATTTCTTAAAATATATTTTTCATCTCTCAACAACGCGAAACTTTCTGACACATTTCCTGACTCATTTTTAAACATGAAAGCATGATACTTGTAGACATGATTATTGAACTGATTTGTAATCAAACAGTTTTATCATTTTCCGATAAATGAATTATAACTTGAGTTATGAGCGATTTCTTTCTCAGGGCGGCAGTTTTTTTCCCCTATCCTGCGCTGTTGCGTCTGGAAATTCGGTTCAAAACGCCAACTTCGACAGCATTTTCTGAAATATATTCTACCTTTACATTAAAAGAAAAAAAAAAGGAAGAAACGGTTAGATTACATAGTTTCTTAATAAGAACACCTATCAGTGTGATACGTTTGCGAAAAGCAATGATTTAAAAAATGTGTCAGAAAGTACCTAGTTCGGATTTGAGAAGGATCTTAATTTCAAGAAGCCATAAAATATTCTATTTTATTCAATTTTAATATTATTTAAGTTTTCTAAGTTTTATTTTTGTCTTTAGTAGAAATTTCCTTCTCAGTTCGACTATAACAAAATACGAGTTTATGTTTGTCACACAGCCAACCGGACTTCGATAAAATCCAATCCAACTTTCCTAAACTCCTGATTAAACTGAGGATGGAAACATATATTAAAATAAAAATAAAGATTACAAAATATGAGAAATTTTTTTCATGAGAATTACTTTTAGTATGAATTATGAGTAACGCCAAGAAAACGAAAAATCGCCATTTTGGAAACCTATTCCCTAACTAATTCCCAACAAATTTAGCAAATGCTGTGTATGAATTATTATTATTATTTTGCATTGAACCATCTCGACGCAAAAATAGATGTCCACAATTACCCCATAGTGTTTGGGGTAAGTATGAACATCTGGGGTAATTGTAAACAGACAATTTTAGGTACTTAGTTAACACGCCACAGCACCAACAACTAATATTAATTGAAGTATAAGAGTGAAACAATAGCTTTATGGCACTTTCACAATATTTTGAATGAAACATCTGCCAGTAGGTGAAACTAAGTAAAATTTGTTCAAAATTATCCCGATCCTCCTATTCTTATATATGGATAAAAAACAAACAGTTTTTTGAGAGTTTGAATTTGAATATTATATATATATTTTTTCTTTATCACCCAAAATGTGGAATTCTGCACATTACACACTAACGAGTACTTATTTTAAAAATCGTTCGAAAATATAGGGTGACACAAAAGTCACAAAGAAGATAAAAATTTAACAATTCAAAAATATATACAGTATAGCAACGACGTGGTTTTCATAGAAATGTACAGAAAGACATAATTACATTTTCCACCAACAAGTGCAATTCCAGCTTGTCAGCAATTTGTACAGCGGTGCAGCACAGTTTGCAACACTTCATAAATGTTCAATCTGATAAATGCCATAACTGAGAATAGTTATCAGACGTGCAAGATACACTCATTGAACGTAATTTCTTATCTTATTCCTTGTTACATGATAGCTTAAATAAGCGACAAGCAGCAGCTTTGAGATCCTTACAATGCCAACTGTCGGTGCAAATAATCTGCAATTTATTTTTATTTATTTTCGGGGGAAAGGGAGGGAAGGGAGGGGCTATAAAAATATTAGGATACTTTCACTTTTAAAGCCGGTTGCGAAAGTGAAAGTATCCTCATAAAAAAACTGCAACCAAAATCGAAAAAGTAAAAAAACGGTGTTTGTAGAGATATCTGAACTATCTAATGAAAAAAAATATATTAAAATATCGAAATGCAAACGAGATAGTTTAGAAGAACACTCCCATAAGTTTAACATTAGCTTGCGAGTGTTTCAAAAAATTACAAATCTCCTTACAGATTTTCGACTACTTAAAAAAATATGTTTTGTTTTTTCTATCTAGAAGCATTTAAATTGATACATGGTTGTATTTTTTCTGAACTGTTAAGGTTTGTTGCATGCTACATTACTTGTTTTGATTTTTATTCATCCATTACTAACAATTTTGTAATAATACAAATGACAAACATAAAATTATATATTATAAAACGATTTACCATAGAGTTTAATCATAAAAACAGAATTTGGTTTCGTAAATTTCAGCTTAGCTGAATAAAAATGCATGTTTGCAGTTCAGACTTACAATGAAGATAACAGAGATCGAATGCAGGGAAATTATTGTAAACATTGTCGTTCTTGTAACATGCACACGTTCCACTTATTAAACCCTCGGGGAAATTTATCCGTTATATTTCGTTAATATAAACAAAGTTACTACCCTAAATCACTTTTTATTTCACTAACCCCCCCTGAGGATACGAATTTTACGCTTCACAATTTGTTCTACGTCACTTGAATCCCTTCATAAAACAGAAGAGCAAATAACAATAGTAATGAAAAAAAAAAAAAAATCTCCCTTCAAATGTTCTATTTGTTTTTTGATGTTCACCCATATGTGACTCACATTAGACGAACGATTTTTGTTTCAGGGGAGGGGTCGTAGGTCACGTGACCAGGAAGTTCAGAAGGGGGGAAGGGTCGGCTAATGATCATTCTCTCTTTCTTGTCGGCACGCGGCAAACTTTCTCTCTTTCCTCTATTTTTTTTATTTTTCAGTCAGAAATTCTCGTGTTCTTTGGAAGCGAGAAATGGAAGTTAAATATCATGTTCGCTGTGGGCGTGATTTCGAACGATTTACTATAAAGACGACCCCCTCGGTGTGACTTTCGAGGGTTGGATTCCCGCTGGTTTTCGCAGCGGGGAAGAGCGGAATTATGAAATTCATAACTGACAAGCATGAATTCTGGAAATGCAGACAAGAAAGGTGCTGGTACATTGTCATTCAAGACACGTCAAAATCGATCATTTTCTGTTAAAACTTACGGTGGGTAGTTTTAAAAAACATTTATTTTTTAAAAAAATCGCCGAAAATTTTTCTAACGAAAAACTTTTGTATATTTAGCCAACAATGATGAAAAGAGAAACCCCTTATGATGAAATCAAAAATTAAACTATTGAGAAACTGGTACAGTAGACGTGTTGGTCGCAGTGAGATCTCAAATTTCTCCCGCTAATTGACAAAAAGTTAGTTGAGGCTCACTGTGGAGACACGAAAAGTTTTTGGTGTCCGTCTGTCTGTCTGTCTGTTTGTCTGTTTGTCTGTCTGTTCCGTGATAATGATAACTGCCGTAAAAATCGTCCTATTAGGTTGATTTTTGGTGGGTATGTTGGTGAAGTACCCGGAATTAGCTGTATAGTTTTTAGTTACATTTGGTTCATTCGTTCGAAAAATATGGAACATTTCCTTTTACGTCATAATGCTTTTCCATTGGACGATTTTCACATTTCATTTTTAACTGAAATGAAAATCGCATATTTGAACAATGGATTTAAACGTAAAACCAATATGGAGCTTTTAAATATATCCAATATCTTTGAAAATTTGATGATACATTCATTAGAATTTAGAAATTAATTGTTTAAATTATTGGAAAATTTTTTGCATCTGTTCGGGAAAATATAAAACATTTTATTTTCATATTTTTTACAATTTTTAAAATGCATTTCTTTTTACTTTGCTTTTTAATTTATTAGTTGCTTAGCAACCATATTTCAAAGAATATGAAAATAATAAAATTCAAGTATTAAATCACACTATTTTTTGCTGCAATATTTTATTATCAAAATAAATTATTTTTGTATTCTATTGACATAAATGAAGAAATTATTTTAATACAAGTTTATTTTTTTTATCTAAAAAGTTACATGAATAAGAAGTTCATAAGAATTTCAGAATATCACAGCATAAACCGCGTTAATTAAACGCTTCTAATTTCTGAAACCTCTGAAGTATTTTATGTGCCTAAAAATATGTATGTAACATAAAAAAATAAATTGTGGATTGTAAGATGCTGAATAATATAAAAAGTGAGATTAAAAAACTATGACTTTTAGAGCTGACGTTGAGGCTCCTGATCTGCAGATTTACTAGTATTAAACCTTGTGGGTGTAGAATTCATTCTTATTTTAATCATTCTCATCAGGATATTAATATTCGTTTTCCAAGTTGTTTACTTAAACATCATCTTCCACATTATTAAACGGTGAAGTTTTGTTAAAGTATTCTAGAAGTGTTTGAAAGTGTTTCATAATCTATGGGTGACGCATGATTTTTCGTTCTTGTTTATTTGACAAAAAGCTTCTAAAATGTTTACTTAATTTTATTTTTTAAGTGTTTAAATCCAAGTGAGGCAGGCGAGTTCTAAATAAGATTTTAGGGTGGTTCTCAAATGACCTGCTCAAAAGCAACGTAAAACAATATTCAATAGACTAAAACCTTTCCTGAAATATTATCTAATTAACAGTGACCCGACAAAGTCCATTCAGCAGAACTCAAGTTATGAGTGACCGGAACGAAATTCCCCTTTGCATTATCTATAAATATATAAATGGATAGATGTATATAAAATTATTAGCTTTTTTAATGATCCTCAAAACACAATTCGACACGTTCCGTCCATTTTTTTTTCTTTTAATCGTAATAGTATTTTTGTAATGTCAGAAAGTGTTTCACAAACCATGCATAAAGCATAATTTCTCCTTCTTGTTATTCAAAAAATTTAAAATCTTATTACAATTGCGTCAAAACGCAAAAATTTCT
Source organism: Maratus michaelseni (assembly GCA_963931845.1). Taxonomy (NCBI): domain Eukaryota; kingdom Metazoa; phylum Arthropoda; class Arachnida; order Araneae; family Salticidae; genus Maratus; species Maratus michaelseni. Next base: position 35,882,529 of record OZ007591.1, on the reverse strand, counting down.
TCACCTTTTGATTATGTAACTATTTAAAATTGGGCTTTAGATATCTGTAGGCACGGCAGTGCCTCCGCCAAGTCGAGAGAGCACAGCCGTAAGCATATTATATTAATACTATACTCCGTTCGCTGAAACGAGATAACGAAAGTAAACAAATGCGCGTGCGGATTGGCGATGCTTAAACCTGGCGCTGTGCCAGAAGCGCCAATTGTTTGAGCCTCTGCTTTTTTTCTCAAACGGCTGTTTGTTTCTTGTCTTTCACTTTTAAAATTGACGATTTTTTTCGATTGATTTGGTATTTTATATACACAAATGGAGTGTGAAAATTCTTCTTTGAGCCCGCCTAAGAAGAGAGTAAAAAGAAAAGCTTTGAGTAAGGTGGAGAAAGATATGATTTAGAGATCTGCACGGGCCGGGCCAAGGCCCGAAGCCCGTACTCGGGCCTATTTTTCTTCACGGCACTCGGGCCGGGCCGGGCCCGGGCCATATTTTTTTCTGAAGGCTCGGGCCGGGCCGGGCCAAGTGATTACTCTTTACGGGCTGGGCCGGGCCCTACTTTTTTCCTGAAGGATAAGGCTGTGCCTTAAATTATTTTTTCCGTACAGAGCCGGGACTGGTTTCATTCTTCCTAGTCTTCATGCCTTAAAATGTTTAGTCCTGGTTTTGACTCGTATGAAAATCATTGTCTCGGCGTACCTGGTCCGTTCGAAGGTCAGTAAAATAAGATCTGGCATAAAAATCTTTTCAAAACATTCATACATTTTTAAATCGCCATTATTTTATAATTAAACATTAAAATTTATTCTTTTTAAAGAATAGTAGATTTAAACACTTATTAAAATATAGCTAAATTAAAATATAGCAAAACGTGTGAAAAAGAACCTGCTTATGATGGAATCCTGCCTTAAATTGAAAAATGTGTTGATCCATTAAAAATGAATATACTAATATGTAAGAAAAGAATATATAATACATTTACACCTGCTAAGAAGGCAAATTGTCTATAACTCATTTTTTTTTCTTCCCTATGCAATTCCATCTTAGATTTTACTGTATAGCATTTTTCTGATTTTTAACACTTCAATAAATGGAATATGGATTAACAATATCGATGATAACTTAAACACATACATACAACAAATAGAGATTTATTAAAAAAATTAATATTCCAGCTTGCGGCACCTCTATAAAAATGAAGATTATAAACCATAAAAAAAAAAAGGCTGAGATAGGAATTTTTGGTTAGATCTCCTCCTATGGGGCAAATTTTTAACCAAATCGACGTAAAAATTGTTTTGTAGAAATTCACTCGGGCCGGGTTCGGGCCGAGATTTTAACTTTCTTCCGGGCCGGGCCGGGCTCGGGCCGAGTTTTTAACTTTTAAATCGGGCCGGGCCGGGCCAATATTTTTTTTGTTCGGGCCGGGTCGGGCTCGGGCCGAACTTTTAATTTTTGTATCGGGCCGGGCCGGGCCAAATTATTTTTTGTATGGGTCGGACCGGGCCCGGGCCTGGAAATTTCGGCCCGTGCAGACCTCTAAATGATTTTAAATGTATACAAAACGGAACTTGAATCGAATCCTGAACTTCCGATTTCTCATATAGGAGATAATGCTGCTCGTATAACAGGCGTAGGTAAAGCTTCTGTTTTTCGAGTGTTAAGAGAGTATAAAAAATGTGGTGTGTTAAACTCGCCGAAGAAAATAAAATTACGTAAACGTGTTTTAGAAAATATAGATGATTTTGATAGGAATGCTATTAGGAGAAAAATCCACGAATTCTTTTTGAGGAATGAATTGCCAACTATAAATAAAGTTTTGGAAGTTGTAAATGATGACCCTGATTTGCCAACCTTTAAAAGGACAACATTTTATCATCTCCTGAAAGAATTAAACTTTAGATATTCACGGAGAGGACGAGACAGTACTCTCATTGATAAAAACGAAATAATTGTGTGGCGAAGAAAATATTTAAGGCAAATCAAATCTTTCAGAGAAGAAGGGCGCAAAATATATTATATGGATGAAACTTGGTTGAATGCAGGCCATACAGTTAGTAAAGTTTGGAAAGATACCTCAGTAAAATCATCAAAACAAGCATTTTTGTCTGGTCTTTCTTCCGGATTAAAATCTCCTTCCGGAAAAGGAAAACGGATGATAATTACCCATATTGGTAGCGATTCTGGTTTCGTGGATGGAGGGCTTGACTTATTCGAATCAAATAAAAATAAAGATTATCACGAAGACATGAATTCAGAACGTTTTGAAAAGTGGTTTGGTGATATCTTATTTCGACTGGAAGATAACTGTGTGATAGTAATGGACAATGCTCCTTATCATTCCCGAAAATCAGAAAAAATACCGAATACTTCGTGGAGAAAACAAAAAATTGCTGAATGGCTTTTAACAAAAAATATCCCTTTTGAGGACGGAATGTTAAAAGCGGAACTGTTGCAGTTAGTGAAGCAAAATAAAAATAAATATGACAAGTACGCTGTCGATGAAATGGCAAAAGCACAAAATAAAACTGTCTTACGATTACCCCCCTATCATTGCGAGCTTAATCCTATTGAACTGGTTTGGGTACAAATAAAGAACTTCGTTGCGAAAGAAAACAAAACATTCAAAATGCCTCATGTAAAAGATATATTCTCTCAAAGTATCAGCAAAATTGGCACTGAAGAATGGAAAAGATGCATTCAACATGTAACCAATACAGTGGAAAAACAAATGTGGGATTTAGATAATGCTATAGATAATATAGTAGATTCCATGGTAATTAATCTAGATTCAAATAGTTCCGATACTTCAACTTCATCTTCTGAATGATTTATGAGGTAAGTGGGCTTCAATAATGTAAGATATAAATAGTTTTGTACTATTTTGTATTTAACAAAATTAACTCCTGATGATTTTTATAACAATGTTGAATTCAGATGGTTTGCCCCGGGAGGAAATTCCGTTAGGGGCATTAAAATGTCCCCCTCCCGAAATATTTCAGATTTTATACTTTTAATGGTCAAAAAGTATAATCCCCCCCCCCCCTTTCCCCGCAACTATATAATGTCTCGTCTGGAGGCACAGGAATCCCTCCAGGAAAAAGTATGTCTGAATTCAACGCTGTTTAAAATAAATAGAGAATAATTTATATTTTGACGTCTTAAACTTTTACATTTTTGTTTAAAATCTCGATGTAAATCGGTTAGCAACTTGTGTTGTTTTCATATAGTTATCAAAATAAATGTTTAAAAAATTAACAAATCGAAATAAAAAATAAAATTCGCCAACCTAGGGATTTGTGCCAAATGTGTGGCTCCTTGGCGATTTTTCTGCAACCCATTTGTTTACTTTCGTTATCTCGTTTCCCTGAACAGACTATAGATGGGACCCGTCAAAACTTGACGGGAAAAAATATTATAACAATATCATTAAAATAAGCTTCTTTATTATTTAAGAAGAGTGCAAATGAAACAGTCTTTCAAATATTTTATTTTAAAAGTTTTTTCCTCAGTGAAATACAATACGATTTCCAGTGCAAACTCCAAACAAACAATCCGTAAACATCTGTGTCATGCAAATCAGTTTGACATTACCGCCATATTCCTCACATCAAGAAAGAAAATTTCATGGACCTATGAAGTATCATACAAACAGTATATTCCTACGTTCATCTTACATTCAGTAAATAAAAGAACATAGTAAATAAAGCACACATCTCCCCCCTCCCCCCCCCTGTGATAATGCAACCGAATGAGCTCCTATGAGCATGTGCATTGCATCTGCCCAAAAGCACCGTCGAGATTCGACGTTAAAAAAAGTTTTAAAATGTTTAAATTAAAAATTTTAAAATGTTTTCTTTAATCATTGTTCATTTCAAATCCATATCTTCTAAAACGCATCCATTGTTTTAAGGTAATCAGAGGAAGAATTTTTTTTACAATAATAAATCAATCTTCAGATGAGGGAGATTTTTAATGTTTTCAAGTGTAATTTATTTGTATAGTTTCCTCCGTCCCTTTACATAATCAGGATGATTATCCCTTTTCCATCACAGTCGGGGATGTTTTACCTCTTGTACAGTTAAATACCCAATAGATCTTTAAAAAAAAATACAATTCGTAGCATATTCTGATGCAACATATCAATTTTATGTTAAACAAAAACTCAAAATAGTTTTTTTTTTTTTTTTTTTTTTGACAGATTTTAGTTTAGCGCCAAAATGCTCTATCTTATGGATAATCTGATCTTATGATTTATCAGGGTTTATTATTATTTTTCTTTTCACTTTTTATGATGGTTAGAGAAATCTATTTTCAATTGTGGCAACTTTCCCAGGGGCTATTTTACATTATTGAAGCAAACTGGTGGTCATTGTTAAGATAGAAATGAAAAACATTTCATGCTTGAAAATTATTTAAAAAGTCGTTAAATTAAGCGGCAGTTTTCAAATAAATTTCAATCGAAAGCTAATTTTTTATTTCTAATTCATGATGTAAAAATTAAAATTATAAAATGTAGTAAAAAATTGAAATTTGTAGTATTTAGAAGTGATGTAAGCGCGATGACAGCTAAAGCGGTTTGTTGCCAAAATCGTTATACATTTCTAAATATTGCCGCTGTGTTTCCGCTGGCGTCCAAAAGTAGACTACCATTTTTTGACATCGAAAGAGAAATTCACAGTGAAAGAAATATGACTTTGCCGCTAATATGGAACTGTTAAATGAACTCATAATAAACCTACCAAAATAATTCCTATAAAATATTAGCCTTGCAATGTTTATTCTAGCTAAAAATACAATCATTATTTCAAGTTCTTTTTTTCTACCATAGCACTATTTTTAATAATTTTAATTTTCCTGAAACCCTTTACTTTTGGGAATTTTTTATATTAAAAAATGAAATCTTCTAACCTATAATTAGAAAAAAAGTAATTGGTAACATGCAATCAAAAGATGAAGCAATCAATAAAGACTCCAATTCTAATCTTTATAATTAAGAATGGAAAAATCAGTTAAAATTACGTCATGCTGACACAATCATATAAATTTTTCTCTTTAGTTTTATCAATGTTAAAATGCATTTCAAGCTAAACATAACGTCATTTTCACCGGCGCAAACTTTTCACACTTACTTTGTATATGTTACTTTTATGCGTAAATACCATGTATACAAATCAAAATATATTTGTATTTAACTGTAATGAAAAATGGCATCAACAAAGTTATAATGCATAATAATAGACTCTTTCAGTCGTGACGTCAATCATGACGTTTTGCTTGGAAACTGACTCGACAAACAAACGGTTGATATGTTGTATTTTCTATTATATTTTATATATGTAGCTATATCTTATAGCTATATCTCACAGTAAAGTGTTTCAGTACATTATATGCAGCGGTAACATTTTTTTTACGATTTATATTTAATAAGAAATGAAACATAGCAACCGTTTGTTTGAAGTATCCAACCAAAACGTCATCACTGCACTGTTAAAAATAATCTGAAATTCACGGGTTTTTTTCCCTGAATTTCACAGAAAAAGTCCCTTTTCATGACAGAAGGGCATTTTCCGTTAAAAAACAGAAAAATTCTTCATATTTCCTGAAAACAACGGAACAGAAGGAGAAGAAAGTGGCCAACGGAGATATTCCGTTATCTGCTGCATATTTATTTCCAATGTTTAAAAAACTGACATGTTGCAGCACAGAAAAACTAAAAATTCAATAAATTAAAAATTCGAGTTTATTTAAAAGAACAAAATAGTTCTTTCGAATTTAAAAAGCAACAATTAATTTTCCCATGCTTTTAAAATTATTAGCAATTTATTTTTTAAAGTTACAAAAAAATATTCACACTTAAAATATATTCTAAACAAATAGCTTAGTATATATATATATATATATATATATATATATATATATATATATATATAATAGTTAAATTAAGTGAAAAAAAATCGATTTTACGCAAAAAAGCAACAAACAAAAATAATGCTTCCGAATAAAAAAAAAATAACAAATAACTTTCTCATTCCTTTGCTATTATTCGTAATTTGCTTTTTAAAGTTATAAAAGACACTCTCAATGAAAATATATTCTAACAGAACACATTTAAAAAATATATAATAGTTGAAAAAAAATCGATTTTCTCAAAAAAGCAAACATACTTTATCGAATTTAATTCAAAATATAATATTCATATTTTGCATCTAACAATCAAATTAGGAATTAATATAATTCATATTTCAATCCTCTATTAATACTAAATTTTTCAATCATAATCTTATAACAAAATATCCCCCCACTTAATTTCAAAGTTGCTAGGTTTCTAAACCCCAGATTGTTTAAGTTCCAAGCAGCGATTTGAAGAAATCCCCTATGATCCTTTCAAACTCCTATTCTAGCAAGGGCCCGCTGGTCTTGAGGTAAAACACTCGGCTAATGTCGCTGTCATCCCTAGTTCGAACCCCAAGGGCAGCCAGGAAATCTGTACCAGTGAGTATTAAAATATTAAATTAAGTACTCGTGTTATAGTCAACAGATGGCAGCACAAACAGATCGAGAATTTTTTTTTTTTTTTTAAACCGAGGTCATTCATAACAGAAAGTTACCGTTTCTTCAATCTTTCAAAACGGAAAATCTACTAACGGAACGGAAAAAGCCCGGCAACTTCGCTGCCAGTACTTTTCCCGTGAATTAACGGATTTATTTTTAACAGTGTGACGTCACACTGAAAGCGTCTATAAAATAAACCCAATGAACAATATTCCCGTGACATCACAATAAATATGAATTTTTATTCGCTTATAAAACACGCGGGTAAATATTTTTACCTACATTTAACTTGCAAATTAAAAAATTCGGTCTAAAAGCCACGTGCTTTTAATATTATTTCTCTATTATCTCGCAACCACAGAGTTCAGAAAATAAACTATGTACCTCGCAACAGTGGGCGTTAATCCGATTGCCGACTTTATGACGTCATAAGCAGAAGAAAAAGTTTAATTGAAAATTACGGCTAATTAATTAAATTTTCGAACAAACGAATGCACGATAACAAATCTGTGTCCAAATGTCTTTCATTTAAAAAAAGAATGATGTAATTTGATGCAGTAGTTTGTTCTCACGGATTGTCGAAAGAAATCGCTTAGCGTTTTAAATATATAGATACAGCCGTATATTATATATTTCTTCATTAGTTTTCCAGACCTAATCTCATATCACAGTATCCATGGAATATAAAGTCAGAGGAAATGATGTCTTTAATAATGCATTAATAAAGCAACCATAGAAAATTATTTCAGTTTGATGAGGGAAAACGCATGTTTCATTTTTAAAAGAACGTCATTTTTACCAGCTGAAACATTCCACCTCTGCGAAAATGTTGGTTTTGTTCTTAGATGTATATAAGGGTATTGTTTATCGAAAAAAAAACCAGTCCTTAATGCGAATATACGTATGATATTGATTTCAGGTAAAAAAACGCATAATTTTGATACAAGCAAAAAGAAAAATACAAATTTCAAAATTCATTTGTACACTTCTATGGAAAATGACGTCACTCTTTTATTATAAAAGTATCTTGTATACAACGAGCTATAAATAACTTATATGCACTTAATTCTAATTAACAAGGATAATAGCATCGACGAAGCAATGGCAAATATTTATTAGCGTAAAATAGACACTAACATTTAAATCGTGGCATACGAAATTATTGTCCATAGGCACTAATATTTAAACTCTACGCACTTATTTACCTCCGTGTTCATTAAAATTAATTTTGAGCGTGGAGTAATAAAATTTTAAAACTATTTTAGAGCGTGTAGCACATGATGTCGCATTCAAATCATTTCTAAAATTATATTCCATTTGACGTTTTGGAAATTATTGTTGGTGATTTCAAACGAAATTTATTATATTTAAAAAGTTTTATTGAGAAAAAATTACTATAAATTTGATTAAAATGCGTGAATGTATTAGTATACATATCGGTCAAGCTGGAGTACAAGTTGGTAATGCTTGTTGGGAACTCTATTGCTTGGAACACGGTATACAGCCTGATGGACAAATGCCAAGTGACAAAACTGTAGGTGGAGGTGATGATTCTTACAATACTTTCTTCAGCGAAACAGGGGCGGGTAAGCATGTACCTAGAGCAATCCTCATTGATTTGGAACCTACAGTCGTGGATGAAGTTCGTACGGGAACATATCGTCAACTTTTTCATCCTGAACAGCTAATAACTGGCAAAGAAGATGCAGCTAATAACTATGCCAGAGCGGGCATTATACAATTGGAAAGGAATTAATTGCTTTAGTTTTGGATAGAAGTCGTAAATTGGCAGACCAATGCACCGGTTTACAAGGATTTCTCATCTTTCACAGTTTTGGAGGAGGAACCGGATCAGGATTCACTTCTCTTTTGATGGAAAGATTATCCGTAGATTATGGCAAGAAATCAAAACTGGAGTTTGCAGTTTACCCTGCACCACAAATCTCAACTGCCGTAGTGGAGCCTTATAATTCAATTTTAACTACTCATACTACACTGGAGCATTCTGATTGCGCTTTCATGGTTGATAATGAAGCTATATATGATATTAGTCGAAGAAATCTTGATATTGAACGACCAACGTACACGAATTTGAACAGAATCATTGGCCAGATAGTATCTTCTATTACGGCATCACTCCGTTTCGATGGCGCATTGAACGTAGATTTAACAGAATTTCAAACAAATCTTGTACCATATCCTCGAATCCACTTTCCTTTGGTGACTTACGCTCCTGTGATTTCCGCCGAGAAAGCTTACCACGAACAGATGACTGTAGCCGAAATTACCAATTCCTGCTTCGAACCAGCCAACCAGATGGTAAAGTGTGATCCGCGACATGGAAAATATATGGCCTGTTGTTTGCTATACAGAGGAGATGTGGTCCCTAAAGATGTCAACGCTGCCATTGCTGCGATTAAAAGCAGAAGATCAATCCAGTTTGTTGATTGGTGTCCCACAGGATTTAAAGTAGGCATCAATTACCAGCCTCCCACAGTTGTTCCAGGCGGTGATCTTGCTAAAGTTCAAAGGGCTGTTTGCATGCTTGCTAATACTACAGCTATTGCAGAAGCTTGGTCAAGATTGGATCACAAGTTTGACTTGGATGTATGCCAAACGCGCTTTTGTACACTGGTACGTTGGCGAAGGTATGGAAGAAGGTGAATTTTCGGAGGCTAGAGAGGATCTAGCAGCCCTTGAAAAAGATTACGAAGAAGTTGGATTAGATACAACTGAAGGTGGCGAAGACGAAGGAGAGGAAGAATATTAGTTTGGCTGTGTTCATTTAATCTAAATTTCATCTCTTCTAAATTTATTTTATTCATTATGCATATGTTCATTTATTCTAAATTTCATCTGTTCTCAATTTATTTTGAAACAGTAACATTCATAAATAACTTATTGATACCATAGGAACTGCTCAAAATTGAAGATATTGTCTTTATTTATTATTTGGTATTTTTGTGATTGATTCTGGATATAAGTTAAGTTTTTTGTATTTTACATGAATATAAATGTTTTAAATTATATAGAATAAAGTGAAACAAACTAATCATTTTGTTATTCCACCACAAAGATGTCACATAACTGTTTTGCTTTATCATGCAATAAACTTTATTTACTTTCAATATTGAGGCCGTTTATAAAATAAAATAATTTTTTTGGAACCACTGGCATGCAAAAAAAGGAGCGGTATGCGTAGGAGTATGATTATGGGTGATAAAACTATACATTAAGTACACCATGATATAATTTAAAGTGTTAATCTTCCATAATCGAGTCCACAGACAATTTCTATATTTTAACGAACGCAATTTGGCACAAAATTAATTTCATTGTTTTAAAAATTCGACCGCCAAGACGAGTGTACGGAATACGAGAACAACTTTCTTTCATTCGTACTTTATATGCAAATTGATTGTACCTGACTAATTAATAGTTTTAAAAAATGTTATTTAAAATCGATAACTGAACGGTAACGTAACTGAACAGTAATTGGAGATAATAATAATTACAATAACATATTTCTTATCTATTTGGTATCGATAGTAGGGTATTTGTTACAGGGGCCTTGGCATAATCAAGAAAGTGTAATTTCACGCCAAATATTATAAATAATCCCGAAAATGAAACGACAACCAAAGAAAAAATTCTAATCTTATATGGCTTTTTTATGTAATATATTTTGTATTACATTATTAGGTACTTCTCTATTATCCCATCGAGCACTTTTCTTAACAAAAAACTATCGCCAAACTGTAAGATTAAACGCCAAAAATGCAGTCCCATTTACTTGATGTCAGAAGCATTATACGTGTTTGTTATGTCATCAAGTTGTTTTTAATTCGACATTTGCGTGTATTTTTCATTATGTTTTACTGATTTATTAGTTATTTAATTAATTAAAATAACAATTGTGTCCTTAAATTCTTATATTTTATTTATTTATTTATTTTGATATTCCAATGGCAACGTTCTCTCGTTTATTTGGCGTTACAGTTTGGCGATAGTTTTTTGTTATGAAAAGTGGTCGACGAGATAATAGAGAAGTACCCATTATTATATTGGTGATTTATTTATAAATCAAACAAATTGCGGTACTTACATATTAACGCCACCGCAGCTACAGATTTGGCGGTTTTTAAGTGCCGCCAATCTTTCGTAGCACTAAAAAATGTTGTCTAAAATCAGCAAACAACAAGGCAACAAGGAATCCAAAAGATAACTGCTTGCGCATGCGAACAGCAAGATTGCTCTTTATTGGCGCATTAGCGCAACTTCTGCTCCGGTGGCGTTAATACGTAAGTACCCAAATTGCTTTTCAATGCATGTATTAAATTGCATAAACAGAAAACTAATTTATTGTGCATTTGATAATACATTAATAGCTTTTTGAAAAATCTAAAACAATCTGATGACGTTTTCAAAATGTAAATACAGGTTGCAAGAATGTTCTTTTGAAAATTTTGCGTTTCTCGCCAAATTAAACCTCGTTGTTCCTCTTGTGCGCGAATGGTCCTATCACAAGCAAGTACCAATCAAAATAATATTGTATTAGTATACTTGTCATAAACCAGTAGTACTAAAAAAATAGATCACTTATACTTTGGTATTCGTGTTATATTTAGGTAATTTCGTGTTATAGCGACCCCCACAATTACGATTATGCCAAGGTTGCAGTTATGATTTCACAAAGATCATCGCAAATCTTATATGTCCATCATATATACGCATATATATACTTCAAACACTCATATATGTGCCATATACGTCATAATATACATATTACTAGCTGTTACCCGTGACTTCGTTTACGTAACATTACAAGAATAATAAATGCATTAATTAAGCAAAACATTTCACCCTTGATAATTAAATATACTATATAATTAACCAACATTTTATAGGAAACAATACGGCATTTCTTTGTTTTTAGACCATTAATATAACTCAGTCTTACAAGGAAGGTCTCCTTAAAGCCCATATTCAGAAAATTTTGAAAAAAATGCTATTGAAGCTGCTCATGTATGTAATAAAGGAACAGTGAAATTTAGTGCGGAATCCCAGTAGAAAATCTGCAAAAAAAAAATAAATACTATCATTAAATATAACTATCATTAAATAAGGTAAAGCTTACAACAAGTGGGTAGGTGTGGTCGAAGATCGCTCAAAGGGTTTCGTTTAATATTCCTTTCAAAACACTTTATCCTTTCTTTAGTAAATTCAAACAAATTTCATTTAGCAACAACAACAGAAACAGAACTCTTAATGTTAACCAAAGGGGAAAAAAAATGTTCCCAAGAAACAAGAAGTGAATTTTTATGAATTTTTTAAACATATCAAAAATTGATATTTAACTTTAAAAATTGATGCATATCAAAGAATATAATATATATTTCTAAACGTAAACAAACTGTGATTTCCCATGTTAAAGGGATAGGGCAAAGGCGAAAATGTAAAAAGTACAATTTTTAAAATACATATTAATAAAACTAAACTTTGATAAAATTCAATTTAAATGGTATTCATAGCAAGCAGACATTACAAATGACCCAAATATAACATTAGATTTACGATAAATAATCAATTAATATATTACTGAACGAAAGAATTTGTTTGTTTACACCATGTTTTCTTATAGGAAAAACACAAGAACCGAACGTTAAAACAGAACAATTTGAAACACTCAATACACTACTAAAACTTGGAGATAACTTAAAAAACGTTGTGCCAACATGATCTACATACTCTAAAATATGGTTAATGAGTAAAAATTAAAAGATAAAAAAAGTCATGTTTTTTATAAAGTAAAGATTTACCGGTCTATTTTTTCGTTTTTTCGAATATCTAAACCAGCCGGATAGCGGGCCGAGCCCGCTATTATATTCTGTCGTAATAATATCCGTCATACGGACTAAATGCAATATTTAAAAAAATAATTTCAAAATTAAACAAATTGTACACCTTCAAAATGTTAAAATATGCGAATATTTCCATAATCGGATTTTTATCACGATTCAATATATTTCTCAATCTCATATATTTACTATTTATTCTCTATTATTTATATTGATACTCACTTTGTATTATTCTCAAACATTTGAAATTTAGTTAAACTTCCCATATGACGTCAGGTTTTCTTTTTAATTCTCTAATGACGTGATATTAATCTGCTTTGTGTACTTACACATACTCATACTCCTTGTATTATTGAGAAATCTTAGACATTTTCCGTTTTATTACGACTATGACGTCAATCAATTTTATTTCATATTAATCTTTTTTTCAATTGGTGAAACTTTTTATTTCATTTTTCACGTGAAAATCGTCTGATAGAAAATTAATTATTGTAGAAAGAATTTCATCGTGGATTTTTAATTTTTGGCATCGGCTATAACGAAAAATGTTTCAATTTAATAGGAAAAGGCTGTTAGAATTTTGGTTTTTTATCTCTGTTTATTAAAATAATACGAATTATTCAAATTTTAATATTTTGAGCTCTTTACATCTGCTATTCAGATTTATACCCTAAGTTTCAACTCTGTAAGTTACATAGTTTTTGAGAATGGCTCTGTGACAGACAGACAACGAAGCGGGAGTAATAGGGTTTCGTGAGATGAACAAAACCCTAAAAAAAAAAAAAAAAAAAAAATAATAATAAAATAACGTACTTTTGTGTTATAGCGGCTCCCACAATTATGATTATGCCAAGGTTGCAGTTATGATTTCGCTAAGATTACCGCAAAACTTATGTATGCATTTTTTTTTCTTCTTCATTTGAATTAATAATGTTACATTTATTAGGACTACATTTTTAATTTGTAATTTGACACGGCTCTTTGGTATCGTGATTTCAATGTATTTGGTCAGTTTCTTATGTTTCAATGGTTAAATTTTACTTAAAGTTTTATATACATCCTATATACATATACTCTTTTAAAACGAAAGAGCCAAAATAACTCAAGTTGAGCCGAAATCCACTCATCTCACGATTTGAAAGTGAGCTTCTCATGAAGAGTTGAAACAACTCGAGTGAACGAGTTGTTTTTAAGCAACACATGATTGAGTGATCTCTATTTTACTCATACTTGAGTGAAATCAAATCAATGAAGGTTAAATCCCGTAGCACTTGAGTGATTTATAACCAATTCAAACTTGAGTGAAATGAGGTCATTTCAGATTTAATCCAATAATTCTTGAGCGATTGGTAACCAATTCATACATGAATGAAATCAACTCATTTAAGAGTTAATCCAAAACCCCTTGGGTGATTTCCAATAAACTCATTCTTGAGAGGAGTCAACTCACTTAAAAATTACAAAAAAAAAAAAAAAAAAAAAAAAAACCTAGAGGGATTTCTAATTAACTGACTAAATAAAGTCAAGCCATTTAAAATGAAATTCAGTAACCTTTGATTTATTTTTATCTACGAAATTCAAAATAACACAGAATTCTTGCCACGTTTTCAAATAAAAATAATGATAAATAACTACCTTATTTTATACTCTGTAAAAATTATATTTTATTATTTACTAGATGGAACCCGTCAAAACTTAACGACAAACAATTTGAAATGAATTACAATTTTTTTATGAATATTTTACCAGCCCGGAATTGCTCAGGCATGAGACAAAAACCTTAGATATGTTTAAAATCAGTGTGGATTTCTGAAAATTTTCTCAGTACAGCATTTCTGCAGATATATGTAAAAAATCTAATTCATAAAATGTGAAAATAAAAATTATTATCGCCTGCGGTACACCCAAGAGGTGTAGTGAACTCTAACCCTTTATTAGCCTTTCAGCGGCTATATGCGTTGAAAAGTTTTAGAGAAACGTGGTTTTTCAAAAATTTTTGGTACTTTTCCATTATACGGACACAAAATGTACGCTAATGCATAATGTATGTAAATGTATGTCAATGTATCAATTAAATGTGTGAAAATGTAATGGCGACAATGGTGTCCGTATAACGAAAAAGTTCCAAATTTCCTCTTACAAACAGTACTGAAAATCAATTTTTGGTACTTTTCGGTTAGCCGGACGCCTGTGAAATATATATATTTATATATATGTACACATATACACATATGTATATATATATACATATACATATATGTATATATATAATATATATCACTGGCGCCCGGTTAACCGAAAAGTACCCAATTTTTACTATTGATATATATATATAAGTGCATATTTTTAACTGACGTAGTATGGGAAGAGTTTCATATTCTGTGCGGGTTGGCGCGAAATAGCGCCAAAAGGGGTGAGACGTCACGTAGATAGTTCATTTCAATAGTTATAAATGTAACCCCAAAAACTGAAGATCGTAACAATCACATCAAACACTTATCTCCAAAATCAACTCGCCAAAAAAATCAGCACAGGTTACGGAACTCTTCCCTAAAAGATTTTCTTACAATCATTTGTCTTAGAAAATATAAAATAAACAATTTTTAGGCTTTTGCTATATGAATTATTGGTACTTTTCGGTTAGCCGGGCGCCAGTGATATATGTATATATATATATATGTATATATTCATACATATAAGTGTACATATATGTATGTATATACATGTATTTGTGTAGATATATGTATGTATATACATGTATTTGTGTAGATATATGTGTATATAGATTCATGTATATATATGTATCACTGGCGCCCGGCTAACCGAAAAGTACCGAATTATTTTCTGTATACATAAATATGTTACAAAAAAAAAAAAAAAAACATAATTTTTACTATTAAAAGTTTAGTCTGATTCTCAGAATTTTCACAGAAGTTTTCCTTGCTTAATTAAACGCCATTGAGCCATGAGGCATATTTCCAAGATCAGCAAAAAAATATATATATCCAATACGGTACTTTTATGTTAGCTGGGAGCCAGTGATAACTCGTCAAATATTGTTTCTATTGGTATCATTTGAATTGCAACCCTTTCAATTCAATGACTTCAATTTTGATTTCAATTCAATTCTTGAGATTTTGTTATTTGTACTGATGTGTTTGTGGTGGCACAGATATCATATATGCACCACATTGGCGTAATTCCCCCCCCCCCCCCCCGCTAATTTGGCGAAAACTTTGTTTTTGAATATTAACTTTATAATGTATATAAACGTTATAACGTTATTTTCTTTTTATATTAAAACTAGGGGGCCTACCCCCTGCGAGCTACGCTCGCCAACCCCCGCTCAGACTTCGAGGCCTCTAAAAACATGACAGCGTGCTTTATTTTAAAAATATTGGTAAATCTGTAACTGGGTTGCCATGCTTTTAACATTTTAATGGGACATTTTTCGATTATCATGGCCTCATACACAGCTGTTGCGACAACTGACGACTGTTTTCGGGATTGATAAGTAAAATCAATTACTACTTGAAAACCAGCTTGTATAAAATGGTTAGGTTTAAATTGTGACTACCTCTCGGACTTTTATAACAACAATCTCTATTATATTCTTCCTTTGCGTTTAAGGATGAGAAAAATTCCATCTGCTTGTGAATAACATTAAGAACCACGGTATTGAAAAGTACTATGTTATAGACATTTTCAGTAACAGGTTTTAATTTTCTCTTTATTTTAGTGCACCATCATGCATATTTTCATGTTATTTTAAATATGTAAATTATTTTTTTTAATTAATATGTATATACGAATTTTCTAATAATTATTTATTATACAAAATTAATTAAATATTTTGTGCATGCATGCCTGCATTTATTCGGCATCAATTGATGAGATATTTAAACAAATTTGCTATCCGCGGTAATTTTACACCATATTTCTGTCACTTGAATATTGTTCATAAGAAAATCGGGTACTTTTCCATTATAGGATCCTTTGCTTTTAGGTTTGGCGTAATTCGAGCTTCAAAAAGGGATAGATTCGTTAATATACATAGATTTGTTGCCAAAAGTTATGAAAATAAACCCCATGAACTTTTGGTGCTTTTCTATTATAGGGGTCTTGACGCTTTTTTAAAAAGCTGCGCGGAAAAAACCAAGCAGGATATTTTATTATTCCGTTCAGTTGGGCAATTATTATTTTATATATTAGTTTCAAATATCCGAATTAATGATTTTATAAATTCGTTTAGTTAAATTTTACAAAAAAATAACAAAATGATATCAATAAATAATAATTACTATTAATTCCTTTTCCTCCCTTTCTTTTGCGTATACCTAAATGACGTCATTTGGACGAATTTATTCAAAATATTTTCAGTTTATAAATTAAATTAAATGCTGACAGACGATTGAATCCTGACGATAGAAATGTGATTTTTTTTTTCAATATTTCCTGAAAAACATAATTTAATCACAATCTTATCTTCAATTTCAATTTGAAAATGACGAATAAAAAGAAATCAATAATCCCTATCGGGATCCTTTTCAATTTTTTCCCTTTTTTGTCACAAAAAAACTGAGTAATTAGTTGCCATCATTACAGAAATGTCATTAAAATTAGAAAAAAATTAATATCTCGAAAACTAATTCCAATTTCAAAATTCTATTACCAGTTTTGACATCCGCGGATTTTTATGAACAATTGGTATTAATTTCACCATCAAGCGTTTAATATTTTATTAAAAATAGCCCTGAAACATAATCAGTCGTTTAATCAGTCGTTTCATAAAATCGTTTCATAAATTCGTTTCATAAAATCGTTTCACAAATTCGTTTCATTAGGATTTTATATATATAGGGTAGATAAAAAAAATCACGTGCTATTATTGCATGCTATTTGTAACTAAGATTCAAAAACAATGTTTTCGCCAAACTGGCGAGGGGGGAAAATCGCGCCAATATGGTGCTTATATGACATCTGTGCCTTTGTGGTTACGTATTTCATCATGCTTATATTTTAGCTATTTTTTAAATCAGTTTTTAAAGACATTATACTGCAATGTTAAAATATTGGTTATTTGTTATTAGCTAATGTTAAAAGATTGTCGAGTAAAAGGGTTGGCGAGATTAACAATTTTGGCGATCACTGGCGCTTGGCAAACATAAAAGAACCCAAAGTACATATATTCAGACATTTCAGTGCCCATTTTGATGTTATGAAAAAACATTGGAATTTTAGGTACTTTTCCGTTATACGGACACCATGCCAAAATGTATGCTAATGCATAACGTATATAAATGTATGTAATTGTATGTATTAAATGTATGTAAATGTATGCTTGGCGACAATGGTGTCCGTATAACGGAAAAGTACCCTTATTTGTTTACTTTTTCATGCATTATAATATTCATTCGTATAACGGAAAAGTACCAAAATTTGCGATCGATCAAATAATTGAATTTCGTTAAGCATTAAATTTTCTTATTTTTAAACTGAGAAAGAAGCAATAAGCATGGATTTAATTAATTTTGCAATATGCGGTGCAACCAAAACAATTTTAATTAAATCGGTACCGGTATCGCAGAAGCACCGGGGTTAATTTTTGACGCCTAAATAATTATATATTTTATTATGATTATATTTTAGCTAATTTTAAGTAAGTTGTTTAAGATTTTATATTGCAATGTTAAAATATTACCTAGTTGATATTAGCTAATGTCAAAGATTGGCGAACCATAGAGTTCAGAGAATAAACTCTGTGCCTCGCAACACTGGGCGTTATCCGTATTGCCGACTTTATGACGTCATAAGCAGAAGTAAAAGTTTAATTGAAAATTACGTCTAATTAATTAAATTTTCGAACAAACGAATCTACGATAACAAATCTGTGTCCTAATATCTTTCATTAAAAAAAAGATTGGTGTAATTTGATGCAGTAGTTTGTTCTCACGGATTGTCGAAAGAAATCGCTTAGCGTTTTAAATATATAGATACCTCTATGATATATTTTATTATTTATAGCTTCCGAAATACAAGTTCTTTTCTAGAAAGGAGGGGAAGGAGAATTGAAATTCATGGTAAAGATGTAATATTTTATTGTCTGTCTACTATATATATAAAACACAAACGGAAATTTCGTTCCGTTCCCTTATAACTCGAGTTCTGCTGAATGGAATTTGATGGAACTTGCACTGTTGGATAGATTTTTCAGGGAAGGTTTTAGTACATAACACATAGTTCTACGTATATTAGTTATAGAATTATGATAGAAAGTTCTGTTATTTTGGACGATAAGGTTACCATAGGTCATTTTTTTGGCGAACATTATCGTTGGCGAAAGAATTGAAACGGCTATATCAGAAAATAATGCAAACACATAGAAAAATAAAAGAAAACTTCGGTTATTAATTTTATTTAAAACCCCTCCCCGCAAAAAACTGTTTTAATCAGGGATAAGGCGAAAAGGTTTAATTTAAACCCCAAAGGAGTGTTTGTAATGCTTAAAAATATTTGCAATGCATGAGATTGCAATTCAGATTAAGTCAATATTTGGCGATTTATCGTTTGCTTCAGGTTAAAAAAGATGCATCTGATAATTTTATTTAATAAAATATGAGTAATTTTTTTTCCTTTTTTTCTGTCTGTTAATTTTTTTTAATGTAACTACCCTATCATGTGTCTTACAAGAGGAACTAGCAGATGTAATTGTAGAAATGACTGCATTTATGAGTTACATGTTATTTGTTTATTTACGGTTTTGATTTTACTTTTGTCGCCAAGCAATGTAATTTTAAGCCAAAAATGCATAAGCGTGACATCAGCTTGAGCGGTATTAGCAATAATAGTGTTTTTTCATGTATACAAGATCCTTTTTGGAGTAAATTTTTATATTCAAATGCAAATTATATAAATAGTAATTATTCTTATGATTATGGGATCAAATATTTAAATATATATAATATATATTTCGCCACTCAAACACATATTGTAAAATAATTAAATTTTAGACATTTAAAAATTTACTACGGAAACATGCCGGTTTGTTTTCACCAAACATATTATTTTTATAGCCTCCAACTCAGACCAGCGAATATTGTCTAATTCTTTTATTTTTATTTTATTATTTTTTTAATATATCGCCAATTTTACTTATAGAAATATTCACTGTTTCAAAAGTTAGGAACCAAATAATATTCTTAAGGAGATGTGTGCATTTATGTGTTATTGCTATCACAAAAGGCTACATTTTGCAATAAAAATTGTTTGCTGAAATAAGCTCCTTTTGATTCGCCATTTCTTTTTAGTTTATTCTGCATATCTTCCCTTCTTTCAGGAAGGTTTTTAAAAGATATTGGACTAATTGTCCATATTCCGGTCACCTGCCAGTTGGCATTTTTACTATATTGTTATATGTTTCGTTTATGTTTGAAGGTTACTCTGGACGACGAATCAGATTACAGAAGATTCGACGACTTTTGAAATTAGCGATTGCTAAATTTATGGACTTTTTTTGAGAATGGAGCAAAGTTTTACGAAAAAAGCAATGCTTCCAATGTACGGTTGGTTGATTTTTTGAAGGCCAATTATCTACACGAGGGATATAGACCCTGGGGGGGGGGGGAGTGCCCTCCGTGGGGGTCTTTCTAAGGGATCCTAACCCGTATTTACGGCAAGGTTCGAAGAAAACCACGAAAACTCCGAACGGTTTAGGTCAACGAGCGCGACAAGGGTTTGAACCCAGCACTTCCCGTTTGCTAGCTTTGAGAGCAGAACATCTCAGCCACTGTTTTGGCGCTTTCAATGTACGGAAAAACTTTGTAATGTCAATGGTGGCGAATGGAATAAATAATATTTTTCGATTTATCATTTCAGCTGGATAAGAAAAAACGAGTACCTGAAATTCTGATTAGATAATTTTTCGATCATTATAAAGCCTTTTCGACCTACACACAGCCCTAGCAGCTAAACATAGTAAGAAATGAATTTATTTCTGCGTGTTATTATGCTCTTTAGAGAAATGCAAAAAAATCTTCGGTTTAAGTATTCACCAAAAATAATATTACTAAACATTTTGCATAACTAACTTTATCATTGTCAGTTTTATTTAAGGTATGGAATTTTGTTAATGAAAACTCTATAATTGAATTAACAGTAATTTAACATTATTTAATGGAACATAGCTTGGCGCGTAAATAACTTCGTTTTTTAACTAACTCTGGTACATTAGTAACCATATCGTTTCAAGCACTTCTAATGTTTGACATCAAACTTGGATATCGGCAAGATTATGGAAGATTAGGAAGATTTTATTGGGATACAAACTAGAGGTTTATTCTTCGACCAGAGTTAATCATTGGTTTTTTTTTTTTTTTTCAGATTAACGGTTAGACGAATGCAACTGGTTTAAAAAATGGAAAGACAGTGAAAATGGCGTCATTTTAATTTTATTCATATTCAGCTTTAAAAATTCACTTTTTTATGTTTCACAATTTTTTTAAATATGAAAGTTAAACACTGTTCTTTATGTGCAAACAATTTATTACAATTTTCACTGTATTTACTCTGCTGGAATCGAAAGATGAAAAACCGTAGTAGACTTTCCAGAAGAGGACGTATATTGCGAAATATAACGTAACATATAGTGAGATTGTACTTACGTTATCAGAATCTCACATGGAGACAAGAAAGAGGGACGAAGTTCAGGAACTTACAGACGAAAATGAATCACCCGAACATTATTTAAGTTCAATGGTCAATCTATGCAAACATTGTAATGCTTTTTCTTTTAGTAGTATGTTGACTGTTGACTAGAGAACATGTTAGTTCCTGTTGTCATAATCTCATAATGGCCTCATTTCCCTACCAAACTGTACTATAAATGATCAACTAAATGAGTTGCTTCTTTTAGCCCAAATTTTGTCCAATGTATGATATAATATAACGCAATGTCGTTCACATCGTTTACAGCAATATTGAAGGAAAATCCAGGTGAATGTCCATATTGCTTTAAAATACATGCTCAAATCCATTGATATAATTTGTTTGATTCAAGGTTCGTTTGAAAATATTTACTAAGGTAGCATCTGTAGGTGAAGATCCACATTCCTTTAAAATACAAAGCCATTTCGTTTGATTTAAAGTACATTTAGAAAAATGGCCCAGCATGCTAGTAAAATAATAAATTTCATAAACAGATACAGATTATATTTAAAAAAAAAAAAAAAAAAAGTAAGTTGCATGTTGAATGTATACATATATGTGTACATTCAACAATTAAGTGAAAAGTGTCATATTTTGTTGTTGTTTTTGAGCTGCTTGAAATATATACCCCCCCACCCCCTTGATCCAAAAAGAGAATTTTAAAGGAATACTTGAATAGATAAGAATTTATGCTGTTTTAAATACTTTAATCATGTTTTTTTTTAATATATATATAATGATTATGTTTTCTATGCAATATTATTAGATATGTTATTGCATGATATTTTTCAGTTTATATCAATATTATCATTAAATGTTTTAATCCTAATACTATTTAGGAATATTCACACAGTGAATATAGGGGAATGGAGATATTTACCTTATTTTTAACAACATATGATAAAAAAAAATATGGGATTTATACAGCTTCACAAATCAAGTATATTTATTTTAAAATATTAGAAAAATAGTATATATACTAATAAAGCTACTTTTCAAAAGTTTTCGTCAACATGAAATAGATATTCTAAAGCTTTTCTTATATATTTGAGATACATTTTAAATAATCTAACTCTCAGCAACATAAAATGACTAAAAAAAACTTATGTATGCGCATTCGAAAAACAAGGCAGGTCAATAAAAATATCCAGGAAAAATTTCTTCAGACTGAGAATAAAATAACAAATATATTTGTTTACTTTAAAACAATATTTTTAAAGTCAGACAAGTCAATTTTCAATTTATAGTATTATGAAAGTTAGAGTTCTGAAACATCATTAAAAATATATATATATAATATATATATAAACAAACGCAGAGTACTGCCGAGACATTTTCTTTAAAAGATTAAATTGCTACTGAAAACTATTTATAAATCATATTTATTGAAACAACATTAAAAAAACTTAAAATGAGAGGCAAAGGATTTGTATAATTATATTTTAGAGCATTTTTTAATATTTATCCTTCCATCTCAAAAGATCTCTAAATGTTCGTTCGTGTAAATAGTCCTAAATGTTAGGGTTAAGACATATTTGTTAAAAATATTGATATGAACTGAAAAATATCACGCCATATGTAAAATAACAATAAATATAAAACAGAATCATTATAAAAAAACATGATTAGAGTATTTAAAACAGCAGAAATTCTTACCTTTTCAAGTATTCCTTCTTTAAAATTGCCCCTTTGAACAACGCGCATAATACTTCAACGGTCAACAATGTGCTGTAAAGGCGATATGCTTGCCTCCACTCGATGACGTCACACGCCTGTCGTCTGCTCAGCGAATGGTCACGTCAGCCGCATTGGCATTTCCGCTCGCCAATGATTGCTTTTTTTTTTATCGAGATGAGTTGTTTAGTATTCTCTCTTCTGGAGTGCATTAGAAAAATAAAAATTCAAATCAAGATGAGTGAAACGTTTAAAAACCAACTCATTCACGATCCAATAAATTACAGCTCTTTTCTGAGAAGCCAAATCCACTCTTTCGTTTTAAGAGAGTATATATATATATATATATATATATTATGAAAACACTCCTATATGTGCCATATACGTCCTTATACCCATATTATTTACGTCTTATATGTCATATATACATCATATACATATGTCATATATACACATCATATATGACTATAACTTGGCCACATACGTCAAGAAATGTTGTATATATATAGCATATATTACTATTATAATGTCATACATGCTTTATAATTTGGCGATAAATCTTGGTCGCTTGGCAATTCATCCTTGGGGCCGCTATAACACCAAAGTACCAAATTTACAATAGATTAATGAAAATAGAAACAACAAGTAATATAATTTTTTTAAAGTCAATTCCTACTTTTTAATCATAAATATATAAAATAAACCTGTGCTGCATTAATGTCCCACGTTATATCTTTATTGAACATTATTTTATAATCATCGTTGCGGTATTTTATTTCTGTGGCATCACTAATTTGAGATAAATCTTTCATTTCATTTATGAAAACAATGGGAGGAATTTTTTCTCCCATTTAAAATTAAAATTAATTAATTTAATTAAATTAATGAATTAATATTTGAAAAAACTGTATTTACATAAAGTGCCATCCACTAACAAGTTTAAAAAAATGTATTTGAACTTGAGTGGATGAATAGAAAATATTTTATTAACGATTGAAAATTTGAACAAGATATATATATAGAGAGTGTGAGCTAATAGTAGGAATTTAAAAATAGTTCACCCTTGGGGGCCGCTATAACACGAAAGTACCAAATTTCTACTTTATTTTTCATATCTGATAATTTGCATCTATCCTTTTTGTAACTTTAACATTTTTGTAACGATTTTATGTATTTCTATTGCCTATTCAAAGATAAATTCTTCTAAAGTTACATAATTTCGTTAAAAACACTTAAAAAATTGTTCTAAAGTTACAGAATTTCGTTAAAAACGGTTAAAATAGTAAAATGCGAACATCATTTGATCCATTCTCGACCGAAAACAACAACCCTTTTCCCAATGGTTAAAAAAAGGAAAAAAGAAAAGAAAAGAAAAAAGATACAAAAAAAAATGTAATTTAACAAATTACAACAACCATTGGAAAAATGTTCCAAAAGCTTAAAAAAATAAAATAAAAATTAATTAATTAATTAAAAATATTAATTATTCAAAAATATCCATTGGAATCATCTACAAATAAACGCATTTTCCATTACTACAGTTGAAGAGATCCTGGCATTCTCCGTCCTCCGCAAAAATATTCGTTTGAACCATCGCAGCAGTTATTGAAACACATTTCCCATTACTATACCTTATCCTTAATATATACCTTAATATTTTGTCGGGTCCTTACCTGCAATAACTTTAACTCTTGTTTAGATTGATGTCTGAGCGAAAGGTATTTTGAAGAAATTAAAGTTGAAGACCACGCTTTTTGCTTTATAAGACGATTTCTCATCCGACATCAATTTTTGAATTCGGCTTTTTTTCATATATGATAGTTTGCATCTATCCTTTTTATAACGATTTTATACCTTTCTATTGCCTATTAAAAGAAAAATTCTTCTAAAGTTACAGAATTTCGTTAAAAACGCTTAAAAAAAAAATCTTCTAAATTACAAAATTTCGTTAAAAACGCTTAAAAAAATAAAGTGATGACGCCAAGAGGTCCATTCTACACCGAAAACAACAACCATTTTCATAATGGTTAATAGGAAGTAATCTCAAGATCATTTTATTTCAACATCAAAGCATATCCGTTTTATTTTCGATATTTATGACGTCATAATCGCCTGTTTTCCGTACTTATACTCGTATTCATGCATCTTGTATTATTATCAAATACTTGAAAATGTGTGTTTTATTTCTAATAATTTTATTTCATCTTCTTTTTAATTATTATTTTTTAATTTCATTTGAATATTTCACGTGGAAAATTTTCTATTGAAAATATATTGTTGAGTAAAAATTATTATTCCGAGATTTGATTTAGAGTTGGCAACAATAAAGTAAATTTAACCATTTTAAAATTTTATACGAAAAAATTGTCCATTTATTCTCTATGAAAATGATAAAATTTTGAATTATTAAGAAATGCTTGCAAATTTACGTTTTAACAATAACAATCCGTTTTATTTCTAACTAGCTGACCCGCCCGGCGTTGCCCGAGCCCTTGTAATAAACTTAAATCTCTTAGAAAACGGAACTCTGGCCACGGTCTACGATGGCTTCGGAACCGTATACCAGGCATGCTCGTACGCTCTAGAAAATCTTTTATTTCCCCCTACCACCGCCAGGGGAGCATTCTGTTCTAAACAAACCTCTTTCCGAACGAACTTCTGAGACTGGTCCCCGCTGCCTACGTTACTGTATAGTAGGCGCACTACAAAATTGAGCTGGTTTCGAGAAGATTGGAACATTATTAGCCCAGTTATTGCAATAAGGCACAGTTAGAGAAAATAACCTTGAGTGAGGTGCCGAAGGGAGGAGATGTTCGAGTGTCCTTCAGAAAATGACTAATTAGGAGGCCCACTATGCATGCATAAATATTCGTTCGTTTTGTTAAGCTAGGAACTTAATTACAAAGTTGGCTTAAACACTTATTTGTAAATAGTGGTAACCGCTACTCATAAATTTAATTTAATGTTATAAAGGGTGACTATTAAGTTAAATACAATGTTTGGAATCACTTGCGTTGAAATCGGAAAGATAGTTGCTGATATATAGAAACGGGGCATAGTTAGAGAAAAACCTTGAATGAGGGGCCGGGGGGGGGGGAGGGTTGTTCAAGTACCCTTCAGCAAATGACTAATTAAGAGGAGCACTATGCATCTTTCGAAATTCGTTCGTTTGCTTAAGCTAGGAACTTAATTACAAATTTGGCTTACCCAATTATTCGGAAATAGTGGTAACCGCTACTCATAAATTTAGTTTAATGTTATAAAGAGTGACATTTAAGTTAATTATAATGTTTGGAATCACTTGTGTTGAAATCGGAAAGATAGTTGCTGAGATATGAAAACGGAGCATAGTTAGAGAAAAAAACCTTGAAAGGAGTGCCGGGGGGGAGGGGTTGTTCAAGTGTCCTTCAGCAAATGACTAATTAGGAGGACCACTATGCATCTTTCAAAAATCGTTCGTTTGCTTAAGCTTTGAACTTAATTGCAAATTTGGCTTAAACTATTATTCGTAAATAGTGGTAACGCTACTCATAATTTTAGTTTAATGTTATAAAGAGTGACAATAAGTTAATTATAATGTTTGGAATCACTTGTGTTGAAATCGGAAAGATAGTTGCTGAGATATGGAAACGGAGCATAGTTAGAGAAAAAACCTTGAAGGACGGGCCGGGAGGTGTGTGTGTGTGTGTGGGGGGGGGGGGGTTGTTCAAGTAGCCTTCAGCAAATAACTAATTAGGAGGACCACTATGCATCTTTCAAAATTCGTTCGTTTCCTTAAGCTTTGAATTTAATTACAAATTTGGCTTAAACTGTTATTCGTAAATAGTGGTAACCGCTACTCATAAATTTAGTTTAATGTTATAAATGGTGACTATTAAATTAATTATAATGTTTGAAATCACTTGCGTTGAAATCGGAAAGATAGTTGCTGAGATATGGAAACGGAGCAGAGTTAGAGAAAAAACCTTGAAGGACGGACCGGGAGGGGTGTGGGTGTGTGTGTGTGTGGGGGTGTTGTTTAAGTGGCCTTCAGCAAATAACTAATTAGGAGGATCACAATGCATCTTTAATGATTGATTCATTTGGTTAAGCTAGGAACTTAATTTGAAATTTGGCTTACTACTTTTACACTACTATTCGGAAATTCTGGTAACTGCTTTCTAGAAATACACCTTGAAGCTTAAATGTAATTAGACCCTTGTCCCTCTTAATTCCCGCAAATATAAAAAAGAATCTGTTAAATAAAGTTTTCTGTATTAACAATCTCCATCATAATAATAAATGTCATGTAAAAAAATACTTAAACCCGACTAATTGTCATGAAGAAAAATATGCCTGCAAAATATTTCAATCAGTGGGACGTATGTGTAATTTGTCATGTACAGGTGGCGTGACATTCGCATGGCTCCTCTACGCTAATAACTTCAATCCATGTTGACACTATTTAGTTAGAAATCCTTATTTGTGCAACGCTACTCTGGTTTATTTAATTACTTCTGTGAAGAATCGATGCAACCAACCAGTGAACCAACCAACTCAAGAGAATATATTGGGTCTTTCCTTGTTACTATTTTTCTAAGAAGTTATTTTAATGCATCTTATGACTATAATCTTACATTCTACCACTTCATAATATTTAACTTCAATCCAATTATACAAGAATCTAAATTTAACATTACACCAGGTGAGAAAGACATACCACCAACTGAATATTGTTACCATAAATTTATTACAAACACCAGGTAATTAGATTTAAGAAGGGGCACCAAAATTTAGTACAAGTTAACACACACAGTACAAAATATAAGAAAAGGGAGAGAATGGCAAAATAAATTCATTTACTTTTAAATTTTACTTTTAAATAAAATCAAAGGGAGGTAACAATATTCTCATATCTTTCACAACCTTAAAAAAAGGAAAAACACCCAATACTTCTAAATTTCAAAAACATAAAGTATTCATAAATAATGACGAATAACAGTGAAAATTACACTAATTTTGAATAACTGAATGGAGACAAACTCTCATATTTGAGAGGATAAAATCCAGAAAATTTGCAAGTTAAAACCAAAATGACATTACTTTATGAATACATTTATACCTTTAAAATTTAGGGACCAATGAAATCGTATAGTTGAGCACACTACGTATTTTATAAATCATTTGAAAAGCTGTGATTCAAGATGATAGGACACATTTTTAATTACCTAAACAATAATATTTCACTTAATAGGATTCTCTTAATACTTCATAAATTTATTAACTCTCTTTAAAATATATAAAATTTCACAATTAACTTAATTCAGAATAAACAATTTATTTTAAGTGCATCAATAAACTTTAATCTATAAAATTTACTATCATCTGTTTAGCTATTTAGTTCTATTTACATTTGGATATTTAGATTAGGTCTACACATTTCATCTTAAATCCACATTAATTTAAAATTATATTTGTCATATATATATATTTCTTACAGAACTAATATATTTAAAGAAAACATGTGTGATTGAATTTCACTCCATATGAATTCTGTTATCAATTTAAAAAAACCAATGAAGGTGGACTTTTTCACAGAATAAAAATATGAGGGCAACAAAGCTAAAAACAAGGAAAGGGGGTTTAATTTACTATTAATTTACAGATTTTAAACTTAAAGTGTAGAAAAGAATTACTTATTAAATAATATTTATAAACACATTTGAATAAAACAATAACAGAATTCTAAATTCAATTTTTTTACACATGTATTTGCTGTTATTATAATCGAGCAGACTACTATTAAAGTAGAATTTAACATTACCATTTAAAGTTTGATAACTTGAATAAAATCTTTTAAGCTACTGTTATAATACATAAGAAACGTATTTAAATTAATCAGAATAATAGATGCAAATTAATAAGGGAAAAACAGATTCTTGGTTAATTGTGGGTTTATTTACCAGTAGACATTTTCATATCAGTACTAGAAAGAATATTATAATTATAGTATGACATTATAGATAAACCAAAATTTACTCACATATATTTTTCTTAGACCACAACAGTTATCTCATCTATAGAGATTTTCATCAGGATGACAGATTAACAATTTTATATCAGATCAACACATTATCGTCGAAGATGGCCTCTACTTCATCGGCAGTCCCCACTTTGCCGAAAGAGAAATTCTTCACCACCTAAAACCGCATCTCACTGGTCACGTACTGCTTTCACATGCAATTCGGGGTTGGTATTTGCAATACCGATGACATTTGTGTCGATGATGTCGAGAGAAATTCCGCTTACACTATCGGGGTTGGTATTTGTAACACCGATGACATTCGTGTTGATAATATCGAAAGAAATTCCGCTTACACTAATTTAGTTTTAATGTAGCAGCAGGATTATTAGAAGTATAACATTAATTCCTCCTTCTGCTCTTTAATACGATCCTCATCCAACACCTTCCGAACTTTCATGTACTACCTCGGCTCAAAGTTGAGGAAAGCTCATATCTCCTAACAACCTCGGTAATGGAGATAGCAAAAAAAAAACTTATAGGACCAGCATCTTTTTTAGTTAGCCTCTTCTGTAGTACAAATGCCTTTTTCTTCTGCGCTCATGCTTCGGAGCTCAGGGGTAGCGGGGCGCATTTTCCCGCCAAAAATCCCCCTCGCCCGCTCCAAATTTTTTCGACTCGCACCTACATCATACGTTGTTCTCTGCTTACTGCTTGACCTCTTCGCCTCACCTTTACTCCTCGAACCTATATGGGGCCTACCCATTATAAAATTAAGGGGAACGGGAGCCTTACGCTTCTGTTACTATGCGCTAACCACATGGTAACAGGAAAATTTTCGAAGAAACGGGTTGCCTAATGGTCCTTTTTTGACCGAACGTTTATTTGAAAGGTTGACCGTTTGTCCTACAAGGTTAAACTTTGCGGGTATTTTTCCTGGAATAAGTGGGGTTGAACAACAAGGTC
Source organism: Maratus michaelseni (assembly GCA_963931845.1). NCBI lineage: Eukaryota > Metazoa > Arthropoda > Arachnida > Araneae > Salticidae > Maratus > Maratus michaelseni. Next base: position 35,852,781 of record OZ007591.1, on the reverse strand, counting down.
ACAACAATTTACACTTGGGGTTGATATTACGAAAAGGGAAAAAAAAAGGAACATTTAACTAGAATTTGGAAGAAAGAACTGCCTTACTTACCATGTTATACATTAAAAAAAAAAAGAAAGTGAAAGAAAAATTAACTGAAAATTTAGATAAATGAAGGGTTATGTTAATATAAGTTAAAAAATTAGAATTTGCGAAAAATTCTACAACAAATAAAAGCGTATTTTTAATGAGAGTTCTTTGTGCATTTTAATTAATATTTCAGAAAGTAATTAAAATATTAAAATTCTGAAGTAATGTTACACCAGGAGAGGGTTTGGACTACCTAAATCTAAATTTCCAGCCTTCTAGGTGGGCCAGATTTTCCTAGCCATCGCCAACAGACACACACACAAACACACAGACACACAGAGCGAAACTTTCTTTTATTAGTTTAGATAATGTTATTTCATCTTCTTTTTAATTATTAATTTTTTCCCTATTATTTTTCACGTAGAAATTTTTAAATTGAAAATGTTGAGTAAAAATTATTATTCCGGGTTTTGATTTAGTATTGGCAACGATAAAAAAAATTTAACCATTTTGAATTTTTATATGAAAAAATGTCCATTTATTCGCTATGAAAATAATGGAATTTTGAATTATTAAGAAAAATATATGAATAAAATTAACAAAATACAGCCTATGTTCATTTCTGGGTTATAATCCATCTTTATGCAAAGACACAGGGCCATTAAAGCCTCCATTTTGATGCTGACTTCAGCCAAACATTTATACACACAATCGGATTTATAATATTACTAGCTGTTACCCGTGACTTCGTTCACATATCATTAAAAGAAGAATAAATGCATTAATTAAGCAAAATATTTCATTCCCGATAATTAGAAGCGTAAATAATTAACTAACTCTTTATCACATTCCATAGGAGACAATACAGTATTTCTATGTTATAGAGGCCTTGACATAACTAAGTTTTAAAAAAATGAAATTTTGTGACAAATAATCACGAAAAGGAAACTGCAACCAATGAAAAAAGGCGGGCCAAATAAAATCGTGGAAATCGACGAATTATATAAAAACATATGTGAAGTTTACCTGGTAAACCATTTTACTTTTAACGCCTTTGTGAAACGTTTTAATAGCAATCCTTCAAAGATAATGGAAATAGTATATTCTTTTTCATTAAATTCAATTCTTGCGAATAGGGAGCAATTATTGTAGACTTAAATGCAAGGAGCTTAAATTTACCTCCTTGATTTAATCTATAACTGAAAAAAAATCTTTATTTCTAAATGAAAATATGTTGACAGACGATTTTTGTTCTCCAGAATAAATTGATTCAAGAAGTTTGAATATGTGAAAATACGTTTTTATTTTTAAAAAAATTTACTGTAATCAAGATTTTTTTTTCTTTCACCATCTATTCAAATTGAAAATAAATTCTTTTTTTTTTTTTTTTTTTTTTTTTTTTTTAATGAGAAAAAATATATTAATCCGTTTTATTTCTTCTTTTTTATTCCCAAAAAGGGAATAATTTAGTTGCCACTTTTAGAGAAACTTCGTTAAAATTTACAAAAAATAAATAAATAAATAAATAAATAAAATAAAATAAAATAATAATAATAATATATCGGAATTTAAATGATTTTTTTTTTAATTCTGAGAGTTTATGACATCCTCGGATGAATGATAACTGGTGTTAAGTAAATCGCGTTGCGTTCGACAATCTTAAAAAGAGTAGTTGCGAAATACAAACAGGCGGTCAGATTTTAATATAATAGATTCGTATTTATTTTTATTTTCCTAATAATCATTTTGTGGTTTTTGGCAAAAAATTCTCATCTGTATGTAACTGATATTCATGCTTAATAATCGTGTTAGAGGTAATTTAATCTAAATTTTTATATTTATGTTTTCATTAATATCTTAAAACATTTCTTTTTTATAAACTCATTCTATTTTGATATTTAATCAAACCCCCCTCCTCCTTTTTCTTATTTTTCTTAAACATTATTAATTAAAACTCTTATTTTCAAAATCCAAACATTTGTATTTTTCTATAAGTCAAGACCACCCAGGTTCTTCTTCTTTCACTATGAGATAGTTTCCACGCAAACAACTTTTACTTGAAATTCTCACGTAATTTAAGGGATCGTAAATTCGAAACACACACAGGCAGATTGGATAAAGTACAAAAGGCCTTTATAAGAAGTCATGGGAATAACTGAAGCATTATTATCAGTTGTATTGTGTGCAACTTTTATTACCCTCAGAAAAGAGAGTCATAAAACTATTTCGAAGGCTTGTTACGAAGATACATCAGTATATTGCTTTCGAGTCGTTGTTTATGGCAGGTGTCAGCGGGCGGATAGTTGTTTTCGTGGGACCCGACATACAGCTGTTTTTCAACGAAGCCCACGGGCACCTTGTTTCCAGGAATTGAGACAGGGAAGTTTTGGACGTAGCAGAACCCCACCCAATCAACGCTGAGTTTTTTTCCCCTCGTCCGTTACCAGGGGAACGAGAGATGGCTAGCAGTGGCAGTCATGTTGTGAAGCGTGGATAGTTTGGGTGTGTGTGGGTTAGGGGATTTTCCCCCCACCGCCGCCTGCTCGAGCGGTAGATTTTTTTTAGTGAGTAGGAAGACGGACGATTACTAAGGAGTTGATAGTAAATGGTTGTATGCTACGCGGCCTGAAATGACGAGAATGATATGTTGTTGTTGGAGTAAAAAAAAAAAAGAGATGTTAAGAATTCCAGAAGGTTTTTAGATGTCGAAGTGTTAGGACGTGCAGATTTAGTGGTCTATCGAGAGATGCGTTTGCCCTGGTAACAGACTCTGCTAGCGTTCTGCAAGATAAAACGAACAAAAAAAAACATTTTTTTGCAGTCTTTAAAGACTGATGTTTTGGAATAATCATTGCTAAAGATTAGCACCACTGCTCGTATTTGGAGCCGGTGTGTAACTGGAGATTCACACGGAGTGGCTGAACATCGAAAATGGAAGTGAGTACACAGAGTAGTGACACTTATTTCCGGCTATGCACCATATCAGAAAAGTATTTCTGATTCATATTTTGGGGCAGAAACTACTCTACAGGAGCGTGTTATAAATAGTTACAGAATTAGTTATTGGATTCGACTCCCGGTGTGGGAACAACAACTTCTTGTGAATAGTTTATTCTTGACTAACTTCATTTACATATATTTCCTTGTGCATATTGTCCTCTACCGTCTCGGATTCTGTTTAGACATTTTTGACTACTTTGTGTAGTAGCCAAGCATTGTGATCGTTACTAACAAGCCACTATGACTAGAACTTTTGTGCCTAAAATTCTCGAACTCGTGTTAGAGTGATAATGGAGTGAAACCAAACCTACCAAAGAATGACCAAAGCACTTCTAACATCACTATGTACTTTCTGTGGTAAATATAACATCAGTATTTTTAGTTAAATTTATCCGATTATAGTATATGATACTTCTGATTTTTGGATTAACCAATTTGTTAATGTTTTTATCTATTATCATGACCTCAATACATTAGATTGCTATTATAATTCGTGAAAGCTATGAATAATGTGTTTCTGTCAATAAACAAAATATCTAAGTAAATTCCTTCTTTGTTTTCTTTATCTTATTAATTTATTTTAAATCATTTCGATAAGATTCATGTTCAGTAATTTTACTTTTTGTTAATCATTAAAATTTAATTGGTAATACTATGTATAGCTTGAGTTATCAGTTTAAAATGCATAGTAATCTTTAACTTAATTTATTCTATTGATTTAAATATTAATTCTGGTAAAATAAGTAAATAAATAAATTAATTAATTAAAGTAAATTATTGTATTCTCTAGCCATGGAATTTTCTAAATATTATTTTAAGCATTAAATCTAATAAAAAAATAAACTACTAATTTACTGGATGTTGAAATTTTTAATATTCAAACTTATTTTATCTAATTAACTGAGACCTTTTACTATTCTTTAATTAATTACAGGACATACTTATCTGAATTTTTTATATAAAGTGATTTTAACATTTTGATCTAAAGTCTTATGAGAAGCATTTTATAATAATGAATTACTTATTCAAAATTTAATTATTTACTCATGGTCTCTCAAACAAGGATTAATCTATACGATCACAGCTTCAGTGTTGTGAATTCTTGGAATTAATTTTGCATTTTTTTAATATTTGTCAAATATTATTTTGTTTAACCTATATCATCAATTTTATACCTCCCCTTTTTGCACTTTCTTTAAAAGAAAGATTTTGTCCCCTTTATTCCAAAATTTTCACTTAGTCTAAATTATTATGTCTATGAAAATTCCTTGTTGTTACCCTTCATATTAATTCTTGGATTCACAATGCTGATTGTTGGGGAATTGGATGTAGTGCAAATTGAGAATCTTGTCAGTGCTTTTAAATGATTAATTCTTATACTATTTTGAATTCAAAACTTAGAATTCAGGTAATTTTAAGTTCTTTAAATTTTAATTGTTTCTGTTTAATTTAATCCATTTACTTTTTTTCTAAATTTATTTTAGTTTGAGAATAATTTTGTAAGTATGCATATTGACAGGATTCATTTCAATTTTTAGTCATAGGTAATTTGCACTCATTCATAATTTTTGCAAAAGGTAATAGTACCTAGGCAAGTAAACAAACCCCCAACAAAGAATTGATGCCGTGACACTTACCTGTGTGGCACAATTCAAATTTTTAATGTTTATTTGTGTATACTTAAAGTTCAGGGTATAAGGCAACTATTTTTTTTTTCAAAATGTATTGTGCATTATGTCTTTGAGTATATGTTATGAAGTGTTAACCCTCATATCTGTGCTGTTCAATTTTTTTTTCATAATACCCCACCCGCACTGAATTTTTAGAAATTTTAACATACCTTTCCCATTTGTTTATATTTATTTGCAATTGATTATATATATTGACAAAGGCGACTAGTGTATATATGGGTGTAGCTCTCAGTAATTTTATTTAGATTTTGCATTTGTGTAATTTTTTTTTCCTTTGCTTAAGGTTTAGTTAGGGTTAATTATAATTTTTTTTTATCGCTGAATTTTTTGTTGACAAAACATTTCATAAATATGGCGGAGACCCTTACCAAGGAGATGGCTGAGTTGCAGAAGAAATCGTCTTTGATGGATAATTTATCCAACATCCCACCTTTTAGCTGGGACTCTACTATATCCTTTTCCGACTTTATTGAAAAGTTCACAGATATTTCCACCTTCTTTAACTGGGATGAAAAAGAAAAAAATTTCGCCCTGTTTAACAGACTGTCAGGGAAAGCAGCCAAATTAATTAAGGCTAATAAAAACAAAAATTATAAGGAATTAGTGGAAATTATACAAGACAGATTCACGGAACAGGAGTCGCCAGATGTGGCATTATCGAAGTTTCTTAACTTCAAATAGACGCCTTCAATGTCTGTCCAAGATTTTTTCGACAGAGCCTCTGATCTGTCACGCAGAGCTCTTGTCATCGATGGAATTGCTGAGGGCATTGTAAATAAAAGTAGAGATGCTATACTGCACTCTATGCTTCTAGGTAACCTATCTCCAGAAATTCGGAAGGGTGTCATTTCAAAAGATCCAAAGACCCCTCAGGAAATACTAACGTTTGCCTTACTTGAAGAAAAGGCTTGTAGGAGTGTTAACCCCTTCTACAGCTATGAACCAGCAAACATTGCCCCCCAGGTCCCCTCAGGTGTAGCATGTGCTGCTGTTTACCCCCCTACACCCCAGGTTAGCCATCCCAACCGTGAAATTGTAGAACTCCAAAACAAAATGGAAATCTTAACGGCTAAAATTGATAGTCTTGTTATGCAACAACCAGCTGCAGCGAGACCACCAGCCCAGGAAAATGTCCAGTACAACCCTTTTTTCTGTTTTGGATGTGGCGACCCCAACCATTTTTTTCAGGACTGCCCCCAAAACCCCAGAAATCAAGGCTGGCAAAATTATAATGAAAATCCCTACGGTCGTAGAGGTATGGCCAGACCTAACAATAACTACAGAGGCAGTTATAGTAACAGGGGATATCAGAATCAAAGAAACTATAGGGGAAATGGCAATTACTATAGAAACAGAGGTACCAACAATGGCCAGAGAGGTAATTATAGGAATAGGGGTAATCAAAATAATGTAACCCAGCAGAATAACAACACTGCCAATGAACACAATGTTCAACAAAATTTAAACGGGTAATGGCTGAGTCTGGAGTAGTCGGACTGACTCATGAGAAGCCGAACGACAAAACCCCCTCTGTATATAATGTTTTCTCACCATCAGCATGCAATCTCCCTACCGCAAGGATTGCTGTGGGTGATATTTTTATTACTGCACTGTGTGATACGGGATCAGGTATCAATTTAATTTCTCGACAGGGATTGTGTTTATTCCCAGGTGTAAAAACTGAGGCATGCAATGTACCCATTCTAACTGTGACAGGTGAATGTGTCCCTCTCACTGAGAAAGTTAAGTTATTTTTCAATTTCAGTAATGTCAGCTGCCAAGCTGAATTTTTTGTAGTAGCAGGTAAACTCGCTGATGAATTTACTGCTATTTTAGGTATGCCCTTTTTGAGTGAGTACAAGGCTATCATAAAGTGTAGTGACAAATCTATTAGTCTTGGTATTAATGAGCAAACTTTTTGTAAATATGTTCCAAAAATTTCAGAATGTCATGTAAATATTAAACCGCCAATTATTGTAAATAACAAAATTTCTTGCCTTAAAAATATGTCATGTCAAACTGAGGGTAATGTAGAATGTTTTTCTAATGTTAGTAATATTTCTGAGAAGAATAAGAACAGTGAGAACAATTGTATGGTAGTAAAAGCCAATGTAAGGGATAGTAGAGAACAAATAGAGATTCGAGATAGTGAAAAATGTAGTAGCGAAGATAAAAATAAGGTGATTTTAGATAAATGTGAAAGTAATGATAACAATTCCTCTGTTCAAAAATCTTCTGAGAGTGTTTCAAAGTTAGGAAATGTTAATAGTACAAATAATCATGAAAATTGTAGTAATATGAATAGTGATAAATTAAATGAAAATAAGGCAATTGGTCGGGATAATATATGTGAAACAAATGCTTGTGATCTTAGTGTAAACACTATCAGGGATGTGAAAAATAGTGAAAATGAAATCAATGTCCCTGTATGCCAAGTGATTTGTAATGATAGCGAAAAGTCACAATCTAATGATGTCAAAACTGAAGTAAATAATACATGTGAAAAGTCGAAGATTATTAAAATTAGTTTTGCTGTTTTGAAAAATTTAGTAACTATCCCCCCCCCCCCAATCTAAAATTTTAGCTCAAGTAAACTGCTCGAGAAGTAATTTTATTGATAATAATGATGTTGTTATTTTGGAACCCCTAGTAAAAAAATTTGGTAATGGTGTTTTATCATCTAGAACAATCTGTTCTCAGGAACACGGGTTATTTATTTCATTGCTAACTTTTCGGATGATGAGGTTACTTTGAATAAGGGAATGAGGGTTGCTAAAATTCAAAAGTGCATCGATGATTCTGAGTGTAATTCTAATAATTGTAATTATGCCCTTAATGTTAATGTGCCCACTCCACTAGCTGATTTTGATCATGCTGATCTCAGCTGGTGTTCAGATATTAATCTTGACCATTTAGACCCCCCTCTTAAACTTAAAATGCAGGATTTTCTTAATAAAAATAAAGATGTGTTTGCAGCATCAGTCCTAGACTTGCCCGGCTGTGACACTATTCCCCATGTAATAAATTTAACTTCTGATAAACCTGTAAAATGTAAAGCCTATAGAGTTCCCCATAATCTTAAACAAGAAATGGAAGATCAATTAGATATCCTGTTAAAAGCTAATATAATATCCCCCTCCATTTCTGAATTTGCGGCTCCAGTCATTTTGGTTAAGAAAGCAGACGGATCTTATAGATTGGCTGTCGATTTTAGAAAATTAAACAAAAATTTAGTTAAAGATGCATACCCCATCCCTAATATCACAGATTCGGTTGATGCACTATCCGGTTCAAATTTCTTTTCTACACTTGATTTAACAAGTGGCTTTTTCCAGCAAGTTGTGCGTCCTGAGGACAGACACAAAACAGCAATCATAACTCATAAAGGACTATTTGAGTGGTCGAGAAATTGTTTTGGCTTATCAAACTCAGGAAATTCTTTTCAACGACTCATGAGTGCAATATTTGGAGATCTGGGAAATATGGGAATTCTTGTATATATAGATGATATTGTTATTGCTAGCAAAGATGTAGAATCCCACCTTGAAAAATTATCAACTGTTTTTGATAGACTTCGCCAGCATAATTTAAAATTAAAACCCAGTAAATGCCTTTTTCTGTCAGATAAAATTAAATATTTAGGTTTTGAAATCCATAAAGGTAAAGTCTCACCCATTAATAAAAATATAGAAGTAATTGAAAAATTTCAACCCCCTGATACCCGCAAAGCAGTTAGATCTTTTATTGGTACAATTTCATTTTACAGGAGATTTATCCCTGATTTTTCTAAACGAGCTAAAAACTTAATTGAATTAACTAAAGAAAATGGTCGTTTTTCATGGAACCCTGCAGCGCAAGCAGAATTCGAAGATTTAAAAGCTGCTTTAATTTCTAAGCCATGTATTGCCCTCCCTGATTTTTCGAAGGAATTTTATCTTTATACTGATGCGAGTGGTGAAGCTTTAGGCGCAGTTTTATCTCAACTGGATGAGAACAACTTTTTACACCCTGTGGCTTTTGCCAGCAGAAAGTTGAAGGACCCTGAAACAAGGTACTCAGCCACAGAAAGGGAACTTTTAGCTGTTGTCTGGGCAACCGCCCATTTTAAGTGTTACCTAGCTAACACCCACTTTTTTATTTTCACTGATCATGCCCCCCTAACTTATATGCTTAAAATTCAGGACCCAACTTCTCGTATGGCAAAGTGGATTTGCACCTTATCTGATTTTACTTTTTCAATTAAATTTATCAAGGGCAAATGCAACAGTGTTGCGGATTTTCTTTCTAGATACACTACTTCTAATGAAATCTCTGTAAATACAGTAAGTTGTAATTTTTGTGTACAAATAGCAAAGGAGAATGTTTTTATGCCCCAAACTGATCTTCTTGAAAAAATTCAAGAACTCCAAAAGACTGACAAAAAGTGTTGCCAAATTGCTCAGAAGCTAGATCAAGGAGTGGATATAGCACCAAAGTACATGAAATTTTTCTTCCGAGATGATCTCTTGATGTGCGAGGACACTCGAGACTCTCCCATTTTAAATAAATTGCCCAAACTGGTGGTGCCAAAAGAACTAATCCCCCAAGTGTTCGCACTAACACATGATTCTCTAGCAGCTTGTCATCAAGCCTTCCAGAAAACTATTGATCGCATTCGCGAAAATTTTTACTGGCCAGGTATGTCTGCAGATGTCAAGCATCTAGTAGAATCTTCCATTAGTTGCCAACAAAGAAGAGCTTATCGACCTAAACATCTAGCCCCTTTGCAGAGAATGCCAACACCAGAATTTCCATTGGCAAAAGTGAATTTCGACATAATTGGTCCTTTACCGACAACCTTTTCGGGTAACAAGTTCATCGTGACATATATCGATGCTTTTTCTAAGTGGCCTGAAGCATATGCTGTATCCTCTATCACCTCAGACGTTGTAGCGGATACTCTAGCAGATTTCGTTTCAAGGTACGGTGCTCCTAGCTATATTGTTTCCGACAAGGGTAGAAACCTTATATCAGAAGCCATTGAGAGAGTCTATAAAAACTTTGGAATGAAACATATTCACACGTCAGCTTACCACCCAGCAGGAAATTCTCAGATTGAACGTCAAAACAAAACTCTAATTAATGCCCTATGCCATGTTGTCAATGAAAATCAGTCGGACTGGGATACAAAATTAAAATTTGCTCTTTTAGCTCTCAGGACAGCCGTGCATTCTTCTACAAAATTAACCCTAGCTGCAGTAATGTTTGGCAGAAATTTAAATCTCCCCTATAAACTTTTTTCCACCCCCCCAAACTTTAAATTATAATGACGCCCCCACCTATTGTGAACTTTTATTCCCTGCTTTGAAGAAAGTGTATGCTGAAGTGCACAGTAGTTTGGTGGAAGTTTCAGAGAAGCAAGAAAAATACAGAGAAAAAACTGCTGTTTCTAAGAATCTTAAAATAGGTGATTCAGTTTGGCTCTTTACACCAGCTGTTAAACCAGGACAATGTAAAAAACTATCTAAATTTAATAATGGTCCCTATACAATAACTGAAAAAATAAATGAGGTAAATTTTAAAATCGCCCTCCAAGCAAATTTAAAATTAACGCAAGTGGTACACGTCGATAGGCTGACTGAATTTAAAAACAGGCATGTTGATTTCCAAACAAATGACCAACGGCCGCAGAGTCAATTCGATGATCAATCGAATATTCAGAATCCAACTACTCCCATTCACCAATCGATTAACGATAACCCAGAACGGCGGACGAAAAAACGCAGGCGCGCGTTTATCATACCAACAGCATCAGCAGTAAACAGAGATGAAGCATTGCCCATGCAATCAACAGCCAACACGTTGCCTTCACTAGCCACCAGCAACGAACCCCTCTCCCCCTCTCTTCCTTCAGCCGAGTTCGAGAACTCACGAGCTGAAACCACCCCCTCCCCCTCACGGCTGAAAATCCAGTTACGGACACGCCAGATATCGCGGTAGCTAACGAAGTTGTTGAAGCTCAATCCTCTGTTATTCCTTCAACCAGTCGTATTCCGACTTTAATCGAATCTCAGCGCAAACCGACTGATTCGATTCCTTCGTCCAGAAATACTTATGGATTCAGGAACAGGGACAAGCGTCCCAATTATAAACTTTAAGTTGTATTAATTATAGTATTTTTATTTTAATAACCTTATATTTTGTTTGTATAATGTATATAGATAGTCTAGAGCAGTGGTTCCCAACCTTTTTTTAGCCGTGCCCCACCAAAACATCTCTAAAATGATGATGCCCCCCCCCCCTATAACATATAATTCCCATAAAATTTTAAAAGAATTTACTCCTGACAGAGTAAAAAGCATTTAACATTGATCCTCAAACGTGCGAAGGTAATGGATGAATCAAATATTTTTTTATAATCATCTGCTACTCCTCGTAGTTTACTGGCACACGGTCGCCACGTATGCGTGATGTATAGAGTGCTCAGAATCCTTGATTAGAAAAATCAATAATTTTGAATAAAACATTTTTGTCTTATTTAATCACAGAATTTCTGCGATTAAATTACTAATCAATTTCTAATCAGAATGAAACGTGATAAAAGATTCGGTAAAGTAAGGTCGTCAAGTAATTGTTAAATATACACTTGAATAGTTTCATGTGTAAAATTGATTTTCATGTGACATATTGCAGTGCGACTCATTCAAGAAATAATCGAGAAAGTTGTTTAAAATTATAAAATACTTATAAATCAGAAAAATTATAAAGAATTTTTAAATACATAAAAGTATCTAAATATCTTAAAACGTTTTTTGCTATAATTATCCTGGTAGAATTCTATTTAAAACTTTTGAATGGATACTATTTAAAAATTGAATAAAAAACTATTTTTTTTTAATTTTGTTTTTGAAATTTGAATGTGTAACTTTTATTTTCAGTCTACAACATTACTATTAGAAAAAAAAAATCAGAAGGTATGAGTTCACAGAAATTCTGAATTGTCCACTTGAAAAGTTAAATTGCCCCCCTGAAAAGTCAAATTGCCCCCCTGTGGGGCGTACGCCCCCCGTTGGGAAACACTGGTCTAGAGTTAGTTTTCATTGTATTTTAACGTGAAAAATAAGCTTTTTAGAGTACTTGTACCGTTTGTTTTGGTTAGCGGTAGCGATCTGAGCGGTTGTGTTTTCATCACATTTAATGTTCTATATAGCTAATTTTAGTGTAAATAAGGTATATTTCGATAGTTATAGTGCAAATAACCTCTCCGCAGGTATATTTTGAAATTATGTTACGTTTTTTCTCGATTTTTGGGTAATTTCGAGACTTTGAAAATGGGAATCCAAATTTTTTCCCCCCTTTTTTTTTCATGTAGTACTCCCTGTTTGTGAAATACGATAGTATCCATCGATTTGCATATTATTTATATTTTAATTGATGTTCTAGTTAAGTTCTCAGTAGATGAGTATAAGTGGATTTACAGGATAATACTATATTTGAGGGAACTATTAATTTTACTCATTACTAGATATAATATGTAGGTATTTCGTAGTGTAAGGTAATATTAGTGTACTGTTTTGTGTATATATATTTTTTTTAACCTGAAAATTTTTGAGGTTATTAATTTTGTTCTTGAGTACATTACTTCATTAAAGTATAGTGGTGTGGTTTTATTGAAAAATTTATAAAATTTTATCTGGTTCTGTGCTATTTTTTTTTCTTCCTTTTTTTTAAAGGATTTCTTTTGTCAAAATTTTTATTTTTTACTGTATAAATTAAGTTTCTGATGGTGATAATCTTCACCATAGCTTTTGGGTCTTCTTCGCCCCATTATGCTTTTATTTTGGCAATTGTTTATAGCACAGATAAATGGGTTGCTCTTCCAATATGCACAGTGTCGCTGTAAGTGCATATGTAAATAACTTACTTCATAGTTTCAACTTGCGAATCAATCGACTGGAGAAAGTGTTTCTCAATTTTTACACATTGATACAATTTGTGTTAACTGAATTTTAATTAGTGAAATGTATTTTATTGTGAATTAACTGTATATTGTGCAAATTGCCTTTTACCCATTTTTATTCTTTTTGTTTGTGTTTTTATATGCATATACATTACTAGTTCGTATGTTTTTATATATCTGTGTACATCGAGCTAACAATTTATACCTATATTGATATGCATTATTATTGTAATGGATTTGGCGATTCTTTCGGTTGGCAATGTTCTCTCCCAAATTTTTATTTGGCTTTAAAAAAAAAAAAAAAAAAAAAAAAAATTATTTTGGCAATTTTCAAATTTTTTTTTTGTGGTTTAGCAAACAGTGTTCAGGTAAATACTTTGAATGGAACCTTCCCGATTGATAAGGTTAGTGGTGACAAAAGCAATGTCCAGCCTTGTGTTCATCTTTTAATTTTTTTTGTTATTCTACAGGTGTGTCTAGGATTTTGTTGACAAGTGAGGAGAGTTTTGTGTATGCAAACTCAGGTTATGCATTCCGGACTGTATACCTTGAGGGGTAGGCTTGCTAAGTGTTTCTTGATAATTCTTCGGACCGAGGTCTGGTTTGTTTGAAATGTTAAGCCCCATTTAGTGATCTCTCCCGCATCCATTGAATTTTTACTCGCACTTTTTACTTAAAAAACAAATTTTTTTTTTTTCAAAAAATTGTGTTTTTTAAATAGAGACGGGGGATTCTTGTTAGAGGTAATTTAATCTAAATTTTTATATTTATATTTTCATTAATATCTTAAAACATTTCTTTTTTATAAACTCATTCTATTTTGATATTTAATCAAACCCCCCTCCTCCTTTTTCTTATTTTTCTTAAACATTATTAATTAAAACTCTTATTTTCAAAATCCAAACATTTGTATTTTTCTATAAGTCAAGACCACCCAGGTTCTTCTTCTTTCACTATGAGATAGTTTCCACGCAAACAACTTTTACTTGAAATTCTCACGTAATTTAAGGGATCGTAAATTCGAAACACACACAGGCAGATTGGATAAAGTACAAAAGGCCTTTATAAGAAGCCATGGGAATAACTGAAGCATTATTATCAGTTGTATTGTGTGCAACTTTTATTACCCTCAGAAAAGAGAGTCATAAAACTATTTCGAAGGCTTGTTACGAAGATACATCAGTTTATTGCTTTCGAGTCGTTGTTTATGGCAGGTGTCAGCGGGCGGATAGTTGTTTTCGTGGGACCCGACATACAGCTGTTTTTCAACGAAGCCCACGGGCACCTTGTTTCCAGGAATTGAGACAGGGAAGTTTTGGACGTAGCAGAACCCCACCCAATCAACGCTGAGTTTTTTTCCCCTCGTCCGTTACCAGGGGAACGAGAGATGGCTAGCAGTGGCAGTCATGTTGTGAAGCGTGGATAGTTTGGGTGTGTGTGGGTTAGGGGATTTTCCCCCCACCGCCGCCTGCTCGAGCGGTAGATTTTTTTTAGTGAGTAGGAAGACGGACGATTACTAAGGAGTTGATAGTAAATGGTTGTATGCTACGCGGCCTGAAATGACGAGAATGATATGTTGTTGTTGGAGTAAAAAAAAAAAAGAGATGTTAAGAATTTGAGAAGGTTTTTAGATGTCGAAGTGTTAGGACGTGCAGATTTAGTGGTCTATCGAGAGATGCGTTTGCCCTGGTAACAGACTCTGCTAGCGTTCTGCAAGATAAAACGAACAAAAAAAAAACATTTTTTTGCAGTCTTTAAAGACTGATGTTTTGGAATAATCATTGCTAGAGATTAGCACCACTGCTCGTATTTGGAGCCGGTGTGTAACTGGAGATTCACACGGAGTGGCTCAACATCGAAAATGGAAGTGAGTACACAGAGTAGTGACACTTATTTCCGGCTATGCACCATATCAGAAAAGTATTTCTGATTCATATTTTGGGGCAGAAACTACTCTACAGGAGCGTGTTATAAATAGTTACAGAATAGTTATTGGATTCGACTCCCGGTGCGGGAACAACAACTTCTTGTGAATAGTTTATTCTTGACTAACTTCATTTACATATATTTCCTTGTGCATATTGTCCTCTACCGTCTCGGATTCTGTTTAGACATTTTTGACTACTTAGTGTAGTAGCCAAGCATTGTGATCGTTACTAACAAGCCACTATGAGCAACAAGCTAGGAACTTAATTACAAAGTTGGCTTAAACACTTATTTGTAAATAGTGGTAACCGCTACTCATAAATTTAATTTAATGTTATAAAGGGTGACTATTAAGTTAAATACAATGTTTGGAATCACTTGCGTTGAAATCGGAAAGATAGTTGCTGATATATAGAAACGGGGCATAGTTAGAGAAAAACCTTGAATGAGGGGCCGGGGGGGGGGAGGGTTGTTCAAGTACCCTTCAGCAAATGACTAATTAAGAGGAGCACTATGCATCTTTCGAAATTCGTTCGTTTGCAGGAACTTAATTACAAATTTGGCTTACCCAATTATTCGGAAATAGTGGTAACCGCTACTCATAAATTTAGTTTAATGTTATAAAGAGTGACATTTAAGTTAATTATAATGTTTGGAATCACTTGTGTTGAAATCGGAAAGATAGTTGCTGAGATATGAAAACGGAGCATAGTTAGAGAAAAAAACCTTGAAAGGAGTGCCGAGGGGGAGGGGTTGTTCAAATGTCCTTCAGCAAATGACTAATTAGGAGGACCACTATGCATCTTTCAAAAATCGTTCGTTTGCTTAAGCTTTGAACTTAATTGCAAATTTGGCTTAAACTATTATTCGTAAATAGTGGTAACGCTACTCATAATTTTAGTTTAATGTTATAAAGAGTGACAATAAGTTAATTATAATGTTTGGAATCACTTGTGTTGAAATCGGAAAGATAGTTGCTGAGATATGGAAACGGAGCATAGTTAGAGAAAAAACCTTGAAGGACGGGCCGGGAGGTGTGTGTGTGTGTGTGTGGGGGGGGGGGGGTTGTTCAAGTAGCCTTCAGCAAATAACTAATTAGGAGGACCACTATGCATCTTTCAAAATTCGTTCGTTTCCTTAAGCTTTGAATTTAATTACAAATTTGGCTTAAACTGTTATTCGTAAATAGTGGTAACCGCTACTCATAAATTTAGTTTAATGTTATAAATGGTGACTATTAAATTAATTATAATGTTTGAAATCACTTGCGTTGAAATCGGAAAGATAGTTGCTGAGATATGGAAACGGAGCAGAGTTAGAGAAAAAACCTTGAAGGACGGACCGGGAGGGGTGTGTGTGTGTGTGGGGGGGGGGTGTTTTTAAGTGGCCTTCAGCAAATAACTAATTAGGAGGATCACAATGCATCTTTAATGATTGATTCATTTGGTTAAGCTAGGAACTTAATTTGAAATTTGGCTTACTACTTTTCACTACTATTCGGAAATTCTGGTAACTGCTTTCTAGAAATACACCTTGAAGCTTAAATGTAATTAGACCCTTGTCCCTCTTAATTCCCGCAAATATAAAAAAGAATCTGTTAAATAAAGTTTTCTGTATTAACAATCTCCATCATAATAATAAATGTCATGTAAAAAAATACTTAAACCCGACTAATTGTCATGAAGAAAAATATGCCTGCAAAATATTTCAATCAGTGGGACGTATGTGTAATTTGTCATGTACAGGTGGCGTGACATTCGCATGGCTCCTCTACGCTAATAACTTCAATCCATGTTGACACTATTTAGTTAGAAATCCTTATTTGTGCAACGCTACTCTGGTTTATTTAATTACTTCTGTGAAGAATCGATGCAACCAACCAGTGAACCAACCAACTCAAGAGAATAAAAGCGTATTTTTAATGAGAGTTCTTTGTGCATTTTAATTAATATTTCAGAAAGTAATTAAAATATTAAAATTCTGAAGTAATGTTACACCAGGAGAGGGTTTGGACTACCTAAATCTAAATTTCCAGCCTTCTAGGTGGGCCAGATTTTCCTAGCCATCGCCAACAGACACACACACAAACACACAGACACACAGAGCGAAACTTTCTTTTATTAGTTTAGATAATGTTATTTCATCTTCTTTTTAATTATTAATTTTTTCCCTATTATTTTTCACGTAGAAATTTTTAAATTGAAAATGTTGAGTGAAAATTATTATTCCGGGTTTTGATTTAGTATTGGCAACGATAAAAAAAATTTAACCATTTTGAATTTTTATATGAAAAAATGTCCATTTATTCGCTATGAAAATAATGGAATTTTGAATTATTAAGAAAAATATGTGAATAAAATTAACAAAATACAGCCTATGTTCATTTCTGGGTTATAATCCATCTTTATGCAAAGACACAGGGCCATTAAAGCCTCCATTTTGATGCTGACTTCAGCCAAACATTTATACACACAATCGGATTTATAATATTACTAGCTGTTACCCGTGACTTCGTTCACATATCATTAAAAGAAGAATAAATGCATTAATTAAGTAAAATATTTCATTCCCGATAATTAGAAGCGTAAATAATTAACTAACTCTTTATCACATTCCATAGGAGACAATACAGTATTTCTATGTTATAGAGGCCTTGACATAACTAAGTTTTAAAAAAGTGAAATTTTGTGACAAATAATCACGAAAAGGAAACTGCAACCAATGAAAAAAGGCGGGCCAAATAAAATCGTGGAAATCGACGAATTATATAAAAACATATGTGAAGTTTACCTGGTAAACCATTTTACTTTTAACGCCTTTGTGAAACGTTTTAATAGCAATCCTTCAAAGATAATGGAAATAGTATATTCTTTTTCATTAAATTCAATTCTTGCGAATAGGGAGCAATTATTGTAGACTTAAATGCAAGGAGCTTAAATTTACCTCCTTGATTTAATCTATAACTGAAAAAAAATCTTTATTTCTAAATGAAAATATGTTGACAGACGATTTTTGTTCTCCAGAATAAATTGATTCAAGAAGTTTGAATATGTGAAAATACGTTTTTATTTTTAAAAAAATTTACTGTAATCAAGATTTTTTTTTCTTTCACCATCTATTCAAATTGAAAATAAATTCTTTTTTTTTTTTTTTTTTTTTTTTTTTTTTTTTTTTTTTTTAATGAGAAAAAATATATTAATCCGTTTTATTTCTTCTTTTTTATTCCCAAAAAGGGAATAATTTAGTTGCCACTTTTAGAGAAACTTCGTTAAAATTTACAAAAAATAAATAAATAAATAAATAAATAAAATAAAATAAAATAATAATAATAATATATCGGAATTTAAATCATTTTTTTTTAATTCTGAGAGTTTATGACATCCTCGGATGAATGATAACTGGTGTTAAGTAAATCGCGTTGCGTTCGACAATCTTAAAAAGAGTAGTTGCGAAATACAAACAGGCGGTCAGATTTTAATATAATAGATTCGTATTTATTTTTATTTTCCTAATAATCATTTTGTGGTTTTTGGCAAAAAATTCTCATCTGTATGTAACTGATATTCATGCTTAATAATCGTGTTAGAGGTAATTTAATCTAAATTTTTATATTTATATTTTCATTAATATCTTAAAACATTTCTTTTTTATAAACTCATTCTATTTTGATATTTAATCAAACCCCCTCCTCCTTTTTCTTATTTTTCTTAAACATTATTAATTAAAACTCTTATTTTCAAAATCCAAACATTTGTATTTTTCTATAAGTCAAGACCACCCAGGTTCTTCTTCTTTCACTATGAGATAGTTTCCACGCAAACAACTTTTACTTGAAATTCTCACGTAATTTAAGGGATCGTAAATTCGAAACACACACAGGCAGATTGGATAAAGTACAAAAGGCCTTTATAAGAAGTCATGGGAATAACTGAAGCATTATTATCAGTTGTATTGTGTGCAACTTTTATTACCCTCAGAAAAGAGAGTCATAAAACTACAGTGAAACCTCTCTAAGGAGACCACCCATTAGACCATAAAAAATCGGTCTTTTAGAGAGGTGCTCTCTGAATAGAGGTGATGGGTAAAGCTAAGTTTCGTGAAATACACATTACAAAAAAATATGTTATTGAATTTTTTTATTATAGTATTTCATGTCAATACAGCTTTAAAGAAGGAATTAATTGTAGTTTGCTTTGATTTTAACAATTTCTCAATAACAATTTTTGTTTCTAAACATTCTTTGATCTCTTTAAACAAATTATTAATCTTAGTATCATCTCTGCGGGTATGGAGCTTTCTATCAATCTATTAATTTCAACAAGTGTTTCTTGACATGAAATAGAAGCCACCCCCCCCCCACATACACTTAACCGTTAAAAAAATACTCCTGCACTTTACAGGTGTTTGTTACTTAATTCCAGGAATGGCGACAAGAGCCCTTCTCCCACCAACACCAACTTATCTTTCCGTAACCATAGTCACATTAAACATGCACGAGACCCAGCGTTTTCCTCTTAAACGGTGGAGGGGGGGGGGAGAAAAGAAATCACCTTGATTCATCAGATCTAAGGAAGCAAACTTACTGAGCGTGTTTTCCGGAGATGAGTGGAATTTCGAGATTTCCCCATACAAAGTAATACTCTTCGACTGAAAAGTGGTCTTTCAGGGAGGGAAACTGGAAATAGTGGTCCTTTAATGAAGGAAAATTAACATTGAGCTTATAGCCAAAAATTTTAGACCATAAATAAACGGTCTTTATGAGAGGTGGTCTCCTTATAGAGGTGGTCTTTCAGGGAGGTTTCACTGTATTTCGAAGGCTTGTTACGAAGATACATCAGTATATTGCTTTCGAGTCGTTGTTTATGGCAGGTGTCAGCGGGCGGATAGTTGTTTTCGTGGGACCCGACATACAGCTGTTTTTCAACGAAGCCCACGGGCACCTTGTTTCCAGGAATTGAGACAGGGAAGTTTTGGACGTAGCAGAACCCCACCCAATCAACGCTGAGTTTTTTTCCCCTCGTCCGTTACCAGGGGAACGAGAGATGGCTAGCAGTGGCAGTCATGTTGTGAAGCGTGGATAGTTTGGGTGTGTGTGGGTTAGGGGATTTTCCCCCCACCGCCGCCTGCTCGAGCGGTAGATTTTTTTTAGTGAGTAGGAAGACGGACGATTACTAAGGAGTTGATAGTAAATGGTTGTATGCTACGCGGCCTGAAATGACGAGAATGATATGTTGTTGTTGGAGTAAAAAAAAAAAAAAGAGATGTTAAGAATTCGAGAAGGTTTTTAGATGTCGAAGTGTTAGGACGTGCAGATTTAGTGGTCTATCGAGAGATGCGTTTGCCCTGGTAACAGACTCTGCTAGCGTTCTGCAAGATAAAACGAACAAAAAAAAACATTTTTTTGCAGTCTTTAAAGACTGATGTTTTGGAATAATCATTGCTAGAGATTAGCACCACTGCTCGTATTTGGAGCCGGTGTGTAACTGGAGATTCACACGGAGTGGCTGAACATCGAAAATGGAAGTGAGTACACAGAGTAGTGACACTTATTTCCGGCTATGCACCATATCAGAAAAGTATTTCTGATTCATATTTTGGGGCAGAAACTACTCTACAGGAGCGTGTTATAAATAGTTACAGAATAGTTATTGGATTCGACTCCCGGTGTGGGAACAACAACTTCTTGTGAATAGTTTATTCTTGACTAACTTCATTTACATATATTTCCTTGTGCATATTGTCCTCTACCGTCTCGGATTCTGTTTAGACATTTTTGACTACTTAGTGTAGTAGCCAAGCATTGTGATCGTTACTAACAAGCCACTATGACTAGAACTTTTGGGCCTAAAATTCTCGAACTCGTGTTAGAGTGATAATGGAGTGAAACCAAACCTACCAAAGAATGACCAAAGCACTTCTAACATCACTATGTACTTTCTGTGGTAAATATAACATCAGTATTTTTAGTTAAATTTATCCGATTATAGTATATGATACTTCTGATTTTTGGATTAACCAATTTGTTAATGTTTTTATCTATTATCATGACCTCAATACATTAGATTGCTATTATAATTCGTGAAAGCTATGAATAATGTGTTTCTGTCAATAAACAAAATATCTAAGTAAATTCCTTCTTTGTTTTCTTTATCTTATTAATTTATTTTAAATCATTTCGATAAGATTCATGTTCAGTAATTTTACTTTTTGTTAATCATTAAAATTTAATTGGTAATACTATGTATAGCTTGAGTTATCAGTTTAAAATGCATAGTAATCTTTAACTTAATTTATTCTATTGATTTAAATATTAATTCTGGTAAAATAAGTAAATAAATAAATTAATTAATTAAAGTAAATTATTGTATTCTCTAGCCATGGAATTTTCTAAATATTATTTTAAGCATTAAATCTAATAAAAAAATAAACTACTAATTTACTGGATGTTGAAATTTTTAATATTCAAACTTATTTTATCTAATTAACTGAGACCTTTTACTATTCTTTAATTAATTACAGGAC
The DNA here is from genome assembly GCA_963931845.1 of Maratus michaelseni. Lineage (NCBI taxonomy): Eukaryota > Metazoa > Arthropoda > Arachnida > Araneae > Salticidae > Maratus > Maratus michaelseni. Next base: position 35,831,633 of record OZ007591.1, on the reverse strand, counting down.
ATACTTATCTGAATTTTTTATATAAAGTGATTTTAACATTTTGATCTAAAGTCTTATGAGAAGCATTTTATAATAATGAATTACTTATTCAAAATTTAATTATTTACTCATGGTCTCTCAAACAAGGATTAATCTATACGATCACAGCTTCAGTGTTGTGAATTCTTGGAATTAATTTTGCATTTTTTTAATATTTGTCAAATATTATTTTGTTTAACCTATATCATCAATTTTATACCTCCCCTTTTTGCACTTTCTTTAAAAGAAAGATTTTGTCCCCTTTATTCCAAAATTTTCACTTAGTCTAAATTATTATGTCTATGAAAATTCCTTGTTGTTACCCTTCATATTAATTCTTGGATTCACAATGCTGATTGTTGGGGAATTGGATGTAGTGCAAATTGAGAATCTTGTCAGTGCTTTTAAATGATTAATTCTTATACTATTTTGAATTCAAAACTTAGAATTCAGGTAATTTTAAGTTCTTTAAATTTTAATTGTTTCTGTTTAATTTAATCCATTTACTTTTTTTCTAAATTTATTTTAGTTTGAGAATAATTTTGTAAGTATGCATATTGACAGGATTCATTTCAATTTTTAGTCATAGGTAATTTGCACTCATTCATAATTTTTGCAAAAGGTAATAGTACCTAGGCAAGTAAACAAACCCCCAACAAAGAATTGATGCCGTGACACTTACCTGTGTGGCACAATTCAAATTTTTAATGTTTATTTGTGTATACTTAAAGTTCAGGGTATAAGGCAACTATTTTTTTTTTCAAAATGTATTGTGCATTATGTCTTTGAGTATATGTTATGAAGTGTTAACCCTCATATCTGTGCTGTTCAATTTTTTTTTCATAATACCCCACCCGCACTGAATTTTTAGAAATTTTAACATACCTTTCCCATTTGTTTATATTTATTTGCAATTGATTATATATATTGACAAAGGCGACTAGTGTATATATGGGTGTAGCTCTCAGTAATTTTATTTAGATTTTGCATTTGTGTAATTTTTTTTTCCTTTGCTTAAGGTTTAGTTAGGGTTAATTATAATTTTTTTTTATCGCTGAATTTTTTGTTGACAAAACATTTCATAAATATGGCGGAGACCCTTACCAAGGAGATGGCTGAGTTGCAGAAGAAATCGTCTTTGATGGATAATTTATCCAACATCCCACCTTTTAGCTGGGACTCTACTATATCCTTTTCCGACTTTATTGAAAAGTTCACAGATATTTCCACCTTCTTTAACTGGGATGAAAAAGAAAAAAATTTCGCCCTGTTTAACAGACTGTCAGGGAAAGCAGCCAAATTAATTAAGGCTAATAAAAACAAAAATTATAAGGAATTAGTGGAAATTATACAAGACAGATTCACGGAACAGGAGTCGCCAGATGTGGCATTATCGAAGTTTCTTAACTTCAAATAGACGCCTTCAATGTCTGTCCAAGATTTTTTCGACAGAGCCTCTGATCTGTCACGCAGAGCTCTTGTCATCGATGGAATTGCTGAGGGCATTGTAAATAAAAGTAGAGATGCTATACTGCACTCTATGCTTCTAGGTAACCTATCTCCAGAAATTCGGAAGGGTGTCATTTCAAAAGATCCAAAGACCCCTCAGGAAATACTAACGTTTGCCTTACTTGAAGAAAAGGCTTGTAGGAGTGTTAACCCCTTCTACAGCTATGAACCAGCAAACATTGCCCCCCAGGTCCCCTCAGGTGTAGCATGTGCTGCTGTTTACCCCCCTACACCCCAGGTTAGCCATCCCAACCGTGAAATTGTAGAACTCCAAAACAAAATGGAAATCTTAACGGCTAAAATTGATAGTCTTGTTATGCAACAACCAGCTGCAGCGAGACCACCAGCCCAGGAAAATGTCCAGTACAACCCTTTTTTCTGTTTTGGATGTGGCGACCCCAACCATTTTTTTCAGGACTGCCCCCAAAACCCCAGAAATCAAGGCTGGCAAAATTATAATGAAAATCCCTACGGTCGTAGAGGTATGGCCAGACCTAACAATAACTACAGAGGCAGTTATAGTAACAGGGGATATCAGAATCAAAGAAACTATAGGGGAAATGGCAATTACTATAGAAACAGAGGTACCAACAATGGCCAGAGAGGTAATTATAGGAATAGGGGTAATCAAAATAATGTAACCCAGCAGAATAACAACACTGCCAATGAACACAATGTTCAACAAAATTTAAACGGGTAATGGCTGAGTCTGGAGTAGTCGGACTGACTCATGAGAAGCCGAACGACAAAACCCCCTCTGTATATAATGTTTTCTCACCATCAGCATGCAATCTCCCTACCGCAAGGATTGCTGTGGGTGATATTTTTATTACTGCACTGTGTGATACGGGATCAGGTATCAATTTAATTTCTCGACAGGGATTGTGTTTATTCCCAGGTGTAAAAACTGAGGCATGCAATGTACCCATTCTAACTGTGACAGGTGAATGTGTCCCTCTCACTGAGAAAGTTAAGTTATTTTTCAATTTCAGTAATGTCAGCTGCCAAGCTGAATTTTTTGTAGTAGCAGGTAAACTCGCTGATGAATTTACTGCTATTTTAGGTATGCCCTTTTTGAGTGAGTACAAGGCTATCATAAAGTGTAGTGACAAATCTATTAGTCTTGGTATTAATGAGCAAACTTTTTGTAAATATGTTCCAAAAATTTCAGAATGTCATGTAAATATTAAACCGCCAATTATTGTAAATAACAAAATTTCTTGCCTTAAAAATATGTCATGTCAAACTGAGGGTAATGTAGAATGTTTTTCTAATGTTAGTAATATTTCTGAGAAGAATAAGAACAGTGAGAACAATTGTATGGTAGTAAAAGCCAATGTAAGGGATAGTAGAGAACAAATAGAGATTCGAGATAGTGAAAAATGTAGTAGCGAAGATAAAAATAAGGTGATTTTAGATAAATGTGAAAGTAATGATAACAATTCCTCTGTTCAAAAATCTTCTGAGAGTGTTTCAAAGTTAGGAAATGTTAATAGTACAAATAATCATGAAAATTGTAGTAATATGAATAGTGATAAATTAAATGAAAATAAGGCAATTGGTCGGGATAATATATGTGAAACAAATGCTTGTGATCTTAGTGTAAACACTATCAGGGATGTGAAAAATAGTGAAAATGAAATCAATGTCCCTGTATGCCAAGTGATTTGTAATGATAGCGAAAAGTCACAATCTAATGATGTCAAAACTGAAGTAAATAATACATGTGAAAAGTCGAAGATTATTAAAATTAGTTTTGCTGTTTTGAAAAATTTAGTAACTATCCCCCCCCCCCCAATCTAAAATTTTAGCTCAAGTAAACTGCTCGAGAAGTAATTTTATTGATAATAATGATGTTGTTATTTTGGAACCCCTAGTAAAAAAATTTGGTAATGGTGTTTTATCATCTAGAACAATCTGTTCTCAGGAACACGGGTTATTTATTTCATTGCTAACTTTTCGGATGATGAGGTTACTTTGAATAAGGGAATGAGGGTTGCTAAAATTCAAAAGTGCATCGATGATTCTGAGTGTAATTCTAATAATTGTAATTATGCCCTTAATGTTAATGTGCCCACTCCACTAGCTGATTTTGATCATGCTGATCTCAGCTGGAGTTCAGATATTAATCTTGACCATTTAGACCCCCCTCTTAAACTTAAAATGCAGGATTTTCTTAATAAAAATAAAGATGTGTTTGCAGCATCAGTCCTAGACTTGCCCGGCTGTGACACTATTCCCCATGTAATAAATTTAACTTCTGATAAACCTGTAAAATGTAAAGCCTATAGAGTTCCCCATAATCTTAAACAAGAAATGGAAGATCAATTAGATATCCTGTTAAAAGCTAATATAATATCCCCCTCCATTTCTGAATTTGCGGCTCCAGTCATTTTGGTTAAGAAAGCAGACGGATCTTATAGATTGGCTGTCGATTTTAGAAAATTAAACAAAAATTTAGTTAAAGATGCATACCCCATCCCTAATATCACAGATTCGGTTGATGCACTATCCGGTTCAAATTTCTTTTCTACACTTGATTTAACAAGTGGCTTTTTCCAGCAAGTTGTGCGTCCTGAGGACAGACACAAAACAGCAATCATAACTCATAAAGGACTATTTGAGTGGTCGAGAAATTGTTTTGGCTTATCAAACTCAGGAAATTCTTTTCAACGACTCATGAGTGCAATATTTGGAGATCTGGGAAATATGGGAATTCTTGTATATATAGATGATATTGTTATTGCTAGCAAAGATGTAGAATCCCACCTTGAAAAATTATCAACTGTTTTTGATAGACTTCGCCAGCATAATTTAAAATTAAAACCCAGTAAATGTCTTTTTCTGTCAGATAAAATTAAATATTTAGGTTTTGAAATCCATAAAGGTAAAGTCTCACCCATTAATAAAAATATAGAAGTAATTGAAAAATTTCAACCCCCTGATACCCGCAAAGCAGTTAGATCTTTTATTGGTACAATTTCATTTTACAGGAGATTTATCCCTGATTTTTCTAAACGAGCTAAAAACTTAATTGAATTAACTAAAGAAAATGGTCGTTTTTCATGGAACCCTGCAGCGCAAGCAGAATTCGAAGATTTAAAAGCTGCTTTAATTTCTAAGCCATGTATTGCCCTCCCTGATTTTTCGAAGGAATTTTATCTTTATACTGATGCGAGTGGTGAAGCTTTAGGCGCAGTTTTATCTCAACTGGATGAGAACAACTTTTTACACCCTGTGGCTTTTGCCAGCAGAAAGTTGAAGGACCCTGAAACAAGGTACTCAGCCACAGAAAGGGAACTTTTAGCTGTTGTCTGGGCAACCGCCCATTTTAAGTGTTACCTAGCTAACACCCACTTTTTTATTTTCACTGATCATGCCCCCCTAACTTATATGCTTAAAATTCAGGACCCAACTTCTCGTATGGCAAAGTGGATTTGCACCTTATCTGATTTTACTTTTTCAATTAAATTTATCAAGGGCAAATGCAACAGTGTTGCGGATTTTCTTTCTAGATACACTACTTCTAATGAAATCTCTGTAAATACAGTAAGTTGTAATTTTTGTGTACAAATAGCAAAGGAGAATGTTTTTATGCCCCAAACTGATCTTCTTGAAAAAATTCAAGAACTCCAAAAGACTGACAAAAAGTGTTGCCAAATTGCTCAGAAGCTAGATCAAGGAGTGGATATAGCACCAAAGTACATGAAATTTTTCTTCCGAGATGATCTCTTGATGTGCGAGGACACTCGAGACTCTCCCATTTTAAATAAATTGCCCAAACTGGTGGTGCCAAAAGAACTAATCCCCCAAGTGTTCGCACTAACACATGATTCTCTAGCAGCTTGTCATCAAGCCTTCCAGAAAACTATTGATCGCATTCGCGAAAATTTTTACTGGCCAGGTATGTCTGCAGATGTCAAGCATCTAGTAGAATCTTCCATTAGTTGCCAACAAAGAAGAGCTTATCGACCTAAACATCTAGCCCCTTTGCAGAGAATGCCAACACCAGAATTTCCATTGGCAAAAGTGAATTTCGACATAATTGGTCCTTTACCGACAACCTTTTCGGGTAACAAGTTCATCGTGACATATATCGATGCTTTTTCTAAGTGGCCTGAAGCATATGCTGTATCCTCTATCACCTCAGACGTTGTAGCGGATACTCTAGCAGATTTCGTTTCAAGGTACGGTGCTCCTAGCTATATTGTTTCCGACAAGGGTAGAAACCTTATATCAGAAGCCATTGAGAGAGTCTATAAAAACTTTGGAATGAAACATATTCACACGTCAGCTTACCACCCAGCAGGAAATTCTCAGATTGAACGTCAAAACAGAACTCTAATTAATGCCCTATGCCATGTTGTCAATGAAAATCAGTCGGACTGGGATACAAAATTAAAATTTGCTCTTTTAGCTCTCAGGACAGCCGTGCATTCTTCTACAAAATTAACCCTAGCTGCAGTAATGTTTGGCAGAAATTTAAATCTCCCCTATAAACTTTTTTCCACCCCCCCAAACTTTAAATTATAATGACGCCCCCACCTATTGTGAACTTTTATTCCCTGCTTTGAAGAAAGTGTATGCTGAAGTGCACAGTAGTTTGGTGGAAGTTTCAGAGAAGCAAGAAAAATACAGAGAAAAAACTGCTGTTTCTAAGAATCTTAAAATAGGTGATTCAGTTTGGCTCTTTACACCAGCTGTTAAACCAGGACAATGTAAAAAACTATCTAAATTTAATAATGGTCCCTATACAATAACTGAAAAAATAAATGAGGTAAATTTTAAAATCGCCCTCCAAGCAAATTTAAAATTAACGCAAGTGGTACACGTCGATAGGCTGACTGAATTTAAAAACAGGCATGTTGATTTCCAAACAAATGACCAACGGCCGCAGAGTCAATTCGATGATCAATCGAATATTCAGAATCCAACTACTCCCATTCACCAATCGATTAACGATAACCCAGAACGGCGGACGAAAAAACGCAGGCGCGCGTTTATCATACCAACAGCATCAGCAGTAAACAGAGATGAAGCATTGCCCATGCAATCAACAGCCAACACGTTGCCTTCACTAGCCACCAGCAACGAACCCCTCTCCCCCTCTCTTCCTTCAGCCGAGTTCGAGAACTCACGAGCTGAAACCACCCCCTCCCCCTCACGGCTGAAAATCCAGTTACGGACACGCCAGATATCGCGGTAGCTAACGAAGTTGTTGAAGCTCAATCCTCTGTTATTCCTTCAACCAGTCGTATTCCGACTTTAATCGAATCTCAGCGCAAACCGACTGATTCGATTCCTTCGTCCAGAAATACTTATGGATTCAGGAACAGGGACAAGCGTCCCAATTATAAACTTTAAGTTGTATTAATTATAGTATTTTTATTTTAATAACCTTATATTTTGTTTGTATAATGTATATAGATAGTCTAGAGCAGTGGTTCCCAACCTTTTTTTAGCCGTGCCCCACCAAAACATCTCTAAAATGATGATGCCCCCCCCCCCCCTATAACATATAATTCCCATAAAATTTTAAAAGAATTTACTCCTGACAGAGTAAAAAGCATTTAACATTGATCCTCAAACGTGCGAAGGTAATGGATGAATCAAATATTTTTTTATAATCATCTGCTACTCCTCGTAGTTTACTGGCACACGGTCGCCACGTATGCGTGATGTATAGAGTGCTCAGAATCCTTGATTAGAAAAATCAATAATTTTGAATAAAACATTTTTGTCTTATTTAATCACAGAATTTCTGCGATTAAATTACTAATCAATTTCTAATCAGAATGAAACGTGATAAAAGATTCGGTAAAGTAAGGTCGTCAAGTAATTGTTAAATATACACTTGAATAGTTTCATGTGTAAAATTGATTTTCATGTGACATATTGCAGTGCGACTCATTCAAGAAATAATCGAGAAAGTTGTTTAAAATTATAAAATACTTATAAATCAGAAAAATTATAAAGAATTTTTAAATACATAAAAGTATCTAAATATCTTAAAACGTTTTTTGCTATAATTATCCTGGTAGAATTCTATTTAAAACTTTTGAATGGATACTATTTAAAAATTGAATAAAAAACTATTTTTTTTTAATTTTGTTTTTGAAATTTGAATGTGTAACTTTTATTTTCAGTCTACAACATTACTATTAGAAAAAAAAAATCAGAAGGTATGAGTTCACAGAAATTCTGAATTGTCCACTTGAAAAGTTAAATTGCCCCCCTGAAAAGTCAAATTGCCCCCCTGTGGGGCGTACGCCCCCCGTTGGGAAACACTGGTCTAGAGTTAGTTTTCATTGTATTTTAACGTGAAAAATAAGCTTTTTAGAGTACTTGTACCGTTTGTTTTGGTTAGCGGTAGCGATCTGAGCGGTTGTGTTTTCATCACATTTAATGTTCTATATAGCTAATTTTAGTGTAAATAAGGTATATTTCGATAGTTATAGTGCAAATAACCTCTCCGCAGGTATATTTTGAAATTATGTTACGTTTTTTCTCGATTTTTGGGTAATTTCGAGACTTTGAAAATGGGAATCCAAATTTTTTCCCCCCTTTTTTTTTCATGTAGTACTCCCTGTTTGTGAAATACGATAGTATCCATCGATTTGCATATTATTTATATTTTAATTGATGTTCTAGTTAAGTTCTCAGTAGATGAGTATAAGTGGATTTACAGGATAATACTATATTTGAGGGAACTATTAATTTTACTCATTACTAGATATAATATGTAGGTATTTCGTAGTGTAAGGTAATATTAGTGTACTGTTTTGTGTATATATATTTTTTTTAACCTGAAAATTTTTGAGGTTATTAATTTTGTTCTTGAGTACATTACTTCATTAAAGTATAGTGGTGTGGTTTTATTGAAAAATTTATAAAATTTTATCTGGTTCTGTGCTATTTTTTTTTCTTCCTTTTTTTTAAAGGATTTCTTTTGTCAAAATTTTTATTTTTTACTGTATAAATTAAGTTTCTGATGGTGATAATCTTCACCATAGCTTTTGGGTCTTCTTCGCCCCATTATGCTTTTATTTTGGCAATTGTTTATAGCACAGATAAATGGGTTGCTCTTCCAATATGCACAGTGTCGCTGTAAGTGCATATGTAAATAACTTACTTCATAGTTTCAACTTGCGAATCAATCGACTGGAGAAAGTGTTTCTCAATTTTTACACATTGATACAATTTGTGTTAACTGAATTTTAATTAGTGAAATGTATTTTATTGTGAATTAACTGTATATTGTGCAAATTGCCTTTTACCCATTTTTATTCTTTTTGTTTGTGTTTTTATATGCATATACATTACTAGTTCGTATGTTTTTATATATCTGTGTACATCGAGCTAACAATTTATACCTATATTGATATGCATTATTATTGTAATGGATTTGGCGATTCTTTCGGTTGGCAATGTTCTCTCCCAAATTTTTATTTGGCTTTAAAAAAAAAAAAAAAAAAAAAAAAAAAATTATTTTGGCAATTTTCAAATTTTTTTTTTGTGGTTTAGCAAACAGTGTTCAGGTAAATACTTTGAATGGAACCTTCCCGATTGATAAGGTTAGTGGTGACAAAAGCAATGTCCAGCCTTGTGTTCATCTTTTAATTTTTTTTGTTATTCTACAGGTGTGTCTAGGATTTTGTTGACAAGTGAGGAGAGTTTTGTGTATGCAAACTCAGGTTATGCATTCCGGACTGTATACCTTGAGGGGTAGGCTTGCTAAGTGTTTCTTGATAATTCTTCGGACCGAGGTCTGGTTTGTTTGAAATGTTAAGCCCCATTTAGTGATCTCTCCCGCATCCATTGAATTTTTACTCGCACTTTTTACTTAAAAAACAAATTTTTTTTTTTTCAAAAAATTGTGTTTTTTAAATAGAGACGGGGGATTCTTGTTAGAGGTAATTTAATCTAAATTTTTATATTTATATTTTCATTAATATCTTAAAACATTTCTTTTTTATAAACTCATTCTATTTTGATATTTAATCAAACCCCCCTCCTCCTTTTTCTTATTTTTCTTAAACATTATTAATTAAAACTCTTATTTTCAAAATCCAAACATTTGTATTTTTCTATAAGTCAAGACCACCCAGGTTCTTCTTCTTTCACTATGAGATAGTTTCCACGCAAACAACTTTTACTTGAAATTCTCACGTAATTTAAGGGATCGTAAATTCGAAACACACACAGGCAGATTGGATAAAGTACAAAAGGCCTTTATAAGAAGCCATGGGAATAACTGAAGCATTATTATCAGTTGTATTGTGTGCAACTTTTATTACCCTCAGAAAAGAGAGTCATAAAACTATTTCGAAGGCTTGTTACGAAGATACATCAGTTTATTGCTTTCGAGTCGTTGTTTATGGCAGGTGTCAGCGGGCGGATAGTTGTTTTCGTGGGACCCGACATACAGCTGTTTTTCAACGAAGCCCACGGGCACCTTGTTTCCAGGAATTGAGACAGGGAAGTTTTGGACGTAGCAGAACCCCACCCAATCAACGCTGAGTTTTTTTCCCCTCGTCCGTTACCAGGGGAACGAGAGATGGCTAGCAGTGGCAGTCATGTTGTGAAGCGTGGATAGTTTGGGTGTGTGTGGGTTAGGGGATTTTCCCCCCACCGCCGCCTGCTCGAGCGGTAGATTTTTTTTAGTGAGTAGGAAGACGGACGATTACTAAGGAGTTGATAGTAAATGGTTGTATGCTACGCGGCCTGAAATGACGAGAATGATATGTTGTTGTTGGAGTAAAAAAAAAAAGAGATGTTAAGAATTTGAGAAGGTTTTTAGATGTCGAAGTGTTAGGACGTGCAGATTTAGTGGTCTATCGAGAGATGCGTTTGCCCTGGTAACAGACTCTGCTAGCGTTCTGCAAGATAAAACGAACAAAAAAAAAACATTTTTTTGCAGTCTTTAAAGACTGATGTTTTGGAATAATCATTGCTAGAGATTAGCACCACTGCTCGTATTTGGAGCCGGTGTGTAACTGGAGATTCACACGGAGTGGCTCAACATCGAAAATGGAAGTGAGTACACAGAGTAGTGACACTTATTTCCGGCTATGCACCATATCAGAAAAGTATTTCTGATTCATATTTTGGGGCAGAAACTACTCTACAGGAGCGTGTTATAAATAGTTACAGAATAGTTATTGGATTCGACTCCCGGTGTGGGAACAACAACTTCTTGTGAATAGTTTATTCTTGACTAACTTCATTTACATATATTTCCTTGTGCATATTGTCCTCTACCGTCTCGGATTCTGTTTAGACATTTTTGACTACTTAGTGTAGTAGCCAAGCATTGTGATCGTTACTAACAAGCCACTATGAGCAACAAGCTAGGAACTTAATTACAAAGTTGGCTTAAACACTTATTTGTAAATAGTGGTAACCGCTACTCATAAATTTAATTTAATGTTATAAAGGGTGACTATTAAGTTAAATACAATGTTTGGAATCACTTGCGTTGAAATCGGAAAGATAGTTGCTGATATATAGAAACGGGGCATAGTTAGAGAAAAACCTTGAATGAGGGGCCGGGGGGGGGGAGGGTTGTTCAAGTACCCTTCAGCAAATGACTAATTAAGAGGAGCACTATGCATCTTTCGAAATTCGTTCGTTTGCAGGAACTTAATTACAAATTTGGCTTACCCAATTATTCGGAAATAGTGGTAACCGCTACTCATAAATTTAGTTTAATGTTATAAAGAGTGACATTTAAGTTAATTATAATGTTTGGAATCACTTGTGTTGAAATCGGAAAGATAGTTGCTGAGATATGAAAACGGAGCATAGTTAGAGAAAAAAACCTTGAAAGGAGTGCCGGGGGGGAGGGGTTGTTCAAATGTCCTTCAGCAAATGACTAATTAGGAGGACCACTATGCATCTTTCAAAAATCGTTCGTTTGCTTAAGCTTTGAACTTAATTGCAAATTTGGCTTAAACTATTATTCGTAAATAGTGGTAACGCTACTCATAATTTTAGTTTAATGTTATAAAGAGTGACAATAAGTTAATTATAATGTTTGGAATCACTTGTGTTGAAATCGGAAAGATAGTTGCTGAGATATGGAAACGGAGCATAGTTAGAGAAAAAACCTTGAAGGACGGGCCGGGAGGTGTGTGTGTGTGTGGGGGGGGGGGGTTGTTCAAGTAGCCTTCAGCAAATAACTAATTAGGAGGACCACTATGCATCTTTCAAAATTCGTTCGTTTCCTTAAGCTTTGAATTTAATTACAAATTTGGCTTAAACTGTTATTCGTAAATAGTGGTAACCGCTACTCATAAATTTAGTTTAATGTTATAAATGGTGACTATTAAATTAATTATAATGTTTGAAATCACTTGCGTTGAAATCGGAAAGATAGTTGCTGAGATATGGAAACGGAGCAGAGTTAGAGAAAAAACCTTGAAGGACGGACCGGGAGGGGTGTGTGTGTGTGTGTGGGGGGGGGGGGTGTTTTTAAGTGGCCTTCAGCAAATAACTAATTAGGAGGATCACAATGCATCTTTAATGATTGATTCATTTGGTTAAGCTAGGAACTTAATTTGAAATTTGGCTTACTACTTTTCACTACTATTCGGAAATTCTGGTAACTGCTTTCTAGAAATACACCTTGAAGCTTAAATGTAATTAGACCCTTGTCCCTCTTAATTCCCGCAAATATAAAAAAGAATCTGTTAAATAAAGTTTTCTGTATTAACAATCTCCATCATAATAATAAATGTCATGTAAAAAAATACTTAAACCCGACTAATTGTCATGAAGAAAAATATGCCTGCAAAATATTTCAATCAGTGGGACGTATGTGTAATTTGTCATGTACAGGTGGCGTGACATTCGCATGGCTCCTCTACGCTAATAACTTCAATCCATGTTGACACTATTTAGTTAGAAATCCTTATTTGTGCAACGCTACTCTGGTTTATTTAATTACTTCTGTGAAGAATCGATGCAACCAACCAGTGAACCAACCAACTCAAGAGAATAAAAGCGTATTTTTAATGAGAGTTCTTTGTGCATTTTAATTAATATTTCAGAAAGTAATTAAAATATTAAAATTCTGAAGTAATGTTACACCAGGAGAGGGTTTGGACTACCTAAATCTAAATTTCCAGCCTTCTAGGTGGGCCAGATTTTCCTAGCCATCGCCAACAGACACACACACAAACACACAGACACACAGAGCGAAACTTTCTTTTATTAGTTTAGATAATGTTATTTCATCTTCTTTTTAATTATTAATTTTTTCCCTATTATTTTTCACGTAGAAATTTTTAAATTGAAAATGTTGAGTGAAAATTATTATTCCGGGTTTTGATTTAGTATTGGCAACGATAAAAAAAATTTAACCATTTTGAATTTTTATATGAAAAAATGTCCATTTATTCGCTATGAAAATAATGGAATTTTGAATTATTAAGAAAAATATGTGAATAAAATTAACAAAATACAGCCTATGTTCATTTCTGGGTTATAATCCATCTTTATGCAAAGACACAGGGCCATTAAAGCCTCCATTTTGATGCTGACTTCAGCCAAACATTTATACACACAATCGGATTTATAATATTACTAGCTGTTACCCGTGACTTCGTTCACATATCATTAAAAGAAGAATAAATGCATTAATTAAGTAAAATATTTCATTCCCGATAATTAGAAGCGTAAATAATTAACTAACTCTTTATCACATTCCATAGGAGACAATACAGTATTTCTATGTTATAGAGGCCTTGACATAACTAAGTTTTAAAAAAGTGAAATTTTGTGACAAATAATCACGAAAAGGAAACTGCAACCAATGAAAAAAGGCGGGCCAAATAAAATCGTGGAAATCGACGAATTATATAAAAACATATGTGAAGTTTACCTGGTAAACCATTTTACTTTTAACGCCTTTGTGAAACGTTTTAATAGCAATCCTTCAAAGATAATGGAAATAGTATATTCTTTTTCATTAAATTCAATTCTTGCGAATAGGGAGCAATTATTGTAGACTTAAATGCAAGGAGCTTAAATTTACCTCCTTGATTTAATCTATAACTGAAAAAAAATCTTTATTTCTAAATGAAAATATGTTGACAGACGATTTTTGTTCTCCAGAATAAATTGATTCAAGAAGTTTGAATATGTGAAAATACGTTTTTATTTTTAAAAAAATTTACTGTAATCAAGATTTTTTTTTCTTTCACCATCTATTCAAATTGAAAATAAATTCTTTTTTTTTTTTTTTTTTTTTTTTTTTTTTTTTTTTTTTTTAATGAGAAAAAATATATTAATCCGTTTTATTTCTTCTTTTTTATTCCCAAAAAGGGAATAATTTAGTTGCCACTTTTAGAGAAACTTCGTTAAAATTTACAAAAAATAAATAAATAAATAAATAAATAAAATAAAATAAAATAATAATAATAATATATCGGAATTTAAATCATTTTTTTTTAATTCTGAGAGTTTATGACATCCTCGGATGAATGATAACTGGTGTTAAGTAAATCGCGTTGCGTTCGACAATCTTAAAAAGAGTAGTTGCGAAATACAAACAGGCGGTCAGATTTTAATATAATAGATTCGTATTTATTTTTATTTTCCTAATAATCATTTTGTGGTTTTTGGCAAAAAATTCTCATCTGTATGTAACTGATATTCATGCTTAATAATCGTGTTAGAGGTAATTTAATCTAAATTTTTATATTTATATTTTCATTAATATCTTAAAACATTTCTTTTTTATAAACTCATTCTATTTTGATATTTAATCAAACCCCCTCCTCCTTTTTCTTATTTTTCTTAAACATTATTAATTAAAACTCTTATTTTCAAAATCCAAACATTTGTATTTTTCTATAAGTCAAGACCACCCAGGTTCTTCTTCTTTCACTATGAGATAGTTTCCACGCAAACAACTTTTACTTGAAATTCTCACGTAATTTAAGGGATCGTAAATTCGAAACACACACAGGCAGATTGGATAAAGTACAAAAGGCCTTTATAAGAAGTCATGGGAATAACTGAAGCATTATTATCAGTTGTATTGTGTGCAACTTTTATTACCCTCAGAAAAGAGAGTCATAAAACTACAGTGAAACCTCTCTAAGGAGACCACCCATTAGACCATAAAAAATCGGTCTTTTAGAGAGGTGCTCTCTGAATAGAGGTGATGGGTAAAGCTAAGTTTCGTGAAATACACATTACAAAAAAATATGTTATTGAATTTTTTTATTATAGTATTTCATGTCAATACAGCTTTAAAGAAGGAATTAATTGTAGTTTGCTTTGATTTTAACAATTTCTCAATAACAATTTTTGTTTCTAAACATTCTTTGATCTCTTTAAACAAATTATTAATCTTAGTATCATCTCTGCGGGTATGGAGCTTTCTATCAATCTATTAATTTCAACAAGTGTTTCTTGACATGAAATAGAAGCCACCCCCCCCCCACATACACTTAACCGTTAAAAAAATACTCCTGCACTTTACAGGTGTTTGTTACTTAATTCCAGGAATGGCGACAAGAGCCCTTCTCCCACCAACACCAACTTATCTTTCCGTAACCATAGTCACATTAAACATGCACGAGACCCAGCGTTTTCCTCTTAAACGGTGGAGGGGGGGGGGGGAGAAAAGAAATCACCTTGATTCATCAGATCTAAGGAAGCAAACTTACTGAGCGTGTTTTCCGGAGATGAGTGGAATTTCGAGATTTCCCCATACAAAGTAATACTCTTCGACTGAAAAGTGGTCTTTCAGGGAGGGAAACTGGAAATAGTGGTCCTTTAATGAAGGAAAATTAACATTGAGCTTATAGCCAAAAATTTTAGACCATAAATAAACGGTCTTTATGAGAGGTGGTCTCCTTATAGAGGTGGTCTTTCAGGGAGGTTTCACTGTATTTCGAAGGCTTGTTACGAAGATACATCAGTATATTGCTTTCGAGTCGTTGTTTATGGCAGGTGTCAGCGGGCGGATAGTTGTTTTCGTGGGACCCGACATACAGCTGTTTTTCAACGAAGCCCACGGGCACCTTGTTTCCAGGAATTGAGACAGGGAAGTTTTGGACGTAGCAGAACCCCACCCAATCAACGCTGAGTTTTTTTCCCCTCGTCCGTTACCAGGGGAACGAGAGATGGCTAGCAGTGGCAGTCATGTTGTGAAGCGTGGATAGTTTGGGTGTGTGTGGGTTAGGGGATTTTCCCCCCACCGCCGCCTGCTCGAGCGGTAGATTTTTTTTAGTGAGTAGGAAGACGGACGATTACTAAGGAGTTGATAGTAAATGGTTGTATGCTACGCGGCCTGAAATGACGAGAATGATATGTTGTTGTTGGAGTAAAAAAAAAAAAAAGAGATGTTAAGAATTCGAGAAGGTTTTTAGATGTCGAAGTGTTAGGACGTGCAGATTTAGTGGTCTATCGAGAGATGCGTTTGCCCTGGTAACAGACTCTGCTAGCGTTCTGCAAGATAAAACGAACAAAAAAAAACATTTTTTTGCAGTCTTTAAAGACTGATGTTTTGGAATAATCATTGCTAGAGATTAGCACCACTGCTCGTATTTGGAGCCGGTGTGTAACTGGAGATTCACACGGAGTGGCTGAACATCGAAAATGGAAGTGAGTACACAGAGTAGTGACACTTATTTCCGGCTATGCACCATATCAGAAAAGTATTTCTGATTCATATTTTGGGGCAGAAACTACTCTACAGGAGCGTGTTATAAATAGTTACAGAATAGTTATTGGATTCGACTCCCGGTGTGGGAACAACAACTTCTTGTGAATAGTTTATTCTTGACTAACTTCATTTACATATATTTCCTTGTGCATATTGTCCTCTACCGTCTCGGATTCTGTTTAGACATTTTTGACTACTTAGTGTAGTAGCCAAGCATTGTGATCGTTACTAACAAGCCACTATGACTAGAACTTTTGGGCCTAAAATTCTCGAACTCGTGTTAGAGTGATAATGGAGTGAAACCAAACCTACCAAAGAATGACCAAAGCACTTCTAACATCACTATGTACTTTCTGTGGTAAATATAACATCAGTATTTTTAGTTAAATTTATCCGATTATAGTATATGATACTTCTGATTTTTGGATTAACCAATTTGTTAATGTTTTTATCTATTATCATGACCTCAATACATTAGATTGCTATTATAATTCGTGAAAGCTATGAATAATGTGTTTCTGTCAATAAACAAAATATCTAAGTAAATTCCTTCTTTGTTTTCTTTATCTTATTAATTTATTTTAAATCATTTCAATAAGATTCATGTTCAGTAATTTTACTTTTTGTTAATCATTAAAATTTAATTGGTAATACTATGTATAGCTTGAGTTATCAGTTTAAAATGCATAGTAATCTTTAACTTAATTTATTCTATTGATTTAAATATTAATTCTGGTAAAATAAGTAAATAAATAAATTAATTAATTAAAGTAAATTATTGTATTCTCTAGCCATGGAATTTTCTAAATATTATTTTAAGCATTAAATCTAATAAAAAAATAAACTACTAATTTACTGGATGTTGAAATTTTTAATATTCAAACTTATTTTATCTAATTAACTGAGACCTTTTACTATTCTTTAATTAATTACGGGACATACTTATCTGAATTTTTTATATAAAGTGATTTTAACATTTTGATCTAAAGTCTTATGAGAAGCATTTTATAATAATGAATTACTTATTCAAAATTTAATTATTTACTCATGGTCTCTCAAACAAGGAATAATCTATACGATCACAGCTTCAGTGTTGTGAATTCTTGGAATTAATTTTGCATTTTTTTAATATTTGTCAAATATTATTTTGTTTAACCTATATCATCAATTTTATACCTCCCCTTTTTGTACTTTCTTTAAAAGAAAGATTTTGTCCCCTTTATTCCAAAATTTTCACTTAGTCTAAATTATTATGTCTATGAAAATTCCTTGTTGTTACCCTTCATATTAATTCTTGGATTCACAATGCTGATTGTTGGGGAATTGGATGTAGTGCAAATTGAGAATCTTGTCAGTGCTTTTAAATGATTAATTCTTATACTATTTTGAATTCAAAACTTAGAATTCAGGTAATTTTAAGTTCTTTAAATTTTAATTGTTTCTGTTTAATTTAATCCATTTACTTTTTTTCTAAATTTATTTTAGTTTGAGAATAATTTTGTAAGTATGCATATTGACAGGATTCATTTCAATTTTTAGTCATAGGTAATTTGCACTCATTCATAATTTTTGCAAAAGGTAATAGTACCTAGGCAAGTAAACAAACCCCCAACAATCGGTACAGATAAAAAACATTTAAATTTTTCGTTTTAAATATGTCGTGAAACTAATCTACTTTCTATACTTACTGATCCTTGTATTATTAATGTACGGAATTAATTCCCGCTCCTTGTAAAACACATTTGAAAATTCCCGTTTTATTTCAAATATGACGTCACGTTTTCCTCAGAGAAATCTCTTTTTAATGCCATAATTCTTATTTATTTTCTTTTTCTGGCAATCAGGACGTAAATTTTAGCTGAAAACTCACATTTGTATGTAACTGGTACTCAAGCTAATTATTAATCAGTATCGATAAAAAATATTTCAGTTTTTCATCTTAAATATTACGTCCATTATCTATCTACTTTCATTATACAGTGATATTCATGCTCCTTGTATTATTACGACTATTTGAAAATACATGTTTTATTTATGACGTCATATTTGTCCAAGCCGAGGAGGATCCTTTTCATACTTCCATGGTCCAAGCAAAATCTATTTTTAAGAATATAATTATGTTCATTTTTCCTTCTAATTATAACGCAGTTTTTTGACAGAAAAAGATCTTTTTAATGTAACCGATATTCATACTTCATGTATCAATAATAATATCAATAATAACAAATACTCCATATTTTTGTTTCAAATATCACGGAAATTCATCTTCTTTTGAATTATTTGTCATTTTCATTTTTCACGTGAAAATCGTTCAATTGAAAATTAATTTTTGAGGAAAAATTATTTTTCCATGTTTTTATTTATTGGCAACGATCAAAGCCCTAGCAACGATAAAGTAAAATGGATAAATTTTATGGGAAAATGTCCATTTATTCTCTATGAAAATAACGAAATTTTGAATTATTAAGAAAGATATTTGAATAAAATGAACAAAAACCGGTCTATGTTCATTTGAGGGTTATAATCAACGTATATGCAAAGATACAGGATCATTAAATGCTCCATTTTGACGCTGGCTTCAGCCTAACATTTGCACACAATCAGATTTATAATATTACTAGCTGTTACCCGTGACTTCGTTCACGTAACATTAAAAAAAGAATAAATGCATTAATTTAGCAAAACATTTCACTTGATAATTAACAACATATATAATTAACCAAAGCTTTATCACATTTTATGGGAGACCATACGGTATTTGTTTGCTATAGGGGCTTTGACATAACCCAGTCTTAAAAAAGTGAAATATCATGCCAAATAATATATACAATCGCGAAAATGAAACTGCAACTAATGAAAAAAGGAGGATCCAGTAAAATCGTGAAAATCGAGGAATTCCTTTTCGTAAAACGAAAAACAACACTGGCAGAATTCTTCTATACAACAGTGCATTTTAGGTGGCATTTGGTGTAAAATTTGTATATGTGTGCATTGCTAAATGGGCATTATTATATTGTTTATTTGCATAGACATATGTTATATATTTCTTACTACATTATCTTGTTTATGTATATATGAAATTAAGTGTTTCACGCTAAGTGGTGTAAATAGTGAACAAACTGCTTGTGGATTTTATACATTGATAGATATTTCACAAAGATATAACAATCTGATGCGATTCTAAAATGTAAATAAAGGTTGCTAAAAAGTACTGTAAATTCTGCCCAATTTAATCTCAATATTTTCTCTATCGCGTCAAGAACACTATTAGCAAATAAATACCGACGACACAAATCTGATTATCTATAAATTTACATATTTTTGTTAGTATATATAGGATTATTTTAATTTATTTCATGCGCTTGAAATTTTTTACGGTTAGGTGTCGAATAAATGTACTTTCTTGTTACTTTATTTTGCCATTTCTATTTATTCTATTTTCCATTCATTCCATTTATGGATATTGATTTAATTTACATATTCGTGTCAAAGAATATTTTTTAAAGTTATTATCAGGATTAGGATAGGATACGATTAGGGTTAGTATTAGGAATAAAAATTGAACCACAATGGCATGACCGATTCAGGTTTAAAGTATGAACCATCATGAAGCAATAAGAAAATTAGAAAATTATCGGCTAATATTTTTAATATGTTTTACAGTCATAGTTGGCATCAAAGGTGAGCGGTGAAATGATCATCTAAAATACCATTAAGTGTTTACCACGCAAAAAACAAATCTGGTTACAACAATGTATTTAATTTTGCGCCAAATTTCACTTGATAAAAAAAAAAAAAAAAAAAAGCAAATTGACTATGGACTTAATTACAGACCCCTAACCTTGTTATTCTCGGAAATTTTCTACCTATATGTAAAAAAAATTCTACTATATAGAACGTGCTTTCACGTTTATAATGTTATGAATTGGCACGATCGGCTTGTGCAAGTTTACACAATTCGGCTGGAAGAAAAGATTCATTACTTTTTGATTTCTTCTTTGCTTTTGCATTACGCAAATTTGTTGGTAAAATCAATTTTCTTTTCGATAACATTGTTGTTTTTTAAGTTTAAAAAATATTGTAATTTTACTTAAACATTGCTTTAAAATCTATGCAATTTTTCTTATCCTACAAGACTTTACAAAAATCTATTATGAAACAACTTTAAAAAAGCTATATTTAAGAACGACAACAAAGTTTTTCCTATTTTAAAACTAAAAGAAATGTAAAATTAAATTCCGGTTCGAAACGACGATTTACAAATGTGTTTCAATTGTGGGAAAATGATAGAGGAAAAATGCTGTTACTTCGACACAATCATATTAAATCTTTAGCTTTTATGAGAAAAGCAACTTTCTTTTAAAAAATATAGTTATTTTTATTAAGATTTTCTGATTTTTGATACGGATAATTTTGCGATGCATATCATTGACATTTGCCATCCAATATATATATATATATATATATCATTCGTATTGAATTCATTAAAAATATAAATCTTTCACTCATTTCATTTAAAACACAGAACTTTAGTTTACAACACATACATTTAAAATACATATATTACGTACATTTAAAATAATTCCTTTCATGTGAAAAAGAAAAAGAAAAAAAAAAGAGAAATTAATCACAAATAATTTGATAACCCAAGATCATTTTATTTCAACATCAAAACAAATCTATTTTATTTTTCTATATATTACATCATAGTCGCTTGCTTTCCATACTTACTCGTATTTATGCACTTTGTATTATTATCAAATATTTGAAAACGCACGTTTTGTTTCTAATATCACATAATTTAATATTCTGTTTAATTCTTAAATAATTCATTTCCTTTTCATTTTTCACGTGGAAATTTTTCACTTGAAAATAAATTGTTAATTAAAAATTATTACTCAGGGGTTTTATTTTATATTGGCAACGATAAAGTATTAGCAACGATAAAATAAATTTAACCATTTTAAAAAAAGCTGCAAAACCGGGCCCTTTGGGCCAAACCAACCAAACCAACCAACCATTTTAAAATATACGAAAAAATGTCCATTTATTCTCTATGAAAATAATGAAATTTTGAATTATTAAGAAAAATATTGAAGTAAAATAAGCAAAAACCATTCTATGTTCATTTGAGGGTTATAATCAACTTATACGCAAAGATACAGGATAATTAAATGCTTCATTTTGACGCTGGCTTCAGCCTAACATTTGCACACAATCAGATTTATAATATTATTAGGATTAGGATTAGGAATTAGGATAGGATAGGATTAAGATTAGGATTAGGATAGGATTAGGATAGGATTAGGATAAGCGATTCTTATCACATGAGGACGCGTTTTTCTTCTTTCTCGGGCTGCGGCGAGAAAAATTCGGTTCAAAATGTCACGTTTCACAGTATTTTCTGAAAGATCTTCTGCCTTTAATAAACTAGTCGTTGGGGGCCACCGTAATACTTAACCATCATGAATATGCATAATGTAAAATATTAAAATAAAAATGTGTAAACTACTTATAAAATGCATTGCAATTCAAATAAAATCGTGGCTTGATGACGTCATAAACTTTAAAGGTTCGACTACTGAATTGCTTTAAAGAAACATCCTTATAACTCCAAAAATAATAATCTTATTAACTAGCGGTTTATTGCATCTGATTAAGCGTCAAATTTCCAATTAAAATATATCTTTAAAGTGAAATTTGGATGAAATACAGGGTCTTGAAAAATCGAAGAGTGTGGAAATAGGATTCCAAATATCTCGGCAACTAATTATCCGATCGACTTCATGCTTTATGCAAAATTAATGTTTTTTTATTGTCTTTTATATTCATTTCTTAAAATAAACAATTTCGAAATTTTTTATATACCTTTTATCAGAACAAATATTTCGAGAATCCGAAAAAAATAGTTCCGGTTAATCGAGGTTATTGAAATGAAATAGGCTTCCTCCCATTATTACATACTAAGTACATACCAAATTGCAAGTCTCTATCTCAATTTTTTCGGGAGATAGAGCGTTTACAGACACACACAGACACACAGACGGACGGAAAAAAAATTTTTTTTCTAAAAATATGTTTTTCGGAATCTCCAGTGTCTGAAACGTGTAAATCCGTCAAAATTTTTTTTTCGATTTTCAAAACGATTACAAGACTTACCCTATACGTATGATGGGTAAGTAAAAATGGAAAACGTCTTTCGATTAAATGTTTCTGAATGAGAACACCTGTCAATTTCATGCGTTTCCGAAAAAAATAAAATGAATTAAACTAGTTTGGATTTGAGAACAGCCTTAAAGAATATCTGTTTCTTTTACTTACCCATCATACGTAAGTATAGGGTAAGTCTTGTAATCGTTTTGAAAAAAAATGTTTGACGGATTTGCAGGTTTCAGACACTGGAAATTCCGAAAAACATATATATATATATTTTACTTTTGCCGTCCGTCTGTGTGTATGTAAACGCTCTATCTCCCGAAAAAACTGACATAGAGACTTGAAATTTGGTATGTACCCATTATGTAATAATGAGAAGAAGCTTATTGAATTTCAGTAACCTCGATTATCCGGAACTATTTTTTTAGGACTCTCGAAATATTCGTTCTGATAAAAGGTATATAAAATTTTTCGAAATTGTTCATTTTAAAGAGTGAATATAAAAGACAATAAAAAAACATAAATTTTGCATAAAGCATGAAGTCGATCGAATAATGAATTGCCGAGATATTTGTAATCCTATTTTTCATGCCCTGTATTTCAACCAAATTTCAATTCAAAGATATATTTTAATTTGAAATGAGACGCTTAATCAGATGCAATGAACCGCTATTTAATAGGATTATTGTTTTTGAAGTTATAAGGATGTTTCGTGTTAGCAATTCAGTAATGGAGCCTTTAAAGTTTATGACATCATCAAGCCACGATTTTATTCGAATTGCAATGCATTTTATAAATAGTTTTACACATTTTTTATTTTAATATTTTATATTATGCATATCCATGATGGGTAAGTATTACGGTGGCCCCCAACGACTAGTTTTAGTTTGCAAAACATTTCTAAAATATATACTTAATTTTATCTGAAGTTTTGAAATCGTACTCACAGCTCGTCAGCTTTTAACACATAAAATTATAAATTAAGCATACATTTTAGAAATATTTTGTCATCTAAAAAGAAAAAAGACATTTTTAAAGAAGAATATGAAGAAAAATGATGTTAAAAATATTAATTTTCTGAGGAGAAATTTTTAACATAATAATGCCCATAGGTTTAACTTTATGGTGGAAAATTTGATATCTCACTGATCAGCACTGATCAGCAAGCAGTAATACGCTACCGCGCATGCGCGGTAGCGTATTACTGCTTGCGCGGCAGCGTATTACTGCTTATTTTACGGTTTAATACTGTTAATTTTACGGTATAATACTGGCAGCTGGGGTGCCAGTTTTATACTGTAAAATCAACAATTATTTTTTGCAGTGTAGATTTTTTTAACTGGATTTAATTGATATAAAATTACAAAGTATTAATTTTTCACTCGCAACGGAGTGGAGTGGTAAACAGATATTCAGTACATGATATCGCCCAAGAATGTAGTTTTCCACCGAGTACACTGCTAGGAAAGAGAAAACAGTTTTACAGGAATTCAAAGCCACATTTTGGAAGCTCTTATTTGAACACGATTTTATGGTTGTACTAGATTAAATATATTTTTTAAAAAAGCATAATGAAAAGCATAAAATATATTTAACATATTTGCCGAAACGTCAGTTGAGGCTCACTGTGGAGACACGAAAAGTTTTTGGTTTCTGTCTGTCTGTCTGTCTGTTCCGCGATAACTGCCGCAAAAATGATCCGATTAGTTTGATTTTTGGTAGGTATGTTGATGAGCTACCCGGAATTAGCTGCATAGTTTTTAGTTACATTTGGTTCATTCGTTCGGAAAATATAGAACATTTCTTTTTGGGTCATAATGCTTTCCTATGGGAATTCAGACGATTTTGAAACTTTTCATTCGTTGAAAATAAAATGGCGCATTTGATTGCTGTATTTAAACAGTAAGTTATGAAGGCTAAAATTTATCAAGTCAGGTCTTAAATTATTCAAATTAATTTGAAATTTTGTTAATACATTCGTCAGATTTTTTTAAATTAGCTGTATAATTTTTGGTGCAATTTTATACATCTGTTCTAATAATATAATACATTTTATTTTATCATTTTTTGCAAATTTTTAAAATGCATTTAGTTTTATTTTCCTCTTTAATTTAACCGTAACCTAGCAACTATATTTCAAAGAATATCAAAATAATAAAATTCAAATAATTCAGACTACTTTGCTACAATATTTTATTCGCAAAATAAAATATTTTTGGGTGATTTTAATATTTTATTGAAATAAATGAGAATTTATTTTGATACAAGTTACCTTTTAACTACTATAGAAAGATAACCGAAACATTTTTACATGAGATATTATTCATTTTCCTGAAGAGATGTGGATTTTTCGTGGTTGGAAATTAGTATTATTTTTTAAATAGTATGTAATATCTCGTACAACGAGATGCTTAATCTAAAGAAATTAGCATACTAAAACGCATCCATACAGCCTACAGCCTGAAATAGCACAATTACTGGAAA
This sequence comes from Maratus michaelseni, assembly GCA_963931845.1. NCBI lineage: Eukaryota > Metazoa > Arthropoda > Arachnida > Araneae > Salticidae > Maratus > Maratus michaelseni. The sequence continues at coordinate 35,806,786 of OZ007591.1, read as the reverse complement.
CTGAGATCATAAAAAGTTATCACAAAAAATACTTTATTAGCGCCAAATCACGGTTGCCATTTAGTGAGTTGGCGGTGGGAACGATTATGAATTATTACTCAATAGGTTTAAAAGTTTCAAATAAGCCTATTTTGGGTAGATTTTATTCTATTTATTGGGGGGATTTTATGCTATTTATTGCGGGCATTTTATTAGACTCGATGCTATTGCCATCGAGTTAGATAAGGATGTATTTAGATAAAATAAATATTATAGAATGACCATCAAAACTGTTTTTCCGAAACAAAAATTGTAATAACAATAGATTTCTGAAATATAGTAGATTCAGTTTATATTTCCATAAGTTGCTTTTGTACAAGAGATATTATTCAACTTATCTATCAGATGCAAGTTTTTCGTGGTTGGCAGGTAAGTAAATATTGTTATTTAGGTATTAGGATAACATGAAATTATTTTCGAAATTTTTGCTTATCCTAATAAAACCACTGCGTAGAACGAAATCCAAGATATACTAGAATCATTCACAAAAACATTAGGAAATCACGGATATAAATTTAATAAGATTACGGGAGGTTCAGGGGGGCAGAGCCGGGGCCTCCGAGATGTCGCTGTGTGTCCTTCACCGGGCCTGCTACAAGTATTAGTGACGTAACAGTAGTGATCCACTTTGGTCAATGTATCGCAACAGAAAGATGTAATAAAAAGAGCATTTCCGCTCTTATAATTTGTGATTACATAAATAATATTAAATTTCATAATCGTGAAATAAAAGGGAATCAATACACTTGTTTTATTAAAGGAAATTAAAAGTTTTAAATTAAAAAAAATGCTAAGATTAATAAATCAGATTGAACCCATTGACTTACCTTTTCCTAAACACATTATTTTACAATAAATATACGTACAAAAAATATAATAAATCTACCAAAAACTTTACAAAATCAATCCCATTCCTCCCTTTTACAACTACATACCATAATTTAACCACCAAAACACAATAAATGTCAATTTAAATAGAGAAATCGACATTTTTTAACTATAGAGACCTTGGCACTTTTTTTTAACGCTTTGGCGTAATCCGGGCTTCAGAAAGTTAGATATGTTTTTAAATTATATACACAATTATGAAAACAAACCTAATGAACTTTTATGTTTATTTATATATATAAAATTATTTATATATACAATTCTGTTCTACCTGCATATAAAAAGAGATATATGGCTTCTTTATATTAAATAAATTATATAAATATTGAAAAAAAAATACTTATTTATATGAAACTACGAATAGGTTGCCAGAAAATATGTTGCCAACTTTCCTTCTCTCGCCATAAGCCTTTTTCGGTACTTTTCGGTTAGCCGGGCGCCAGTGATACATGTACATATATAAATATATATATATTAATTTATACATATATGTGTGTGTGTAGATATGTGTATATATATATGTGTGTGTGTGTATATATATATATATATATATCACTGGCACCCAGCTAACCGAAAAGTACCCAATTTTCTATCTTAACTTTGTAACTGACTTGTAATATTTTAATAATTGTCTATTTATTGTACTTGGGTCTAGGACCTAATAACCACTCAAATTAACTTATCAAAAGTTTTATTTTCATAATATATTTGTACACTTAAGTTAGCTAAAATGTTAAATGGAACTACGTAGAACTACTAAGTTGTGTAAATCAGTTACTTTTAATTTTATAAACAAAGCACACTCACTTCTAATTAAATGTATCCAGATTTCATTCAATTTATTACAGTATTTCTTTCAAAATCATTTTTTAAACTGTTTATCGTCTGCTTCTTTTATTTATTTATTTTTTTCTAAAGATCATTTGACTCTTTTCGATTTGGAAGTACAAATTCATTCAAATATCCCAGAATATTTCCATTACAGTAGGTTAGACATTTGTTGTTACTTTTTTTTTTTTTTTTTTTTTTCTGCACAACAAGCTCAATACAATCATATTAATTCTAGCTTCACGAATTGAAACGTTTATCGAAACATTTAATGCAGACTACTTCTGTTGAAATGTAAAAATAATTATCACAAGGTAATTTTCGTAGCTAAAATTTCTTCTTTTCATTATCAGTAGCGAATTTTAAGACTTAGATTAGAAACTAGAAGCACAACACTTTCTTCTCATTATTTTATAGATATAATCTACACTTTCTTTAATAATTATAATCAATAATTATTGATAGCATTATAATCTAAATACACTGAAAGATGTTATTAATTACTGTATAAAACAATAAATAAAATCAAAATACTATCGTAAACAATACGTACAAACGAACAAAGTACATGAAAATTTTTAAGTTATTACGGATCACTGTTTTGACGTCAGCAGGTTGTGACGTCACTTGTAGCAGGCCCGGTGTAGGACACACAGCGACATCTCGGAGGCCCCGGGCAGAGCCCCCCCGCTACCCCAGAAGAATTGTATTTTTTAATCTAAAAAATAGAATAAGAAGTTCATAAAAATGTCAGAATATTATTGCTTAAACCGTGTTTAATTTAACGTCTCTAATTTCTGAAATCTTCGAATTATTTTATATGCATATAAATATATATGTAGTAATTTAAAAAATTTAATTTGCGGATTGTAAGATGTTAAATATTATGAAAAATGAGATTAAAAAACATTGACTTTCAGATCTGACGTTGAGGCTCCTGATCTGTTGATTTACTAGTTGCCGAAACGTCAGTTTAGGCTCACTGTGGAGACCCGAAAAGTTTTTTGTTTCTGTCTGTCTGTCTGTCTGTTCCGCAATAACTGCCGCAAAAATGATCCGATTAGTTTGATTTTTGGTAGGTATGTTGGTGAAGTACCCGGAATTAGCAGTATAGTTTTTAGTTACATTTGGTTCATTCGTTCGGAAAATATAGAACATTTCTTTTTAGGTCATAATGCTTTCCTATGGGAATTCAGACGATTTTGAAATTTTTTATTTTGTTGAAAATAAAATGGCGCATTTGATTAATGTATTTAAACGGTAAGTTATGAAGGCTAAAATTTATCAAGTCAGGTCTTACATTATTCAAATTAATTTGAAATTTTGTTAATACATTCGTCAGATGTTTTAAATTAGGTGTATGATTTTTGGTGCAATTTTATACATCTGTTCTAATAATATAATTATTTTATTTTATCATTTTTTGCAAATTTCGAAATGCTTTTATTGTTATTTCCTCTTTAATTTAACCGTAACCTAGCAACTATATTTCAAGGAATATCAAAATAATAAAATTCAAATAACTCAAACTATTTTGCTACAATATTTTATTCGCAAAATAAAATATGTTTGGGTGATTTTAACATTTTATTGAAATACATAAGAATTTATTTTGATCCAAGTTACCTTTTAACCACTATAGAATGATAACCGAAACATTTTTACATGAGATATTTTTCATTTTCTGGAAGAGATGTGGATTTTTCGTGGTTGAAAATTAGTATTATTTTTAAAATAGGATATAATATCTCGTACAACGAGATGGTTAATCTAAAGAAATTCGCGTAGTAAAACGCATCCATACAGCCTGAAATAGCACAATTACTGGAAACTGAGATCATAGAAAGTTATCACAAAAAATACTTTATAGCGCCAAATCACGGTTGCTATTTAGTGAATTGGCAGTGGACACGATTATGAATGATTACCCAATAGGTTTAAAAGTTGCCAAATAAGCCTATTTTGGGGAGATTTTAGTATGTTATTGCCATCGAGTTAGATCAGGATGTATTTTGGTAAAATAAATATTATAGAATGACCATCAAAACTATTTTTCCGAAACAAAAATTGCAATAACACTAGATTTCTGAAATAGATATAAGTGAAATATAGTAGATTCAGTTTACATTTCCATAAGTTGCTTTTGTACACCAGATATTATTCAACTTATCAATCAACTATATCAACTATATCAACTATATCTTTATCAGATGCGAGTGTTTCGTGGTAGGCAGGTAAATAAATATTGCTATTTAGGTATTAGGATAACATGAAATTATTTTCGAAATTTTTGCTTATCCTAATAAAACCACTGTGTAGAACGAAATCCAAGATATACTAGAATCATTCACACAAACAATGGGAAATCACGAATATAAATTTAATAATATTACGGGGGGTTCAGCGGGGCAGAGCCCCCCTGAAGAACTGTATTTTTTAATCTAAAAAATAGAATAAGAAGTTAATAAGAATGTCAGAATATTATTGCATAAACCGTGTTTAATTTAACGTTTCTAATTTCTGAAACCTTCGAATTATTTTATATGCGTATAAATATATATGTAGTAATTTGAAAAGTTAAATTTGCGGATTGTAAGATGTTAAATATTATGAAAAGTGAGTTTAAAAAACATTAACTTTCAGAGCTGACGTTGAGGCTCCTGATCTGTAGATTTACTAGTAATTGCCGAAACGTCAGTTGAGGCTCACTGTGGAGACCCGAAAAGTTTTTGGTTTCCGTCTGTTTGTCTGTTTGTCTACGGATCGGTCTGTTCCGCGATAACTTCCGTAAAAAATATCCGATTAGGTTGATTTTTGGTGGGTTTGTTGGTGAGGTGCCCGGAATTAGCTGTATAGTTTTTGGTTACATTTGATTCATTCGAAAAATATAGAACATTTATTTTTAGGTCATAATGCTTTCCTATGGGAATGCAGACGATTTTCAAATTTCATTTTTAACTGAACTGAAAATCGCATATTTGAATAATGGATTTAAACGTAAAATTACTGATACTGAATTTTCGATGAAAGTTTGCCGGTACATCTATTAGAATTTATAAATTAATTGTTTAAATTAATGGAAACAATTTTTTGTAACTGTTTGGGAAATATAAAACATTTTATTTTCATATTTTTTACAAAATTTAAAATGCCTTTCTTTTTCTTTCTTCTTTATTTTATTAGTTGCTTAGCAACCATATTTCAAAGAATATCAAAATAAGAAATACATTTTTTCATCTAAAAAATTACAAGAATAAGAAGTTCATAAGAATTTCAAAATATCATTGCATAAATCGTGTTTAATTTAACGCTTCTAATTTCTGACCCCCCCCCCCCTTCCCCAAAGTATTTTATATGCCTATAAATATGTATGTACTATAAAAAAATAATTGCGGATTGTAAGATGTTAAATAATATGAAAAGTGAGATTATAAAACAACGACTTTAAAGTCGTTGTTTTAGAGCTGACGTTCAGGCTCCTGATCTGCAGATTTACTAGTTATATTAATTATCTTAAGGTGGTTCTCAAAAGACCTGATCAACAACGCGAAACTTTCTGACTCATTTTTAAATGCAAAATGCATGACATTGGCAAGCCCGACTATGTAAGCGATTTGGAATCGAAATGAGTTTTCTTTTTTTCTGATAAATAAATTACTTATCCAGTTATAAGCTATTTGTGTTACATGACAACACGTTTCGTTTTGCCCTTTCTCGCGCTGAAGCATCGGGAATTCGGTTCTAAACGCCAACTTTGACAGTATTTTCTGAAAGATCTTCTCCCTTTACCAAAAAAATAAAAAATGTTCTTCGATTACAAAGTTTTTGAATAAGAGCACCTGCCAATTTGATATATTTGCGAACAAAAAAGAATTAAAATACGTGTCATACATAAAGTAGCCAGTTTGGATTTGAGAACAGCCTTAAGGAATTGTAAAACTTTATTTGAATACATATTTGATATTTCTCATATAAAAATTCTTTTCAGTGTTTTTAATGGAAAATCTAAAAAAAATATATTAAATATAAATAATCTATTAGTGTTTTCAATTTAAAAAAAAAAAAAAAAGAAGGGTTTCGAATATATTCTGCAACTTGGAAAATCCTGTTGGAATCACCTAAAAATAATAATAATAATAATAATAATAATAATAATAATAATAATAATAGGAATAACATATTTTTAACTGAATATAATGCATATTAAATTACAAAGTATTCATTTTTCACTCGCAACGGACTATAGTGCCAACCAGATAGATATTCAGAACATGATTGTAACAATTTGTGTGTCCAAGAATGTAGTTTTCCACCGAGTATACACTGCAAAAAATAACTGTTGATTTTACAGTATAAAACTGGCGCCCCAGCTGCCAGTATTATACCGTAAAATTAACAGTATTAAATAGTAAAATAAGTAGTAATACGCTGCCGCGCAAGCAGTAATACGCTACCGCGCATGCGCGGTAGCAATTTACGGTATAATACTGGCAGCTGGGGTGCTAGTTTTATACTGTAAAATCAACAGTTATTTTTTGCAGTGTACTGCTAGGAAAGAGAAAACAGTTTTACAGGAATTGAAAGCTACTTTTGAATGCTCTTATCATTTGAACACGATTTTATGTTTGTATTAAATTAAATATATTAAAAAAAGCATAATATAAAGCATAAAGTATATTTAACATATTAATTACCTTGACGACTTTATTTGGTAATGTTGTACTAAACTGTGTATATTCCGTGAATTAGAGTATGTTTATTTAAAAAGATTTCGTAATTAATTTTTGCTGGCATTACGTCAGTCATCCTAAGCCATGCTATTTGTTTAAGATTTGAACAAAGGATAAATTATTTTTTACATACAGAATTTTGGGCCAAATTATTTAGTCATACAAAATTCTAAAATGTTAATTATTTTTCATTATTAAAAATCTTTTTAGAATTCGACTTTGTTGAATACCGGAATTAAATGCGTAGAAAATTCAAAAAATAAAAAAAATCTTTTGTAAGTCCTTTTAGTTGTTTATTGATGAAACTATAGTGACATTTTTTATATACAAAATACAACAAAGTTGTGTTTCAAAAATAACTATTTCCAGTTAATTTTTTAACTAACTGTATGCAATAAAAAAAAATTATGCACCCTTTTATTTAACTCAACTTGGTTTTTGTATGTAAAGATGGAATCTTGTAATCGATTTTGAACTCACTTCCTGATACGCTAGAATAATAAACAAGAACGGAAAATCATGCGTCAACTACAGATTATGAAACTCTTTCCAACACATCCAGAAAAGTGTAACGAAACTTCACCGTTAAATAAGGTGAAAGAAGATATGTAAGTATATACAGTATATGAAACATATAGCACATTTTTAAGTCTAGTTTCAGCAGTTACCTTACATAGTATAAAATGTTGTCGAATTATTTTGCGCAGTCCTGCGTATTATCTATAGATTTGGATATATACTACATAGCAGGATAAAATTTAGTTCATTTAGAAAATTCACATTTAGCAATTTTCGCCAGTCGATGGAAATACACTCGAATTTCTTCTGTACAGCCCTGTATATTATCTAAAGACTTTTGTACACGCCACATAAGTTAAAATTTAATTTAGGTAAAGAACGCATAAGACAACTGTTGACTACAGTTTAACGAACCATTTTTATTTACAAAAGTATTGGTTTTCGGAGCTCCCCATGAAGACACCGTACGAAGCGAAGAACAAACGACTTCTGATTTACATTTATCGCCAAGCGATGTTAGAAGCCAAGAGTGGCGCCAACATACCAGCCACCACTGAAATATTTATTTCAGCAACATTTCTTTAACAAATGTCCGTCGTTGTAAGCAATTATTTTTTTTCTTTTTAACAATAAATCTTCAATTCTAATGCAAGTTTCAATTCAATCAATAATACAAATATATACAATTCAATTCAATTATATTATTAAAGTACAAAGTTACTGCAAAAATTTTCAAATAATATTTTTCAAATAATTTCAATAAATTCAAATATATTTCAAATAATAAATGCACAAGAAATATAAGAAAAATAAATATTTACATTATAATAAAGGATCATTTAATATGGGCAGAATGCAAAGCTTGGAAATTGCTCGTTTGAATATACCATTTGGAGTTTTAACAAGAACGACCCTAATTTTACCATCACTCCCATAAATAACGTCTTGAATGCGACCTACTGACCAGGTACACATGGACAAATTACTATCCTTTAATAAAACTATTGTTCCAATTTTAATATTTTCTTTTTCAATTAACCATTTTGTACGCTGTTGGAGATTATTTAAATAAACTCTACTCCATATTTTCCAAATTAATTGATTAATTTTTGTAACTCCCTGCCAATGACTAAGTTTATTATTGGCAAGGTCAGTCAAGTTTGTTTCACAGATGCTATTTATGGGGCGGCCGATTAAAAAATGTCCTGGGGTTAACGTTTCATAATCGTTTGGATCCGAAGATATTAGAGGCCTGCTGTTTAAAATACCTTCGATTTGATTAACGACAGTTAAAAATTCCTCAAAAGTTAGTTTTAAATCTCCAATAGTTCTTTTTAAATGGTGCTTAAAGGATTTTACTCCTGCCTCCCACAAGCCACCAAAATTAGGGGATGTAGGAGGAAGGAATTTCCAAGAAATTGAATTAGCCAATAAGTAAGCAGCCAATTCCTCGGATTGATTTTTTATAATTTTATGCAATTTTTTCAATTCTGAATTCGCACCAACAAAATTAGAGGCATTATCGGAAAAGATGTTTGCACAAATTCCGCGCCTAGCTACAAAACTTTTTAAGGTAGCTATTAAGGCTTCAGAAGTTAAATCTGTTATTATTTCTAAATGAATTGCACAAGTAGCAAAACAGACGAAAATTGCAACATAAATTTTACTAAAAACTCCTTTACGTTGGTTTTTGTATTTTATATAAAATAGGCCCCATAAATCAATGCCTGAATTTGTAAAAGGGGGATTGATATTTACCCTTTCTTTAGGTAACGAGGCCATAATTTGTTCTGCCATTTTAGGTTTGTTTTTAAAAAAACAAGGCAATTATGCACGATTTTTCTGGCTATGTTTCTGCCATTTAAAGGCCAGATTTCTTGTCTCACAAAATGAAGCAAGGTTTGAGCACCAACATGCAAATTTTTTAAGTGAAAATACTGGAAAATTAAAAGTGTAAGCCTGTGATCTTTGTGTAAAATAATAGGATTTTTTTATCATAAGATAAATTTGATTGGTCTAAACGACCACCAATCCTAATTATTTCATCCCTATCAATAAAAGGATTTAAATTACTTACTCGACTATCCTTTAGTTTCTCACCCTTCTTGAGTGCCTTCATTTCTCTGTCGAAATACATTACCTGAACCAATCTGATCAAATTAATCTTTGCTTGGTAAAATTCCTGCTTTTGTAATAGACCCTACAACCTTTTTTTTGTGTTTGCAATTATAAATAAATCTATAAATATAAACTAAAATACAAATTTACTTAAAATAACTGTTACTTAAATCACAAAATTTGTTAAGAAAATCATTAAAGTTCTGGTTAATAAGATGCAAATTAATATTACAGTTCGATTTAAGTTCGTTTAAATATGCATCATCATTTGGAAAGTCAGTTTTCTTTTACTTTTCTGTCAAGTCCAAGAGATTATTAGGCAATAATGGACCTTTCCACCACATTTCTATATCTAAAAGTTCTTGAGGAAATGGTCCACGAGATATTATATCAGCTGGATTATCACTAGAAGGAATGGGTTTCCAATAAAATTGTTCAGTGAGAGACTGAATCCTTGAGACTCTATTTGCGATGAAAGTTTTTAATAGATGAGCAGAGGTTTTTATCCATGCCAATGCTATAGTTGATTCTGAGAATAAAATTACTCTTTGAATGTCTAGTTGTAAGGAAGGGAGAATTTTGGAGACAAGTTGAGAAAGAGGCAAACAGGAACATAGTTCCAGTCTTGGCACAGAAATGGTCTTTAGAGGTGACACTCTTGATTTACTCGCAAAGAGGTTTGATGTGGTCGAGTTGGATGAATTTAAACAATATACGTAAACTGCAGCACCAAAAGCTGTTATGGAAGCGTCAGCGAAACCAAGAACAAATATTGCTTCTGTGGAAAGAGTTAAAATGTATTGACAATAAGTCAACTAAAAACTATAGAAAATGTAACAATAAGTTATATTTTCTATAGTTTTTAGTTGACTTACGAAGTTACACCAATCACTAGCAAGGGGTTCCGGAATGTTCTCGTCCCATCCTATTTTACAAAGCCACAATTTTTGAAGATAACACTTAGCCTTGGAAATAATTGGGCCAATGAGCCCAAGAGGATCATACAATTTTGCTATGACAGAAAGAACCTGTCTTTTAGTGTATGATTCTTGTTCTTTCACCGAAACTCTAAACACAAAGGGATCTTTATTAGATTGCCAAACCATACCTAAAGTTTTAACTGAAGTTTCAGACTTAGAGCAAAAGGAAACATCTTTGATTTCATCATAATTTAGAAGTTCATTCAAATTTGAATTCCACTTGTGCAAAGCCATTCCACAAGAACGAAATATGTTAATTAATTGATTTTTAGGGCAATTGCGGACTCTGAATCTGGGGATCCAGTCACGATATCGTCCATGTAGCTATCAGATAGAATAGCTTTTTCCGCTAGAGGAAATCTATCCTTCTCATCTAAGACCAATTGTTTGATGCATCTTATGGCCAAAAAAGGAGCGCATTTGGTTCCATAAGTGACCGTATTCAATTTAAAGGCAATTGTGGAATTATTTTCGTAATCCTTCCAAAGAATGCGTAGAAGGTCCCTTTGTGAAGATCTATCAAAATCTGCCGAAACATTTTTTTAATGTCGGCAGTTAAAGCAACCTTATATTTTCGAAATCTTAATAAAATATCAAAAAGATCTTCCTTAACTTCACCGGAGAGCAAAATATCATTCAAACTCTTTCCGGTTGTGGTAGGGATAGAGGCATTAAAAACAACCCTTAATTTAGTAGAGGATTTATCCGGTTTAAAAATATCATGATGAGGCATGTAATAAACTACTGAGCGAAAGTCTTCGACTGAAATTCTCTTCATATGCTCCAATGCTTCATATTCATTTAAAAATTCGCAATAAAGTTTTTTCATAGTACTATTATTTTCCAATTTTCTTACAGTTTGTTGTAAACGCCTTTCTGCCAAATTTCTAGAATTTCCCAATAAATTTATTTGTTCTGTTTGAATCGGCAATTCGACAATAAACCTTCCGGTATCATCTCGTTTGTGAGTTTTTTTAAAATGAGATTCACAGAATTCTTCTTCTTTACTTAGAAGACGGTCAGGTGAAATATTTTCTATTTCCCAAAATTTTTTAAGATTAGATTCAATATTCTCAATTTCAGAATTAAATGTCAATCCACAATATGAGTTAGAACTCTTGATTTTAACAGTTACAGTAGCAATAAGGCCAAACACCTAATTTTGAAAGATTAAATTTGGTGAAATGCGATTTTTTCCTTCTTCTATTATCTCATAAAAGAGTTCTGCCCCAATTATTAAATGAATTTTTCCCGGTATGTCAAAAGTAGGATCAGCTAGCAAAACCCTATTTGGTAACAATGCCTTATCAATTTTAATATGTGAAGAAGGTAAACAGTCAGTTATTTTAGAAACAACGAAAAATTCATTAGATGAAGAGATGAAGAATTCTTATTACGAATTATCGTATTAACCTTCCCTTTCACATTAAAGGCATTTCCACATAATCCACTAACGGAAATATTTATTCTTTCTTTTTTCAAGCTGGCTAGCACTGTCCAGAATTCCACGAGCCTGAACGAAACACTTATGTAACGGACTATAAATACAAACATATGCCATAGACAAAAGAACTGCTTTTTTACTTTCATTATTATGTGATGAAAAACTCTGAGATATTTCCGATAAATTTTGTTTATTTGATTCATCATTTCAAGGTTTTCTAATATTTGAACACGATTTTGCAAGAATTCGATAAAGGTATCCCATCTGGGTAAATCTGTCGTTGTTAATGTCATTTCGAATTCCTTGCATGTTGTTCTATCCAATTTTGCCAAAATAATATTAATCAATAAATTTTCACTAAAATTGTTCATTTCGACATTTAACACCTTTAAAGCTCTTACATGCTTTAAAATACAATCAAGCAGCATTCTTAATTTTTCAGCTGATTCAGTACAAATATTATCTAACATTAATAAAGATTCAATATGACTGTTAACTATTAATCTTTTATTATCAAAATTTTTTAAGCGCTTCAAATAATGTCTCATATGTATCATCACTACTTTGGATTTGCTTTGCTGTCCCCACAAGAGAGGATTGCAAATAAAAAAGCTTTTGATCATTAGTTAACAATTCGTTCGAATCAATTATACTATTAAATTGAGTCTTAAAGTTATTCCAATTTTCATAAGAACCATCGAATTTCGGCAATGGAATTCCCGGCAATTTAACATTTAATTTTTTGGAATTATTAACACCATTATTTTCATTTATTAGATCAACATTTTTAGTTTTAAAAAGCTCAATAAGTCCTTTAAATCTTACCTTGGGATTTTGGAGATCTTGCTCGATTTCTTCAAATTCAGCTTCATACTTATCTATTTCTTCGTCTTTCAAAATTTTATAGTACTCCATTTTCAAATCGTCTAATTTGTCTTCTAACTTGTTCAAATTTTCGATTTTATTCAAAATATCCACTGAGTCTATTTTTTCTGCCTCATCGGCCATAAAATTAGATAACTTCGTAACTTGGGCTTTTATATTGCCCCTTCTTCGATTCAACACCTTTTACATCCATTGTTATGATTTATTTATTTATTTATTATTATTTTTTTTTTAAACAAAAACGCAATATAATCCAACGATTACTGATTTTTCTCCGCGAGCGGTACCATAATGTTGACTACGAAAAGGTTAGTGGACTGTAATTAAGTAACTATCTATAAAATTTCAACTATGTTGACTTTAACGAACCATTTTTATTTACAAAAGTATTGGTTTTCGGAGATCCCCATGGAGACACCGTACGAAGCGAAGAACAAACGACTTCTGTTTTACATTTATCGCCAAGCGATGTTAGAAGCCAAGAGTGGCGCCAACAACAACTTAACACAAGCTTCCAGATATTCAATACATGATATCGCCCAAGAATGTAAGTTTTCCACCGAGTACACTGCTAGGAAAGAGAAAACAGTTTTACGGGAATTCAAAGGCACATTTTGAAAGCTCTTATCGTTTGAACACGATTTTATGGTTGTACTAGATTTAACATATTTCTTTAAAAAGCATAATGAAAAGCATAAAATATGTTTAAAATATTAATTATAATTATCTTAAGGTGGTTCTCAAATTAGAACCACCGGTCAACAACGCGGAACTTTCTGACACATTTTCTGACTCATTTTTAAACGCAAAATGCATGACATTGGTAGACTATGTAAGCGATTTGGAATCGAAATGAGTTTTCCTTTTTTCTGATAAATAAATTACTTATTGAGTTATAAGCTATTTGTGCCACGTGACAACACGTTTCGTTTTTGCCCTTTCTCGCTTATCGGGAATTCGGTTCTAAACTCCGACTTTGACAGTATTTTCTGAAAGATCTTCTGCCTTTAACAAAAAATAAAAAACGTGTTTTGATAACAAAGTTTTTGAATAAGAGCACCTGCCAATTTGATACATTTTCGAGCAAAAAAGAATTAAAATATGTGTCATAAAGTAACCAGTTTGAATTTGAGAACAGCCTTAATGAATTCTAAAACTTTATTTGAATACATATTTGATATTTTTCATATAAAAATTCGTTTGGGTGTTGTTAATGGAAAATCTAAAATAATATATAAAATATAAAAAATCTATTAGTGTTTTCAATTTAAATTAAAAATAAATGGTTTTCGAATATATTCTGTAACCTGGGAAGTCCTGATGGAATAACCTAAAATTAATAATAATAATAATAATAATAATAATAGCAATAATATATTTTTTAACTGGATATAATGCATATTAAATTATAAAGTATTCATTTTTCACTCGCAACGGACTATAGTGCCAACTAGAAAGATATTCTGAACATGATATCTCGCAAGAAAGTAGTTTTCCATCGAGTATATTACTAGGAAAGAGAAAACAGTTTTACAGGAATTGAAAGCCACGTTTTGAAAGCTCTTATCATTTGAACACGATTTTATGGTTGCATTAAATTAAATATATTAAAAAAAGCATAATATAAAGCATAAAGTATATTTATTTAACACATTTATTTATTTATTAAACATATTAATTTATGTTAATTATCTTAACGACCTTGTTTGGTAATGTTGTACTAAACTGTATATATTCCGTGGATTACAGTGTGTTTATTTAAAAATATTTCGTAATTAATTTTTGCCGACATACGTCAGTCATCCAAAGCCATGATATTTGTTTAAGACTTGAACAAAGGATAAATTATTTTTTTACATACAGACTTTTGGGCCAAATTATTTAGTCATACAAAATTCTAAAAAGAGAATTATTCAATTCCTACTATTAGTTCACACTCTCTATATATTTATATATCTTGTTCAAATTTTCAATCGTTAATAAAATATTTTCTATTCATCCACTCAAGTTCAAATACATTTTTTTAAACTTGTAGTGGATGACACTGGATGTTAATACAGTTTTTTCAAATATTAATTTATTGATTAAATTTAATTAATTAATTTTCGTTTTATATGGGAGAAAAAAAATTCTCCCATTGTTTTCATAAATGAAATGAAAGATTTTCTTCAAATTAGTGATGCCACAAAAATAAAATACCGCAACGATGATTATAAAAAAATGTTCAATAAAGATAACGTGGGACATTAATGCTGCACGGGTTTATTTTATATACTTATGATTAAAAAGTAGGAATTGACTTTAAAAAAATATTTTTATATTACTTGCTTTTCATTATTAAAAATATATTTAGAATTTGACCTTGTTAATGAATACCGTAATTAAATGAGTAGAAAATAAAAAATATATAAAAATTATCTTGTAAGTCCTTTTAGTTATTTGTTGATGAAAATATGGTGAAATTTTTTTGTACAAAATAGAATAGAGTTGTGTTTCAAAAATAACTATTTTTTGTTAATTTTCTAACTAACTTTATGCAATAAAGTTTTTTTTTTCTTTTGTTTTTTTTACACTCTTATTTAACTTAATTTGGTTTTTGTATGTAAAAATGGAATCTTGTAATTGATTTTGAACTCACTTGCTGATATGCTAAAATTATTTAAAAAAATATGTTAAAAGGTGTGTTTCCGATGACATTACAACATCTTAATATTTTTAGAACTTAATTATAAAATAACAACTCAATTTTAATGCATTTTCCCATTAGGCCGCCAGGAGTTATAAAGCGCTAAATATTCTTTATGGTTCCAATTGTATAAGAATTACAACAACAATGTATAAAATTATGCACCAAGCCACGCTCGTCAAAACAGGCCAACTGGGTGGAAGCTGCATCATGAAATATTTTAAACACTTAAACATAGAAAATATAAATAAAAAATAAAAAGTGTAATATATATATATATATATATATATATATATATATAACCATAAATGAAACATTATCATAACACCAACTTAAACAATGAAATAATTAAGTATGAAATAATTAGTTGACAATGAAAGATTCCCCAACAACCTTAATATGGAATCAAAAACATTGAAAGAATAAGAAATTAAATAAAAATTGAATAAATGGAATTAAATGAATTAATTGAAATGAAATTTGTGGAATTTAGACAGAATTATCAAGTCCCAATTGCCTAAATACCACAAATAAAATGAAATGAGATGTTTCATCATCATATTAGCCATACATTGCTAAAAAATATGATATTGGGACTACATCTCAAATACAATGAATCAAATCAGTGATAAAATAAAAAATAAAATACAATATTAAAAAGGAAAGAAGCCATACTTATAAATTACAGAGAGAACATTTAATAGAGACATTAAGTATAAAATTCATAAAGATGAAAAGAGATATAAATAAGATACCTTGCAGTTCATGAACCATCATGAAAACCAACATGACTGGGGAATGAATTGCATAAAAAATCATAACATATTGCCAATTTTAGAAATATAAATTGCTACTGTGTGACGCAGAATACTATGTGTGCAGAATACTGTGTGACAGAAATATAAATACGCTACTGCGCATGCGCGGTAGCGTATTACTGCTTGCGTGGCAGCGTATTACTGCTTATTTTACTGTTTAATATTGTTAATTTTACGGTATAATACTGGCAGCTGGGGTGCCAGTTTTATACTGTAAAATCAACAGTTATTTTTTGCAGTGTAACTGATTCTCTATCTTTTTTCAAACAAATTTCTACTTTTAAAAAATCAAATCTCATTTTATTATTTTTTTAAATGAATAAAGAAATAAATAAGAAAAAAATCAAAGAAAGACGAGAATGATTTATTATAAAACAAAAATCATTACAGTTTTTTTAAGGCTGTTTGTTCTCAAACCTAAAGAAGCTATTCTTTCTGATACATTTCTGAAACCATTTTTGTTTGAAAACGCATGCAATCGGCAGGTGTTCTTATTCAGAAACTATGTAAATAAGTGGTGTTTTTTTGGAGAAAAACCTGTCGTCACGTGACAACACTAGCTTATAACTCGGTAAGTAATTCATTTATCAAAAAGTGGAAAACATCGTACGATTCTAAATCGCTTCAATAGTCAGGCCTGCAAGTATCAAGCTTTTACGTTTAAAAATGTGTCCGTAAATGTGTTAGAAAGCTTCACGTTGTTGAGCGGGGAAAAATATGTTTTTGAGAACCGTCTTAAAGAATGCTTATAAATTATTCAACAATTCTGAATTTTTTTTAAATGTCCGATCACTTCTGTAAATTACTGTACGTTCTTTTCTTTGCATATTTGTACTATATTTTGATGTCCTATCCGAGAAAAAATAGCGTTTGTCGAAGTTTCCTCACAGTTTTGAGCTATTAAACTTTTGGAGAGAATGATGACATTTAAAAATAATTAACAATGTGATTTCTTTACTTATTCTTACTATTTACGTTTTTATTTTGTTTTATTCAGTTCGATATTAAAAAAAACACCCAGTGTCATTTCTCTGAAATACAAAGAAAGAAAGGAAAAAAGAAAGTAGAGAAAAACTAGTCGGATGTGCCAATCCCAAAACTTTCTTCTATCTCACACAGATTTCGCATACACTAAAAACGAATGAACACCCATTTATATCAAGGTCTAACTGAATCTAAAGTTTTATTAAATTCCGTGCATAGTTCTTGAAATAGGACTATTGCTAAAATCGTGTAAATCCTGCAAAATGTAGCACAGCAGCGCCACCTGTTGGGAGATTTAGACCAAAACCTAATCAACAACAGCTTATGTCAACGTCTAACTGAATCTGAAGTTTGATGGAAATCCGTGCATTAGTTCTTGAGATATAGTTATCGCTATAATAATGAAAAAAGTAGCATAGCAGCGCCATCTCTTGGGCTATTTATACACAAACGAAAACAGCATCTATTTATGTCCAGGTCTAACAGAATCCGAAGTTTGATCAAATTCCGTGCATTAGTTCTCGAGATATAGCTATCGTAAAAATCATGGAAAAATGGTATAGCAGCGCCACCTGTTGGGATGTCTACACCAAAACCGTATATTCATGCCAAGGTCTAACTGAATCTGAAGTGTGATGAAAATAAGTGCATTAGTTCTTGAGATAGAGTTATTGCGGAAATTGTGAAAAACGCAGCATAACAGCGTCACCTATTGGTCGATTTTCACCAAAAACTAATCAGCACCAATCAGGAACTAACTGAATATAAAATTTTATAAAATTTCATGCATTAGTTCTTGAGACAGAGCGCCCACAAAATTTGTGTCACATACAGACAGAGTCACAGATTCACAGACAGAGATTTTCTAAAAACAGTCAAATCGTGTTCAGGACCTTCTAAAACGTATAAATCCGTCGAAAACCGGAAGTCGAAAATTTTCATGTATCCAATACTTTCTTCTTGTAAAAATAGAAGAAAGTAAAAAATGAGAAAGAGACTTTGAAACATCATGTGACTAAAATTATATATTCCACATCCATGTAATAATCTTTTTCAAGGGATAATTACGTACCTTTTTTTCACTTTACATGCAGACATAGAGATATATTGTGAAACGAAATATTAAAACTAGCATTATACAACACACATCTATTGAAATTTGTTTTAATAGCAATTTATAATCTACAGGGAAACCAGTTTTTCAAACGCACGTACCCATTGAAAACAAAACAATTATTCGCAACTCGCAAAATACCCTAGAACTCTTTCAAATTACGAATTTTACACCTTTCTACACTTCGAGTTCTTCCACTTGTAAATTATGATTTGGAGATCACGTGCTGCTCACAATTTTTCCTTTTCATCGGCAGCGCTCAGCTACACTAGAAATTGAAAAAACACATTCAAACGCATTACAAATCATTTAGACGCACTTAAACGATGAGTACTCCCCCACCATATTCACAAATCATAACCTAGATTTTTTCGTGCCCTAGTCTCTCCGAGGGCCGCTCCCTAGGGCTTTCTTCCGTATTCCATCTGTCTCTTTAACCCTTTGATCACGGGATTTTTTTCCCTTTTTCGAAATGGAAAGAATGCATTGACTGAA